>VZRN01004005.1:2181762-2236884 GCA_013397935.1 Dasyornis broadbenti | reverse complement strand
AGTAACTTCTGTAGATAAGAGTAATGCCTTGTCCTGCTTCTCGCGGTGTCAGAGCTACACACTTACGAGGAATGAACCCCTAACACACATAAAAAAAAAAAAAAAACAAAAACAGAAAAGGTAAAATGCAGTTGGACATTTCCTACACAAGAAACAGGAGGAAGAAGCCAAGGTTCAGAACCAGAACTGTATCAGGTGTCAGAGTCATGGCCAAAGCCTGTTTCAACTGTGCTGAGGTTCCTTAGAGGTCTGTAACTGATGTCCAGCTTTGGAAATCCATGAGTTGCCAACGTGCTGAGGTCACAGGAAAACTGGAAAGCACCACCAAATACAACATGGTAAGTTTATATTTCTCAGGCACCTGATTTTAGTCACTGCTAGCTTCTTTAGCGGCCTTTCCATGGCTTCCTGTCCTTAATTTTACAGATCTTTTAACACAACTCCCTTCAGCCATCCTTCTTCCAAAATGAAGAATTTTGACTTGGCTGCTGCTGCCACTGAACCCGATTCCTTTCCTCCATCATCCATTTTTGTCCGCCCGCAAACCTTTGGAATGCTACAACCTTTTCAACGCAAAAGGAACAAAACATGCAGTATTCAAGATAAATACAAACTACTGAATTACACAGTAGAATAATTATGTTTATCCTACTAGCTATATATTCTTTTTCTAATAATTCCTAAAATTCAGTCTGCTTTTTAACTGCTAGCACACACTTCAAACCACTGCTTTTCTGAATTATAACTGTTCAGTGAAAATGGATATTTTATTACATATGACATTAGGATTGTTTTTCCATTAAGCTCATCTTATTTTATATATGTCTCCTCACTTTCACCAGCGCCCCTCTTAACTAACCTGAATAATTTGGTATCATTGCCTTCACACTGCTCACTGTCCATTCTCTTTAATGCCCTCTTTTATAAACATTTTAAAAAATCCTTCTATCTGCAAAAAGGAAACAATGGCCTCTCTTTCAGGGGATGTGGTCCGTCCTGCTACAGAGGTGTGGCAGGTACTGAACTGGGACTGCTTCCTGGTGTCCTCTTTCCTCCAGTATCTCCAGAGGAGTGGGAATGCTCTATTCAACCAGAGCCATACCCATAAGCTTACCTAGGATCAGAAACAGGGATAGACAAGCCAATCCCAGAACAGGAGAGAGAAACAAACCTACCATCCAAAGGCTTTTTTTAGACAAGTGCATTACTGGTTTTTCTGACCCATTTATCCAGCAGGTACACACATAACAGTGTTTTTCTTCTGTACAGCATTATTGCTCTTATATGGTGGCTATTTAGGATGATGAGTCCTGCTGGGTGTAACTAGACTAATTTAGAGTTATTTCTGGAAAAAGGAAATAGTGTTTTAAGAACATACTGACAGAAAAAAAAATTAAAAAACCTTCCCACATGGGCTCTGGGAAAACTAGTTAACTGAAATGTGTGCTCAAGGTTTAAAAGTCTTAAAAACTTGAAATCACAAAGTATTAAAAAATATCTCTGACTTCAAAAGGCTGAGATACATGTGATTCATACTGAGTTGAAATGAATTAAGGTCAGAACTTGCTACATCACCTTACAGGAACTGGAGAGGAAGATAAACTGAGTAGGAGAAAGATCAGATAAAAATAAATGAATGGAGTCAGAAGCAGGTGAAGGTGCGCATGTGACTACTTTGGGCATTAAATCTGTCCACCTTCACTATTACAAACCATTCGTATGGCACATGAACTTGGAAATGTATGATCTGCAGTACAGAAACGCCCCCCAAACCAGCCCATAATCATTCTCTACTCGAAAGACTAGAGAAAGCAGTTTATTTAAAATCTGAGGTAATCAGCTGGTTTTTTCTAATAGCTTGTAGCAAATATTTACATAATTTCCTTTTTTTCCATTTCACATAATCATGATAGAACAGCCCACATGATCTAAGATCTTCTTTGGAATAGACTATGTATTTTAAAGCAAAAAAGAAGCACTCACATGACCAAGAGATGATTTCAAAATCAGCCCAATATAACAAAAATGACCAATGAAATCCAGTCTGAATGAGCAACACCCCTCTGATCAAAGGCAATCGTGGTGCCACACGTACTGGAATAGGCATTGGAAAAATATTAATTACACATTTGAAGCTTTCCTGGGACTTGGGATTTCACCTTTAAGGTGACAGTTACCCTTACTATCTCTGCCTCTCTGCCCCTAAATCCTTCGTATGATTGAGACTCTTCTGAAAAATCAAAAGGAGTAATTAAGCCATCCCTCATCCTGCTCTACAATTAGGCTTTCCACTGCAGTGTGGGCAATACAAACCTGAACCTTTCAGACAGCAGATCATGCCTATTCCGGATCTTTTTTTGGTAAATAGTTTCTAGAGCTCTCTTATCCTTCATATTCTTCCCAATGTGAGATTATACCATGTTCTCCTGAGCAAGAATTCATCAAAGTCAAAACACTGATGTCCAAAATGTGGCTCTCCTCTTGTCAAAGTCCATGGGATTTATCCAGCACAGAATCCTAAAATGTGGCTGAGACGCTTCAATGGTGACTTAGAGCTGATTAGTACAGTAAACACTTCATCTGTTAACAGTAGATAGGCAGTAAATAATTTAAGTTCAAAATTTTGCTTTGTGAAAGGAAGTAAACACAAAGTTAATCAGAGGCCAATATATCAGGTGATGTTATACTGGGAGTGTCTGTTTAGCAGAGAACCAAAATACGATGACAAGCCATTATCATTCACCTTGTTTGTAATTGCCAGTGTACCATGGGTATATTTATTTTTTAGCATAACTCAAAACAGAACTTGACTCACTGATAAATGCTGTTGTATTTGTAATGTACAATACAAATCCTATTTTTCATAAATACAAGCACGTAAACCAGCTTTAACATGCTAAAAGTAGTCTGTATATATTATATATATATATTTTATATAAACCCACAAACAACTATGATTTGGATTTTGTTTTTTTTTTAAACAGCAGCTACTTTTCCGTATAATAAACTTAAAGACTTTTGTTTGGCTTTAACACATTAGTGGTTGCAATAAATTCTTCATAGAAAAAAACTGAGTTTCTACAAAGATCTCAAAGTCAAGGGGAAATTTAACTTCAAATTTGGCAAAATATTAATTTAAGCACTTCAATAAAACCCAAAATAAACAGATTCAAAGAGGCACAATTTCAAATGCGATTTAATTATTTAAGAGCTTAGAACTGAACACATGCTTAAGTGCTTTTAAAAATTAATATTAACTCCTTTTACAGCAACTGTATTGTATTTTAAAAATAGAGGAGGAAGTTTTATTGGTAGCATTTTACACCTGACCTCTCCAGCATAAGTTAAAACTCTTCCTTGCTAAGGACAAATCCTGTAAAATGCAATCACACAACCACAACACCATGCTGACATTTGATAAAAGAAATGCAAACCATATGAGCAAAACTGACAAGTTTTGTTTGGTTTTTTTTAAGCCTGAATTACAAATCTTCCAGTCATGCAAAATCACTGATCCCTGAAAACATTCAGATTATGCAACACAAAAGCATCATTCACGTAGGACAAGTGTGATGATTAAAAGTAGATTTGCAGGGCACGCTCTTTTGTAGCATTCCTCCCATTGCATTTAAATGGCTTTTTAAATCATCATTTAACTGGCTTTTTAAATCATCATGGATATGATCACATTTTCAGCATATAATCATGAATGTGGGACCTTGAATTAGAGGAAGACACCTTTTTAACTCTGCTGTGCTGTAAAATTTGAAAGGTAAGCATTCCTTTGGGATATGGATTCACTGAGGAAGAGGAGAGGAAGAAAAGCAGGATTGACCAACGGTGTTACTCTTTTTCCATCAGTTCCTTATTTCCCTTCCTGCTGTTCTCATTTCTCCCCATTTCCTTCCCCGCCGAACTGATTTCTTCCAGTTGCTTCCTTGCAGAGTTCACTTTCTCCAAGAGCAGGAATATGTGTTCTGCAAACTCCCGCACCGCTCCGCAGCCACCTCTGCTCTTACAAATGTAACCAGCAGCCTTCTGAGCAGCTGCACAGGCATCAGCAGGCACACCACTCATGCCTGCCTGCTTCAGGCATTCCACATCAGACTCTTCATTTCCTAGGGAGGAAGATGACAGACAAGGTAAAGTGTCACAGAGAGGAAAGAATGAGTGTTTTTCTCAGTGTTTTTTCTGTGTATGTGTTACCCTGATTTTTGAAATTTGCTTTTTTTTTGCCACAACATTCATCTCAGCAGCTCAACAGCACTTTGCTCACGTAATTCAGTCATTGGAAAATCTTGATGATCCATGTGAACCCCGATCACACTTCACAATCTTCAGGCAAAAGGACTTTTAGGAGCAGCAAAATTATGTGAGCAGCTGAATAAGCATTTGCAGGGCTCCACACTTAATCAGTCACTGAAATACAGAATTTATCACAGAACCGTATGGCTTTCAGTTCTAATTCTATCCATTGCTGGTTACCATTTCAGATCATAATCTATACAATATCCCTCTGAAATGATCTAGAATCAGTTCAAAACTGTCAGCTCTAACTGTATGCTTATCAACATCTTGATATCAAAATGTTTCCTAAAAACAAAAGGTTTCCTTTATCCCATTAGAAAAACAGTGAAGGCTTCCCCTACTGATTCATCAATGCCCTTAACATTTAGATTGTACCCTAACAAGCCTTAAAATACCTGCTTTTGGTGATTGTGTGCTGCAATGTGCACAGCAATCCCATTCAATTCAGTGTATTTAGAAAGAGAGAAGTGGTTTGAAGCTCAGCAGCAATACAAAGCTTCTATTTGTCTACACTATTTCCATTAAATACACCAAAATGGAAGATATACCAGTATAGAACATGCCAAAAGAAAAGGAACTGACCTAAGTAAGCCACCTCTTTCCAGCTCAAACCCATGTCTTCCTGCCAGTCCTTCAGGACTTGTAGTTTATTTGTTGCATTGACTTTTGCTACACATCCCAGCTGCACGGCTGACAGTGTTTTTGAACAATCTCTGTCAGAGATGAGTCGAACCTATTGAAATAAAATTACAGTAAGTTCTACATACAAAGAAATATGACATATATGTTGAATTACTATTAAAAAAAAAAAAGTAGTTTTGCTCATAGAAGCTCTCTCAGGTGTCAGAAAAGCATTGAATGATTGGTAAAAAGCAAAAGAGATTAGCATCCAAAACCACACAGAGTGCTGAAGTTCCTTCAGGAAAGTGAAACACCTTTCTGCAGCCCTCCCTGACATTCAGAAAAAAATTGACATCTGTCTTTTTAAATGCAACATGTACCATATAAAATACTAAATATCACAGTGTGGTGATTATCTAGTACAGTATCATCAAAATAAGTCACAGCATGGAATGAGAGAATTCCCAAGAAAGATTTCTGTAATATTTGTAGAAGTAGAACATAAAGTACTTTTCTTGGCCCCAACTACTTAATAACGCAATTTTATTTACAGCAGCATTTCAGAGCATCAAACCAACACTAAACAGACTGAGGCAGCATGGCACATTTATCTCTGGAAGTTCACTCCAAATTTGAAATTTCAGGAAGGATGTACAAGGTAGGCTAAAACCAGAAGATAATTGCAGCAGGCTTTTTAGAAATCTCAGATGCAACTCCTTCAGGTTTTCTGTCCAAGATGAAGCTTATCTTCCCTAGTTGCTTTTAAACACTAACAAATGCTTGGCACTGATTTTAAGTACATTCATCTACTCCATTTCACAGCTCCAAGGCAACAGCTGGATCAAAGTATGTCAGGAAAGTCTCAACTAGCCTATTATAAAAAAATCCTACAATAGACTCTGAAAATGTATCTGGAGAAGTCTCCTTGGGGTACAGCTACCTCAGTTTCCATCAGCAACACAACTCAGTGAAGGCTCTTCGAAGGCAGCTGAAATCTGAACTTAGTTCTTAACGCAAAAGTATCTTCCAGTTGCGTCAAAGGCACCAGAACAGACAGAAAATAGCCGGGAGGATAATTTTAGAGATATGTAAGCAAAGATTAAGATCAGCAGAATTTAGTAGCAGTAATAATAATAAAAATTAGCTGTCTTACAATTTGCATTGGTTTAGCTTTTCATTTACACTGGTTTCTTACAACTTTGAAACGCAAAAGTCATGGTTAAAACAATTATGTGGACAAAAGTGTTTGGCATTTTATTTCCCCACGTTACAACAATCAAGGGTGATCTATGACAAACCCAGTTATTTGCCTGGATACTTCTTCCTTTTCTGTTGTAAAGAGGCAACAACATATCCCTGCTTGACAAAGTTGACTTCTAAGTAGTAAGTGTTTAGATTACACAGAGTATGATTGATGTTAGCAAAACACCAAAAAAATGTCTTCCTGCATTTTTCTATTATTAAAAGGCTGTGAGAATTGAGATTGTTCAGCCTGGAAAAGAAAAGGCTTCAGGGTGACCTAGAGTGTCAGGCTTCCAGTACCTGAAGGGAGCCTGCAGGAAAGATGGAGAGAGACTCTTGACAAGGGCCTGGAGTGACAGGACAACGGGCAATGGCTTCACACTGACAGAGAGCAGGTTTGGATTGGATACTGGGAAGAAATTGTTCCCTGTGAGGGTGGTGAGGCCCTGGCACAGGGTGCCCAGAGAAACTGTGGCTGCCCCATCCCTGGAAGCGTCCAAGGTCAGGTTGTGCAAGGCTCGGAGCAACCTGGGACAGTGGAAGGTGTCCCTGCCCATGGCACGGGGTGGAATGAGATCCTTTTAGGTCCTTTCCAACCCAAACATTCCTATGATTCTATGAAATGGAGAAAGATGCTATAACCACCGTAATTGAGATTGAGAACTTTCTCAAAGCACTTATTGTCTTCTAAGGGTTCTGAGAATAACATTTGTCCCACCAATATATTGTGCTGCTTGATCACAAGTGCTGTGAAGAAACTTCCACTTCTATGCTGCAAGAATATAATTTTTTAGAATCTTTTAATGTACAGATTCTACACTTCAGAGTAGCACTTACCTGAATTCCTCTTTTCTTCAACAGATCAATGCCAACAATATCTCTGTAATCATAGGAGACCATTTCCTTGTGATCTTCTGTCACATAAATGCGACCATTGGTCAGGCATCCATCAATACTGCAAACCAAGAGCTTTGCCTCTTTTAGTGGCTCTTTGCCAAAATATCCAAAGCTAGAGAAAGAAATTATCTTTTTAGGATGGAAGTTTTTGCACACTCCAAACCCCGAGTATTTCCCACACAATTGCAATCTTCGGACAGAAAAATCAGCTTAGAAATTCTTCTTTTCTGATGTTTTTCCTCATCATCATCACTCTCTAACTGTATTTTACCTCCTCAAAGAAACAAACAGAATGATCCAAAAGACAGCTCAGTTATGTTGTCCATTTAAAAATTAGGATGAAATTTATTTTCTTAACGTAACAGGTTACATTCAGTAGCATTTATTTCGGGCAAAACCAAAATGGAGTAAAGGATAAAAAAGGCATAGAAAATAAATTTCATTCCCATCTATTATTTCCTTAGGGTAGCTGTAAGGAAAAGGCAGCTGGTGAGATGGAATAAGCCCATGCTTACAAACACTCTCATTCCTGTGCACCAGTTACTGTGGTGCAGAGTGTGCAAATCTGGGGCATTTCAGCTGGAAAAGATGCTAACACATTGCTGTCATATAGTGGGGCTTACACTTTTCACCAAGCTGAACTTTAAAGAAAAAAACCAAACTACCACAACCCCACCATGTAACAGAGGTAATTCAGTCAATTTCAAAAGAGACAGGAAAAAATGATGGGCAGAAATAAAGCTGCTCAATTATCTTTGATCTTCATTGCTTCCATTGCAAACATTAAGAACTCACATGATCTCACTTTGAAACAAGCAGCATCAAAGAAATAAGGGAATAAAAAGTGCTTTCACCTCAACACTCTCTGCTCAGCAATAGGCCAGTCAATGTCGATATCAATATCCACACTGTGCTCTGCACGCATTTCATAGTAGGCCATTTTACCACCCTGAAGGAAATAAAACCCACTCAGATTTTCTGCTTGAGTCAACACAAACACAAAACTCTACAATTTAGCACCATGCAATGAAAGCCAAGTGTCTGGTTGCACACTGGCCACCATGGCTTATATATAAATGAACCACCACAAATGGTTTTGCCAGTGACACAAAACTGTTTGAATGAGCCTTCAGCCTAATAACTATAAACTGTTTGAATGAGCCTTCAGCCTAATAACTATTTCCATTTTACAAGTAGAGAAAGCGTGCAAGATGTTGTGCATTATAGCAATTACATCACACTAATTTCACTACATCTTTTAATCAGCAAATAATAACACCTTTAGCATTTACTTAGGAAGACTATGATCATTGTTTGTTTAATGTTAGTTAATTTCCAATGGAAAAGTATCCACCACAGCCCTGAGGAGTGTTTCTGCATCACTACATTGGGATGTAAACATCAGGAAAGGGAAAAAGACTGTTAAAATTATAGTACAAAATTAGCATAAGATTAAACAGGCTGAAAATACAAATTTACAGATTATGACAAGACTCTGACACTGCATGAAGCTCGGTTTCACACACTCAGTGGCACTAAAATGAATTATAAGATACACTGGTGAACTCCTGCAAACTCAGTACTGTACTGGTTTACGGTTATAGCTACATAATGCCCAATATTATTTGCATAAATTTATTGGCTATGGAGGATGCTGTTACTGGAACTGCTCTAGCTACAACTAGCCCTGCTGTTAAAAATAATTAGCAAACTGTTCTGAAGTCAAAGTGCTGTTATTTCACACTGACTGCATCAGAAATAAAAAGAGACGACTGAATTCAGAACCCTCTACAGCAAGAGTAGAAGATTATTCTGAAGAGCATGAAAACCAGAAGCACTAACCTGCAAGTAGCCTTTTTCAATCAAATGTCTCTTGGCAAAATAAAATGAGCCATTTTCATAGAGCTCGCCCGGCCAGTCTTGCCTCCGGTACCGCTTTGCTGGGTTCAGGTTTTGGGGTTCTGTCATCTTGTTTTCTGTTAACAATGAAAAAAATGACAAAATAAGCTTTATAGAATTCCTGTTCAAAGTCACTTAACTTCCTAAATAATCTTCTGTTGAAAAATTAAGGGCATAATTCAGTCACCAACTTCTTTCATTATTGCCTCCTGTTGCTTAACTTTACAAAGAATCCCAGACTGGTTTGGGTTGGGTGGACCTTAAAGATCTTCTCATTCCACCTTCTGCCATGGGCAGGGACACCTTCCACCATCCCAGGTTGCTCAGAGCCCCATCCAGCCTGGCCTTGGACACTTCCAGGGATGCAGAATCCACAGCTTCTCTGGGGAATCACTGAATTGCATCTCTTTCTTGGAACTGTGGATAAACTGGGGGACTACTCTTGTATGTCTAACAGCAGAAAAGGAAATTTTTCGTTACAACTTTAGAAAAAAAAACCCAAACCAAAGAAACAACACAACAGCAACAAAACAAAAACCTAAGAGGTTATTGGCTCCAAAGCTGGTTATTACAGCAGGGGGGACATTTTTTCCAGACTGTCCTTGCCAGTGTAAAAGAAATACTATTCCACTGCTCCATCTCCTATGCACACAGGAATGCCTGAATGCACTCTGATACTTGAAAGGACTAACCTGAAATCCGGAAGGTGAAAAAAGAGCATATGGGAATAATTTTTGCCTGTGAAAAACATCCTGACACCTCCCCAAAATACATCCTATTTAAAGATATGCATTATGCTAACTCTTCATAAGTGGTTTAATCAGTGTCCACAAATAAACAAACAACTGTCTGCACAAATACCATCACAAAAGATCCTATATTACTGCCAATGATAGCAGTAGACACAGCAGAACCTGAACCAGGGACCAGAGACTTTTATTCTGGAACCACTTCAATCCAGATGCACCAAGCAGCTAAAATTCACCAGGTGTCCTGATCCAGTAACCACGAGAAAGTTAAAGGGCATTCTCAAACACCCAAACCATCCTGGGGCTTCAGTAGACATGCATTTCATAAACAGCTAAAGCTTTGTGCTCACTGAAGTAAACATTTTCAGTCAGCGAGAGACACCTCTCAGAGTGTGTCAGTATTAAACCTCAATGCAGAAGGAGCAACAGACCTACACAGAAAAAAACCACCGTGAAATTCTTTCAACATAATCAGTACTCTAAAGCTGTATGGAAAAATAAAAAGAAGAAAAACCATTGTATAATGCTGCTTTGAATCACTGTCACCTGGAACACCACACTCCTGAAAGGCCATTTGCATTTATCTCTAAGCTGCTCATGGTGGCTCAATGTGTTTCCTGTTCTCTTCACATGAACTCCTTGCAGCTGAATGAGTCTTTATCTCTCACCACATTAAAAGCCTTTGGATATCATTTTATGCTGGGGAAATACTTGCTCTTTTAGGTAGGCCTTGAGGCTTTTTTATTTGAAAAATCTGCCTATGGCACACAACCACTTCAGAAAGCCACATGACACATCCACATGAGATTCACTCTTCACATTTGTCCCTTCCAGCACCTCAAGATGTGCACATGGCTTCCTAAAGTGTAATCCACAGAATCCTGGAATTGCTACCCATGCCTTTGATACTCCTCTTATACTGCACAGACAAACTGTGTCACTTATTTCTCCTCTTATGAGGAACAATGACAATGTTCAAGTGTTTATTCTAAACAAAGGCTTAACTTTTATTCCAACTTATCTCTACAACCAAGCTTCATTTACTACACATGCTCTTTTACAGCACAATGTTTTCTAAACTCACAAAAAAATTTGCATCTGAAGCAATTTATATCTCAACAGAATAACTAATGTCTGAGTAACTTCCATTTAAAGAAAAATTAAAAACCCAATGTAGCAGTATCTGAAATAACAATTTGTAAAAAACTAAGAAAACATTTCTGCTTTAACTACAGAAACAAACCAACATACATAATGTGTGGAACAGTTCTTTGTACCAGGACTAAAGGTGGTTTATAGCTAAACCAAGATGCAATATTTGTAAAATTCCAGTCTTTAGTCATCTTGGCCACTGTAGCTGAGAGGCATATTTTCCTCTGGGAAAAACCAGTCATATTCTTCTGGATGAGCTAATTAACATGAGTTCAGCCCTCATGACTCAAAGGCAGTTTGCAACGTGACACAAGTCAGCAGCCAAATTATCAGGGTGAAACAAAGCCTGAATCTCCAAGAAGTTGTCATCCCATCTTCACCAAGACTTTACCTCACGTTATTTGTCATTTGTTGGCTACTGCATAGCAAGAACAAACAATTGTCTAGTTAGGACCTCAGAGTCTAAAAAACATGAATACCCTCTGGGAAGAAGTTGACAAGTAAGGTTTTTTTGAACTATGTTTTCAGCCTAGACAAGCTAACGTAATTTTTATTTCTACAAAACAATTACAGAAAGGGTGAGCAATGCTCAGCAATATCAAGACAATAGTACTTGGAAGGAATTTCTAAGCCATCTCACATCTCTCAGGGGGAACTCAGTCCATACCTCAGACATCATTTCCCAAAATACCATGGGGATGAAAAGCAAGCATTTGAAAAAAAAAAAAAATGTATAACTGTAACCAGTTAATATTACCTCCTTTCTTTACCTCACTCCATCTGAATTGATGCCGCCTCACAACAGAGAAGACAGAATCAAACCCCTCCTTCTGGATCAGATCTGCCACTTTTATAAGGTCACTGGGATGTAAACAGGGAGATGTTGCTTGAATATTTCCTACAATATCAACCTCTAAAGAAAAACAAAGAGACATTTACGAAACAATTCATGTTTTTAATAACACAAATGCAAAGTGTGGTAGGAGTCGGTACCACACGCCAAAAAAAAAAAAAAAGGAGAATCTTTCTAGTTTTTACTCAGTGCTTTACTTATTTTTCTAAATAATACGTGCATCATCCCTCTGGAGCTACAGTATAAAAGCTCTGTATATTTTACCATGATGATGATTGAGAAACTCTGTGATGGCTTCTAGGGAAGTTGAGGAGTCCTGAGAGACTTCAGGGCTTCTGCGATGGACCCGAGCACCAAACTGCTTTGCAACCTTCTCGATCTCATCGTGGTCTGTAGAAACCCATATGCTGTTGGCAGACAGTGACAGAAATTAATAGAAAGAACAAATCCCACCATTATTGCCTTGCCTGTTTTAATTTAATTGCCTGGTTTAATAAAACCCCATCTTATTTCTGTCTATACTAGACCTTGCAACAAAACGAACTAGTTCTTACAATTGTGTTAGTAAAACTACCCCAGTCAGTCCAAGAAGCAGCTTTTAACAATGGGGATAAAATACGCACATTAACTAAAATCTGAATCTTGAGTTGCAATCCATGCAGGAAGCTTAAGCAACATAAAATTTAGAAGTGTTATCAGAAAAATCCAGTGTCAGCACACTGAATTTGTTAGGCCTGTTAACAGATCAATGAATTGTGAATTGGTTGAATGTGGCATTCAGAACCATGTAAGAGTTCAGATACAAGGCCAGCAACAAGTAAAACTGCCACAAAGTTAGATTAGCTTATTCTACAAGCTGTGTTAAAATGTGTTAATTGGACTCCATGCAATCCCAGAGAAGGAGCTGGTCAAGTTCCACATGTTTTGGCCCAGAAAACTTTCAGTACTGGTAAAGCAAGATTGTGACCGTTCAGGGAAAATAAACATTTACAAAAGGAATAGCTAATTCTGAATATCATGTGATGACAAACACCCAGCAACTGTGAAGCCACTGCTGTCATCGCGGTGACAAAAAAGCACGTGAAGTGTAAAAACAAAAGCTATGAAAAGTCACCCTTCTTCTCTCTGCAATGCTGGCATTCTCAGTGCAATCCCCAGCAAATGGTGCTGCAGTTCCGTTTCTTCACCCACAGTGGGATCATCAGAAGAGAAATATGTGTGACAGTGCCAGCACTGTCAAGTCACACCCACGAGAACAAACAAGAGGTGTTTTCCAGAAACTGCTTTGGGATGGTTAACTTAAATACACACTCCCCATTCAAATAACAGGGTTTTGTTGTGTAACAGGTACCGTATGCAGCTGTTCTAAAGATGACCAGGTAAATGTAGTGCGTGTCCACCTGCTGCACTTGTCATGCCTCAAAGTCAGGCTGCACAACCCTGACTGGCCTCCTGTTGGGAAAATTCAGATGCCACACAGATGCCACAACAGGCCATCAAGCAATATAGATGCACAATCATTAAGAAATTATCAGTAACCTAGGTCCAAAGTGTTCTTGTCTGTTTCTTTATTAAAATTAAAACAGAGTGCTACTTCCTCTGCTTTTCAGATATAGCAAGAAAGGTTTTCCAGACTAGATAATGATACAGCAGCTATGAGATACAGAGTGCTACAGCTCTGGATCTAGCTAGGCTACATTTCTACCTGACTGCATCAAGTCCTTACTCTGAACATTATGCAGCACGTTTGCCCTGGCAACCTGCCCCTAAGTGTGCTCCATACCAAGCACATCCTAACCACGGTTTTAATTATCAGCATATGTGCAGAAAATCTTCAGTCTTGCTCCTGCAGAAAAATCTGTAATGCCCATATTCTCAACACCCCCAACACACTTGTTTCTATCCAGCTCTAATTATTGCTACCAAAGTTTCAGGCACTTGGCCACGAACTGAGCTTCTCTTCTGTGTCACATGGGCACACAAAATCATTTCCTTCCACTTGATATTTGTGAGACTGCTTCTGACGTACTGTGTCCGGCTACGGATAACCAGACAGGAAAACGGGAGCAAGCCCAGTGGGAGCCAGCACAAGGACTGTGCCTGGGAGCACACGTCAGCCAGGAGACGCTGGAAGAGACGTCTTGGCAAGGAGGTGACTTTGCTGCTGGACAGGTAGAGAGAAAATAAGGAACCTTTTCCTGGGTGAGTGCAGTGAAAGGAACAGAAGGGCTGTGGGGTCTCCATCCTTGGAGATGCTCCAAGCTCATTGCATGCAGTTCCGAGTACCCAGATGACCATGAACCAAAGCCGTCCTGCACTTCAGCAGTTCACAGATTATCTCCAGCCTGGCAGTTCCATTTAATGCTGATGTCTTCAAAAAGTAAAACCATCACTGTTTACTTGCAAACATCACCAGACAGTGGCCACCCAACCACGAATCAGAACGACTTTAATTCCTTCATTCCTCTGCTGCTCACCCTCAGCAGGAACGGACAACTGAGTTCTTGACAGGGTGCTTGCCTTGCCTGGCCCTTAACCTAGTGCCACAGTAACTGCACCCCTTTATCTTAAGCGAGGATCTCCTCCAACACCCCTGTCTCATCGACAGTCGCAGAATGGGTCAGGATGGAAGGGACCCGAGCGGCTCATCTGGTCCCAGGGTCACCTGCAGCAGGTTGCACAGCATTCCATCCAGGCACGTTTTGACTATCTCCACCGAGAGAGACTCCACACCCTCTCAGGGCAGCCTGTTCCAGTAAAGAATTTGTTCCTCATGTCCAGGAATTGCCTGGGCATCAGTTCCTGCCCGTTTCTCCTGTGCCACTGCTGGGCCCCACGGAGCAGAGCCTGGTCCATGCTCGGAGCCCTCCCTGCAGACGCTGACAGACATCGCTAAGACCCTCTTAATGAAGCGGCGGCTTCCCCCAACGCCTCCCTACGCAGGGGTCCCTCGGCACCCCCGTCCCGTATCAGAACCCCCCGGTATCCCCGTCCCAAACCAGAACCCCCGGTATTCCCATGCCGGGCCGGGCCGGGAGGCGGAGAAGGATGCAGCGCATGCGCACCTGTGGAAGACGCCGGCGTCGATGGCGGCGCGCAGCACCCAGCCGATGAGCGGCACCCCCGCCAGCAGCTTAATGTTCTTCAGCGGGATCCCCTTGCTGCCGCCCCGCGCCAGCACCAGCGCGGCCAGGTGGGGCTGCGGCCGCCCCTCGCCCGCATCCATGGCCGTGTTCCTGTCCCTGTCCCGCTCCGCTCCTCTCCCGCCACGCCCTGCCACGCGCGCGGGCCGCTCCGCCGGGACATGCCGGGAAATGTATTCCTGCGCTGCCGCGCATGCGTGCGGGGAGAGGCGGGGGACACCGGGNTCGGGGGGACACCGAGGGACGCGCGGTTTGGGGGACTCGGGGGGATTTGGGGGGGCGGACCCCATCCGCCCTTCCCTGTGCTGGTGAGGAGAGAGCGCTCTCTTTGCACGGGGTGCCCCGCAAAGCCCGGTCTTCGTGCTCTTCTCTGTAACGCGCTCACGGTGGGGTGGGTGGATGGATGGATGGATAGATGGATGGATGGATGGATGGATGGATGGATGGACGGATGGATGGATGGACGGATGGACGGATGGACAGACCTCAGCGGTGTGTATCTCTTTAGTCTGGAGAAGAGAAGACTGAGAGGGGATCTCATCAATGCATATAAAAACCTCAAAGGCTGCCAAGAGGATGGTGCCACTCTTTCCAGTGACAGAACAAGGAACGATGGCCATAAACTAAACACAACAAGTTACACTTCAATATGAAGAAGAACTTCTGTACACTGAGGTTGGCAGAGCCCTGGAACAGCTGCACCCAGAGGGCCTGGAGTCACCCTCTTTGGAGACATCCCAAACCCACCTGGACTTGTTGCTATGTCACCTGCTCCAGGTGACCCTGCCTTGGCAGGCGGTTGGACTGCTGATCTCCAGGGGTCACCCTGACGATTCTGCAGTTCTTTATGGACATGAGCAGGACGTGGCTGCTACTCCTGTGGGAACACAGGACGTAGCTGTAAGGGAGGTGGGCTCCTCCCGCGGGGCCCTGGCTCCCGGGACCTGAGCACGCTCCGCAGCCCGCGGCTCTAGCGATGCCCAAGTACCGAGACAAACAATTCCGAAGGTTTCGTCCGTCCCCAAATTCCAGGGGTTTCTCCAGCGTCATGCCTTTTCCTCCTGAGCAGCCTCGGCAGAGGGCAGAGCAGCCACACGGAGCCTTGTGGTGAGAAGGGGAGCCAGAACACGCTCCTTCTCTTTTCCACCTCCTAAAAATGTGTTAAAGCACAAAACCACACGATGTTTTTATTCCAGCTGTCTTATGGAAACCGAGCGGGCAAAATAAAGTAACCCAGTGCTGATATAAGGCTGCACAGGAATTGGGGGTATAATATAGTTTAGCAAATGAAAAGTAGAGGCTACTGAACAGCATCACAAAGCCACTCCTGGAGACTCGGGGTCTTGGTCCTGTGTCAGTCTGTAGTGAAAATGTACCACATGTGGGTCACTGATGTCCTCTGGTTATTCAAGATGTGTTGTGGAGCAGAAGGACCTTATCCATCACTGCCAAATGAAACATTCCCACTTCTATTCATCAGTAGGCAGGTATTTAAGAAGAATAATCATATTGGGGGGTTGTTTTTTCTTTTTTTTCTTTCTGAAATGTTCCAAGAGACCCAGCAGAAATAGAGAGCTTGCTCTTCTACTCTGCAGATCAAGGCAGCACCTTTCAGGCCTTTTTTTTTTTTTTTTTTTTTTCAATAAGATGCATCTAGTAGCTGTAAGATGCTGAACACACTGTTTCCTGCAGGTTACTTTCCATGCACTTATTTTTAATTTGTTTTTTAACTCTAGGATTTTAAGCCTTTGCCACATCCAAGCTCCCACCTGTTTAGCACTATGCTTCTGTCAGAGTTTGCTGTGCCCACAGCAGACCAAATTCATTAAGGTTGGAAAAAGCCTCCAAGATCGTAGAGTCCAAACTTTGACTGAACACCACCATGTCAACAAGAAGGGGCTTCTTGACTCCACCACCTCCCTGGACAGCCCATTCCAGTGCTTGACCACAGTGAAGAAATTCAAACCAGCTATAATTTGGTTCACCATACTGTGAAAATTCTATGATTTATCAATAATAATACTTCAGCTACATAATACAGTTCAGTACTCTTCTCACAGTCTAGGAATATCCCAAGCAGGGAGCTGGGTCTGGGTTCAACTTTCATTTACAGAGAAAAGAAATGACATTAGGAAATCTGGCACATGTCATAGATGCTATACTAGATGGGGTTCAGCTAGTAAGAATTTTAATGCATAATTAAAATTGATTTAATTTTTTCTTCATATCAAGAGCAAATTTTTCACTCACAGGGCTGAAACAGTCCTCAAACAAGCATCTTAAATACGTCTGTCTTTTTTCATAGACATGTATCTAAGCCAGTCCTAAAGACTATTAGTGATGTTAACTGCATAACCTGTCCAGGCAATCTAGAGATTTGTATGATAGCAAAGATTTTCCTAATCTTTCCTAAATCTTCTTTTCTGTAATATGAATCCATTCATTCCAGTCTTATCCAAAACAGATCTGGAGATTAGATTACTTCTTCAGCAGGCATGTGCCTATTTGAAAACAGGCCCCATCTCAGCTTAGATTTTTCCTTTTCAGGATCAGACCTGTGAGTTCAGTCTTTGTCCTGATTCAAATCTTCCAGACTTCCTATCATCAGCATTATCCTCCTCTGGGCTGCTTATAACGTAGTGCTTCAAATTAAACAGGGTATTGCAAGGGAATGAAGCAGAAAAATTGCTGCTTCATGTACCTCATTTACACACCTCTATAATTTACCTTTTCTTGTGCAGTATTGACAGAATCTGGCCAGTGGCTGGATTTGACCTAAGGTTTGTTTCTGCAAGAGCCAGATACTTCCAACCTCTGCCTTGCCTCTGGCTGTTTCCTGCAGTCATTCCTACAGCAACCAGACCTGTCCCCCCCTTAAAATAGTTTCATGTAAACCACATTCCTGGAGTTTATTATGTGAAAGCCATTGAGAATTCCACTGATTTTATGATAAAGGGCATCTACTCCATCTCCTCCTAGCCACAGGCCTGGGTTTGTAGGTTGACATTATACTGATTTGACTCATTCTCTGTAAATTTTTACTGACTGCTGTTAATCGCTTTATCTTATGTGCTTACCAAAACTTTTTGATTATTTATTCCAGCTTTCTTTTTCCCAGGATGAAGTGTTCAACTAATGGTTCAAATGCATCAGGATTTTAGTACAGATCAAGAGGGCATTTCTCAACTGAGTCTCCAATTATCTAAAGTGTTGCTGTGTGACAGAGCAGGCTGAGTGGCAACATCTTGTTGACACGGTGGTGTTCAGTCAAAGTTTGGACTCTGCGATCTTGGAGGCTTTTTCCAGCCTTAATGAACTTGGTCTGCTCTTTTTAATACAGGGAGCATTTTAGGCTTTCTGGTCTCAGTAACTCTGCCTGGTTCAGAGGGTTCATCAGCCACCTGCTCCAGTATCCAAGGATGAAACTCAGCTCTGAGCCAGTCTGAGCACACATTACTCACCTAAATACATTCGAACTCCTTTGTCCCTGTTTGTACTGACGTTTCGCTCCTGGAGGGACTGTGTGGGTAACAGCACTCAGGGAGATAAGAACATTTGCTATTCTAATAATAGAGAAGTGGAGAACAAAACAAAGGATATAATGTTTCCCGTCTCTCGGGAACATGTACGCTGGTTTAGGGAATCTCAAAGTGGCCTGCAGGCACAGGTTTCCCAGCATGGCAGAAGGGGTTTCAGCTCCCCCATCACCACCAGCTAGTGCAGCACTCATTCCCACATCCCATGGTGTGGACAAGTTCTTGGAACTGCACAGGTTGTCTTCCCCTAACTAATATCCCCATCCTGTCATTCCTGACTGTCCCTGAACAAGTAGAGCCAAACTGGATCATTTCAAGGAAATGCTGGTATAAAAGTAAAAGTAGTGGGAATAAATCTATTTTAAAAATATGTTCCATGCCATATGATTCCATTGGGAATAGTAAAATCTGTGAATTTCCTTTCTGGCCACCATTCAGTTGCTATAAGCAATCAGATTATTGTTTCTCTGAAGAAAGAAGTCCATTCATTTGTGTCTGTGTGTAAGAGCAACAAAACCAGAGGCGTTCTGTAGGTGTGTGCTGAGCTGTTGATGCTCAGAGGTTGTGATCTGCTACCAGGGAGCACATCACAGAACTTACCCTATTAATTAGGGTAATTTTCTGCAGTGTGGAGCTGTAATTAACATGTATCAGGTATGGCTGGACAAGAAACCTCTCAGTAACGATGGCTGGGATCTGCTTTCATACTAATACCCTCTGAACTGCATGGCATGAGATCAGCCCTGCCCTTTCAAATTGCCTGTCTCGAGATCTGTGCTTCCCTTTCTGACATCCACACCTCGTATCGTGAAAAGACAGGAAAAGCATATCCCAGCGGTTCTCTGAAGTTCACACTGGAGCCTTGTGGAGTGTGGGTCAAAGCAAAATGCATTAAAAACCTGTGGCAAAACTGCTGTTGGCCCAGCTGGCTCTGGGGTTTGATTTTGTGTGCATGGAGTCTAATTCAGGTTCCCTAAGTAACAGCCCAGGTGGGCCCAGTTGCAGGGTCCTGTCTTTTCCTAGGACATACCTAATTTAATGGATACTATGGAAACAGGTAAGAAAGGCTCAATGGAAGCAGGCAGGGGGAAGTTCTGGGATACACTTTTTGGATGAACTGGGATATACTTTTTCTAGGCCTCTCTGCAGCAACAGAAAGTTCAGAATTCCAAATCTCCTTTCCTGAAGCACAGATGGCTCCAGTGAAATCTGTGGAGTTATGCTGAAGTCAAACCAGTGTAAAGGAAACAGGGAATGGGCCTGGTAAAATCTATCAAATTACCCATTCCTGTTACTGGAAGCTTCATGCAAGTCTTGGACTAATGCAGCTTGTCCATACATGAGAGTTAGGTGGATAAATGTTACCCTGTTTATAAAAAAGGCCAAGGAAGTGTTTGTGGGTCTGAAATTTCGTAAAAGAAGGCAGGAAGAAATCTGATTGCTCAGAGTTTATGCTTGACCTGGTGTATTTCTTGGACTTTCTGCAGAAATGAAATGGAGCAAACTACTTTGCTGCAGCATATTGAAATGCACTGTGTTTAATTCAGTGTCTACTGGATGGACTGTGTTCCCTTGGGCAACCTCATGGACACAGAAGAAATCAGAGGGAATTGAAATATGAATATTTAGGAGTAATTTCAAACTGCTGAAGTGAACTAATTATTATTATTATTACTACTACTACCAAGACTATTGCCCTATTTGACAATTACTATAGGCATTACCTGTCTGGATAGAAAATAATTATTAATTTTTGAAGTAACAACACTGATTTATATTTTTACTATAAAAGAAACCAAACAACTTTGTAAATCAAGCCCATGTTACAGACATTTACACTTACACATCATTTTTGATACCATGACTTAGATTTGTACTGCGTAAATCCAGGTGTCCAAATAAGGCAATGAGCTGGAAGCCTGAATACCTCAGGTTCTTTGTGCAGACAAAGTTTATAGTTCAAATATTCTTCAGAAAGTACCTGTAGAGAACACTTGAAAGCACCTTAACTTTGGATTGCCCTCAGAGAGGGGACATCAACAGCTTTCCCCAGCTGGAAAATGAGTTTTAACAGTGCTAGGTATCCCAAAGTGCTCAGCTTTTTCAGATGCCAGGTTAGTTTGTCCTAATTACATGGACATGGTTAAGTTTTTAGCCAGATCTGCAAGCAGAAAATGTTGTCCCCTGAGTTCAGACTTGCAAATATCTTTATTACCTTGATTTTTTTTTTTTTCCAGGTTTTCTTTAGCAGTGTGATTTAGTCTTGATCCTCCCTAAAACCTTCAAAAATTCCCTCCTACTTAAGGGTCTTAGTAGACCAATGATGTTTTCTCCCTGTAGTTTGTGGCTTTTCACTCTTTTTATTCCAACTCGTGTGTCTTCTTACAGTGTCAGGGAATTTCATGGTCCAGGATTTTGTTGGTGTTTTTTCTTTTTTCTTTTTTCTTTTTCTTTTTTCTTCTTTTTTTTTTTCCTTTTTTTTTCTTTTTTCTTGTAAGTAATTATCTATCACATTCATGAACAAGTGGGTTTTTTTTTCTGTCCTATTCTTCTTACATCTTTTCTCCATCAACCAGCCTAAGGGATTCTAAATCAACCATCTCCTCCTCCGCAAAAAAAAAAAAAAAAAAAATGAAATCGTTGTGAACAGCTGGTAAAGCAAAAGACCAAAAATCCTGCCTGGTTTTCTTTCTTATAATGAAACTGAAGAACTATTGAGGGAAATGGAGCTCTTTAAGAAGAAACTGTGAGGGGAACTGGTATTCGCTGTCACACAAGAAAAAGACTTCTGCAAGAAAAAATGTTTGTCATGTTAATGTGTGTAGGACAAGTTACAAGCATGAGTTACATCGTGGCATATTCAGGCCAGCTGTAAGAAATGGTAATGGTGAAGACATCAAGGGACATGGAAATATTAAAAAAAGGAAAATTCAATGTAATAAGATCTTAAAGAAAGAGATCTTTTAAACTATTTATAAAATATCTGTGTAAGTTGATGTTATGCACTAATATTCCCTCAAAGATTTCACTCACTCACAGTCCCAGGTCACAGCTGCAAGCACCCACGGTGTGTCTCCCCAGCAAGGATCAGTTGTGTGCAACACAGATAGCAAAGGACACTGCCTGTCACACGGTCATCATTTCTCTGGAGTTATTCTTGATTGACAACAAGGAATTTGAGTTTTGACAGATCCTTGATCTCCTTTAGGAGTCAGTGTTTGTTATAGGGCAGTCTTTTGTTTTGGGTTCTTGCTTACCTCAGCCTCCACAAATCTTTGGAAAAGTTGCTGACTTTGCCCATTTTTACATGTTTGTTTGAAGTTTATCTGTTTTTCAAGCAGGCCAATGGGTTGGGGGGGGAAAGACTGCAGCCTTGTTGCCATCCTGTTGTGAGGATGTTGGAGAAACTTCTGCTGTCAAGTCATCTTGTCCTGTGGGCTTCAGTGCAGGCCTTTTGGGCTTGATCTAAACATCACATGACTCAATTTTACTGCTGAGAATATCGTTCTGGGAACAGTGTCAAGGGAATGGTGTTTTTCGTTACCAGTACAGGCTATTCTTTCACCCCTTGTTCTGCTTTCTCATCTGGTGCTTTCACGTACATGTGTGTCCATTCATCCTGTGTTCGTAACACTGTTATTATATTTCTTGTTACAAATCTCTGCCACTTTAGCAGCCAGCTTTTTTTTATCTGTGCGTCTGGGTCATTAAACTGGCTGAGTCCATAAACATCCTCAATCTGCTGTTGCAGTTTGCTCACAATATATGTCAAAACTATTTATGAAATGCATGTTTATTTTACACATTAACAAATTCTTCCACTTGAAACATGGGAATGTGTATATAGTGCCCCCTTTTTGCCTGACACTGAGCCTCCCTGCCTGCTGCTAATGGTTTTGGTCTGCCAAGTGCAAGGCTTTGTGTGTTGCTTCTCAGTAGGAAAGAAATCCACAATTTGAAATTGTGGCCTAGTCAGAACAGAGCTTTATTTATGCCTAGTCTAAAGTAATTTATACCTCTGTCTAAAGCAGCAGGTTTAGTTATGGATTCATACAGCTCATAGCCTGCTAGGTCTTCTGAAACTGCTGCAGTAGCACAGCCCGGTGTAATCCTGAGTAACTCAGAACTGGCAACCCAAAGCAGCGTTCACATGGCTTTGGCAGCTGGTGGGACAAGTGCCATCTAATGCCATTATTATATTAGCAGAAACACATTTTGGTACCACAGCAAGTAATAAGCAACTGAGAGAACCATCATCAGAGGTGCAATAAATTACCCTTCTTACTCTAACAGTGATGTCAAAATGTGTCCATGGAGAGCTCAGCAAAATCACTTTTTTTACTGTAGACAGATTTCCAGACAGTCATCTGTGACTGTTGCACAAGGAACAGCTTCTGCTGATGCCATTATGCTATTACTGCTTGCAGTTTCTAATTACTGTATTATTTTTTTGCTGCTTTTATGGCTATGTTGAGTCAGAATCCCTCTTCTGACAGGTCTAGAGCAGCGGTAGTTTGCCTTTAAGTGAAATGAGTCCCTTGGGCATGCATGTTGCTCCTCTTCCTTTCAAAGTAAACACCCTCCCTGTGTCTAGGCCTCAAGCTGGATGGGAAACAAGTAAGTGAAGAGTTGTTTTTTGGCCCAGTTCCTGTTTGCAGTCTCATCTCTGGCTGGTGACCCACGGAGCAGGCCCAGGATGGAATCATGTGCGCAGGCCAAGCATAGATTTGCAGGGTCAGATAAATAATCTTCATAATTTCTCTACGAGCATGTGAATTGCAGAAGGCTGTACTAAAGATCAGGCAGGGATCAGGGGCTCCTGATCCCACCTTTGGAATTCAGACTGT
The DNA here is from genome assembly GCA_013397935.1 of Dasyornis broadbenti. Lineage (NCBI taxonomy): Eukaryota > Metazoa > Chordata > Aves > Passeriformes > Dasyornithidae > Dasyornis > Dasyornis broadbenti. The sequence goes on along the minus strand of VZRN01004005.1, from coordinate 2,213,637 downwards.
TGGGAAATCCACTTCCCATTCCCCATGGCTTGCACAACGGCTGGTAGAGCCAGAGAGTTCCCGGAGCTCTCGTGCCCCCATGGGTCTGTCTTTCTTCCCAGACATCTTGTGTCACATTTCCTTAGGGTCACTTGCCTCAAGGCAGCTGCTGAGAGCCCGGCAGATCTCAGGTCTGCACGTACAATCTTGCTGTGTCACTACCACAGAAAGTTTTGGAAGACAGTTCTCACAGTCCAACTCACCAAGTTAGCAAATGCTCATTTTGGGCTACCCAGACACGGCCACAAGCCTCACCAACTTTTATTTGCTGCTGGGAAAGCAAATAATTGATGATGTGTTTGTAGAGGCACTCAGTCATAGGACATCTGTGACAAATTTTGAGTTTTCTTTAAAAATTAACCCTACCCAAAAGTAGAACTGTGCTGATTGTGGAGTAAATAACTGTTTTAATATCTTAATGAAGACACAGAACACTCAAAATATCTGTACTATAAAATGATTTTTATAGTTTTGGTTTTAACTCGTTTCAGTCATGCAATTATGATTGATTTAACACTGATCTGTGGTGATCAGCTTCAATCATGCAATTTTGACTGAAGTGCCTCCTGAGAGGAAACAGGGAGCTGAGGTGACCATTCAGGCCAAGAGGTGACTAAAAGGACATTAGGTGACTCATGTACCCTGGACTTTTTCCTTGCTATGTCTTAGAAAAGAGTGGGCCATCGAAAGCTCTACTTTTTAGAGACAGACATTATCTAGTCACTATCTTCCATATTATGATACCCTTATCCTTGCTTTCGCAAGTTTTTTGTTATTTTTTTAAAATGAAAATAGTCCCGGAGTTTTTGGTCATGGGTGACTCAAAACTCAATGTGTTTTATTATGTAACCAGAAATCATATTCTAAACCACAGGCCAAGCCTGGTCCAGAGCTGGTCTTTTAAGCATTCTACACTTCAGTTCTGCATAGTGGTCTGCTTTCAATAATTTGGGCCACAACTTCCATGTATTATTATAGCACATGTTATAAGCCATGACTTAGAACAACTCGAGATTCACAATGGTTTTAAGTGATCTGAAACACAGATCTCTGTTCAATGGCAGGAACAAGCTTTTCTGGGAAGTCTAAGGAAAATCAGACCTCACTCCTCTGCCTTGTCTCTAAGGAAAGGACTCCTGGAGAGCATCAGTACAGCACTTGCAAAGACCTGTCCTGTGAATGGTGCCAATTAGGTCTCATACCTGTTAGAGTATTTGAAATGCATTGTGTCTCCTTTAGTCCTCACCAAATGTGAAAACTACCTAAAATATATGTCTATGACATGGAAATAAGTATTTTTCTTAGGCTGGCTTAGTTGTACTCAGGCAGAAAGTACAGGTAGCTTCAAGAGGATGCTGTTTTGGAGCCAGAGGCATGGCCACACTGACCATAAGCACACAATGATGTCATCAACTATTTTTGTCTCCTGGTTAAATTGCAGGCTGATTTGCCTCCTGTCTGTGTTCCCATTTTCCCCAATCAAGTATCCCATGAGCTCAAACCAAGAGCTTTCTGTCTTTATTGATGTGTTTCCTAGAGCTCAGAGGGAATGACACCTGTTGGTCTGGAAACAGAGTTTTTAGCCGGGAGGAGGAACTTGCCTCCGTATCACTCTTCCCAGAGCTCCATGTGGGGATGGAAGATGCCTGGATACTGGTACACCTTGTTCAGGTAGCAGTGTTGAATGCTTCAAACTGAGGGTGAAAAGGAGGTTGTTTTAAAATGGTAGTGGCACTATTACTGATGATACCTGATACCAAAACACAGAATGTTTTGACGAGAGAGCTATTCCAGCCTTGTAAATTTTCTTGGTGAAAGCTGAAATGCATATTTGCAGGAGAGAAAGCTTTCTAAACAAGATCTTGTTTTCTACTGTTCAAAGTGTGTCCAGAAATTGTGCTAAATTATCTATTATAAAATACCATTTCAGCTTGTTTTATTTTTCAGGATCCCATTTTATTGGGTTCCCCAGCCATAATAAAATGTTTTAGTACCTTGAATAACTGCATCACTCCGTATAGTCCCCATCTTCTATTATTTCAATTGATATCTCTCTTTTTAGCTCTGGAAGTTTCCTCAAGGGTTCAGGAATCTGCATCTCCTCCCAACTTCAGCAGGAACCATTTTAGCACTGCTTCTTAAGAAGGCAAGTTAAAATTTTCTAAATATGGGGCCAAGGATTTTGCATTTTGGAAATGCTGAAACAAATGTCATAAAAAAGAGAAAGATAAATTTTTCGTGCGTCAGACTTCTCTCAGTGTTATCACAGTTTTCATCTCAACAAATGTGAGGTACCATGAACCCTAAAAACGTCAGAAAAATAAGATTTTCCAATTTCTTCCCCTGTGTTTTACTTCTAAAAGGAGGGAGGAAATACAAGAGGGAGAAAGAGGTAGAAATAAGAAAAAAGACTGTATTTTTGTAAGTAAAAAGTAAATACGTTACAGAAATACTTTGTTTTTTTTTTTTTTTTCATGAGTAAGACAGAATGGCAAAAGCTTTTCAAAATAAAATTCCAACCAATTCTGCTAGTTGCACTTTTCCTATCAGCTGGTATTGAACCAGTTTAATTAAACACCAGTTACCTGGGCTGAGTGGTAAATGATTTAGCCAAATATCCAGTTCAAATGAAGTCACTTATGAAGGGTCTGCTTAATGGAAGTAAGAAAGAATTGTAGCTGTATTTTCCCTCAAAGACACAAATGTTCCCAGAGCCATCCTCTAAAGCATCTCTCCTTTCTCTTCCCCTCACTTTTTTTCACAGTTTCATTCTCAGTTCTGTGGAATAACATGAATCACGGTGTCATTAGCTACTTTTTTCCAACAACACAGTATTGCCATAGCAACAGATAAAGTGAGTTTGTTGTGGTTTTTAAAGTCTAAATAAAAAAGTGCACACGCACACATCAGCTGCTCAGGGCACCCTACAATGTATGAAATGAGTATTGGACATATGAACTCGTATTTCCATCCAGGATTTTGTGAAGAGAGAAATGGGAGTTTGATCTCCTGAATATATAATTTAATCTGTTCAGGCACAACATGTCATATGTATATGCTTCTTACCACAAGTGTCTGTTGCCTTACGTTTCTGATTTAGACCCAGTTATGTTCAACTGCTCTCAGACATCTCTCAGCCCCATCTCGCAGTTCGTTGCTGTGAGATGGCTCACAGAATCTGTCTCCCTGCAGATAAAACCCTTTCGTTTGAAACAACTGCTGGCTGATGATGCATCTACAGGCCGGATTTGGATCCAGGCTGTACAGATGGGGTTCATTTTTAATTGCAGCTGGAGTGACAATGCTTAACATGTTACAGCAGTGCACATAGAGCAGCGGGGTCTTCCTGAGATGAGTGGGAGGAGGGATGAATTAGTTCATCAGAATAGCTGAGTGCAGCCAATTTACATACCAATTCACAAGGTGAACATTTGGCGAGGTGTCTCGGGTTCGAGACACTGGGGTGGTTCTGGTCGTATTTGTTTAATGGTCTCCAGATTGCCTCAGCGTGCCAGCATTACATTTGCAAAGATGCAAAAGAACCCATTGGGCCACTTGAAATGAGACAGTGCTGCCCATGACAGCTGCAGGGACAAGATGTAAAACAGAGAATGAACATTGATGAAAGTCTGTTTAATTCCCTTTTACATTCCTCAGACCATTTGCTTTATTACACCAAATCTGATGTAAATGCCCCTGAAGTCACATTATTAAATCTTGTGCTGTCTGCCAAGGGTCTGCCTGGAAGCATTGTGCAGTTCAGGGAGGTGTTTTGCTGTTTCTGCAGGAACTGCTCTTTTCACAAAGGTTGTTTAATTTTCTGTACCATATGGTATTGTTGTTGTCTTAGATCTAGACTTATCATGTAACAATTTTTCCCATTTTTTGTTTTCTTATATGAACCCTTTAACCATGCTGACAGACTGGCATCACAGGCTTGTGATGAAATATCCTAGACCTAGACCAATCATGTTGTAACAATTTCTCCCATTTTTTCTTTTCTTATGTGAACCCTTTAACCATGCTGACAGACTGGCATCACAGGCTTGTGGTGAAGTATTACAGAAGTGTACCTTAGATAGACCCTGCCCAGGAGCTTCAGGAAATGTTTTGGGAGAGTTTGTGGGTGCAACATTCCTTGTGACATAATGTTTCTGCAGTATGCTGATTACTGGATAATATAAGATGTTTTAATTTGTTTTCATTAATGGGCTTTTGTGTCTTCTGCTAAGACATTTCCTTCCACTGCTGTGCTATTGACATGTCCGACTGTAAAGGAGTAGAGTTATTTTAAATTAATCTTAAACCTTTTGGTTAATTTTTATTCCAGATCTTAATCCATGTAAAGTGAGATTTAATCAAGTTCTGTGTGCTATAAAATGGACTTTAGATTTACATTACCATTTCCCGATTTCCAGCAAGGGTCGCAGATGACATCAGGAAGGAAACAAGACAAAATCCCGGATCCAGGACATCAGTATTTTGTGCTAAATACAGGGGTAGCTGATAACACACAGAACAGGGCAGAGTGTATTAAATCCTCAACTACTGCACTTGAATCTGCTGCAGTTGAATTACCTGGATGACGTATCATGAACTGAAATACAACACGAAGTGTGATCACAATGATTTTAAATGTATTTGGGGTTTGTCCTTTTTCTGGAAGTGAATTTTAACAGAAGTTCTTTTTTGTTCCCAGAAGCCTGAACGGAGACTTTGTTAAGAAGCTTCCAGCTTACAAATATGCAGCTTCAGAGACTGGAGTATGAGGATTTAGATAAAAGGCAGATGTGGCACCCCTTATGGTTGAATGTTTTTCTGAAAACAAGGCAACTGCACTACGTATCTTGCCTGCAAAAGAAGATATGGATCTTCTTAGGGATTAAATATATCCTCTTATGGTAGTGGATTTTTAAAGAATGTATTCTATATGGAGCAAATAACGGGGAAACAAGCAAACTGTATTTTGTATGCAGCAGATGTCAGATTTCAGGGTTAGTATAGACAAGTGAATTTAATCTTTTCCTATCAAAGAGATTTCTAATAGTTTTGATGATTTGTTTTCCCTTATGCTATATATTTTTCCCAACATAGAATGTAGCAGGGCTCAAGTATGACAATTTCTGGAATTACAATCAGCGATGGAAAGGCATGTGGGAGGAGACATTCTGTGTGGCTTCTACCAGGTCTAGAAAAAATGTTAGGGATGGCTTCTACAAGACAGTTGTCATGATTATTGCCCTTTTAAAACATTCTCTTGCTCTACACAATAAGGCACATACATGCAAAAAATATATCAGGCTGGAAATTTATTTCCATACCTCAAAGAAGAAGAAAAAAGGAAAAGATACAGATAAAGTTTTCAAAACTGTAACCATATAGACACTGTCGTTCTCCATGAGGTGAGATACTCATATCCATGGAGGAATAACTTCCCACTATCTTCTATATCTGGTTTAGGATGAAAAAAATAATCATCTGAAAATGTATTTTTCTCTCCAAATGTTATATAGGGAGTCTAGTAAAAGGCAGAGACACAAGCAATCAAGTATTATCTGCCATTCAATCCTGGGTGAGGCAAGTTCTGTGTTTAGTGTCTAACTCCCCTTTCAGGCATTCACACTGAAATTAGACACCTAAAATTTTTATTTCTGACTACTGCCTCTCTAAATGCCAACATTTGTACATGGGACTAAACAATGCAGATGCCTTGGTGAGTTTAATGGGAGAAAATGAACCTGATCTCACATTAGTTCTGTTTTGGTTTCAGAGGGTTTAAAATCTGACTGGTGGGTTTGGTGGGTTAGAAATAATGAAGATTTTCTGGGCAACACGAAAGAATAGTCTGAACAGTCCAGTGTCAGCCTAGGGGACTCAAATTCAATGTAGCACAGACGGGGGAGTGCTCATTCCTGGATGTATCCAGGGAACAACTGGACGTGGCATTCAGTGCTCTGGTTTGGTGACAAGGTGGGTATTGGTCACAGGTTGGACTTGATGATCTTAGAGGTCTTTTCCAACCGTAATGATTCTGTTAGTCTCCAAAACCAAAAAGAATACCTTTCCCCCCCACTTTCTCATACACAGACGCACATGTAAAATCCACAACATCTCTGTAATTTATGATACAAGTGGGTCTATGGGTTTCCTAGAATTTTTAAATTATATTACAAAAGGTTTGCTTTATGATATTTATGATGCAACTCCGCTCAGAGAATGTGGAGATTTTGCATCATTCTTGACAGCTGTGAAAAGCTCTCCAATATTAAAGGAATAGCTCTCAGATTTTGTGGGGTTTTTGAAGCAAAAAGAAGAGTGTAATACAAACCACATGTGTTTGGTTGCCCATGTGGCTTTTTTCTTTTTTTTTTCCTTTTTTTTTTTTTCTCTTTTAGTAAAACAACTTTTGTTGAACAATAAATCTGGAGATCTGAAAATTTGCATGGTGTGCAGGATCTAACTTTTCAAGCAGGTTTTGCCGAGGTTAAGAGCTACCAGGGCAAATGGTAGTATTGCATTTGGTGTCTCTGACTCCACCACGGCGCCATTGTCCCTTAGAGATCAGATTGTTTGTAAAACCCCTGCTCAAGGCCTATGGCTTTCTACACCTTTTATAGAGATGAACTCTGAGGTCTGGGATTTTCTTGTCCTTCTCCATATAGAGTTCTTTGCTACTTAGATGGCTCTGTTGAAATTTTGCTGTATATATTTTCCACAACACTTCTCCCCATAGAAACTAGGCATAAGAACTTTTAAAAAAAAGCTGTGGAAAATATTTGGAATAATACTGAGCTTCTACTGCTTCCCCCCTCCAAGCTTAATCACAATAAACATTTTAAATGGACAGAGAAATTATCCAAAGAACAGGCTGCATTTTCCATTACATTAAAAAAAATTAAAATAAAAAATTCAGTCTTTGCTACTTCTTTACAATTTTCTTGGTAGATCCATTAGTTTTTCCTTAGATAAAACAAGCAATGTGTAATTAAAACCAATATAGCTTTTTTTTTTTTTTAAGTAGGATTGTAAATGTAAGTAAAATTAATTTTGAAAGCTGTGTCAGTCTGATCTTTTTATATGGTGGCATGAATTCTGACAGCACTGTGGGGATTCTGTCACAGTGACAAATTTAGAAGTAAAATAGAGACTTGATAGTCCATAACTTATATAATCTACTCTGAATATTTTTTTGTATTCCTCTGGTAGCATAAAGCCCTGATATAAATTATATAAGTTGGTTTAAAATCAGTCAAGAAATTTATCCAGCTAAGCACAATGAGAAGTTTTCTCCAAAACAGCTACTTTAGTGTCAACCTGCATAAGTGGATGAAATGATGGTGATTTCAGCTCTTCATTTAAGAAATGGAAAAGACAAGGAGCCTGCAGGCAGCTACCTGAATTTGGCTGATAAATGGGAACTGGTTATGGCCTGGTGCCTTGATTGCAAGTGTTGGAGTGCCATAAAGCGTGCCTAGAGGGAGGCCTGTGGATTGGTCCACATACGGAAAATGGCAGAGAGAGTTGCTGGCAGCTAAAACCGGAGCCCCTTGTTGTGTGAACAGTGTCCAGAGTACAGCTACCCTTCCTTTCCTGGTTAGTGAGTTAAATAAACCAAGCCAATTCAGGTGGGGAGCGTCCAGCCAGGACCTCTGGCAAATTAATCCATGCTGCAGCGCCTGTCAGGTCATTTTCCTCACATTGGTGAGTCCTAATTTAGGAAAGCCTTTTCCCATGCAAGCTATTCCTCCACCATTTTGGTTCCTTTGGGCTCAGCTGGCCAGGCTAATGGAAGCCCACCAGGATGTGGAAATCAGTGCCAGCCGGGCTGTGGATTTCGCAGGACCAAGGAACCAAAACTCAGTGGTTTTGTTTAGATCCGCTTAGCATTTTTTCGCATTTTGCCTCTCCCTCCCCAAACCCATCAGGTGAAGCAGCTTCTGCCTTTAAGCTGCCCATCCGCCATGGTAAGGCACTCCCCTTGCTCCGGGGCCGCGGGGCCAGCAGCCCGCGGAGAGACCCCCGCCGCCGCTGAGTGCCCCGGGGGAGCGGCGGGGGCGGGCACCCGAGGGGGTGGTGCATCCTTCCCCGCATCCTTCCCTGCACCCTTCCCCGCATCCTTCCCCGCATTTTTCCCCGCATCCCTCCTACATCCCTCCCTGCATCCCTCCCTGCATCCTTCCTTGCATCCCTCCCCTCATCCTCCACCGCATCCGCTGCCGGGGCGGCCGTCCCGGTGCTGGCGTTGCCGCTGCCCGGTTCAGTCCCGCACCGCAGGCTCCTCTGCAGCCGAAGCAGCCGTGGCTTGGGGAGATGTCGGTACCAGAGCTCATCTTCTGGAGGCTGACTGGGAAAACTGTTGACGTGCTGGGCATGGGGGTACCTGAGGATCGGCCTGTGATTGTTTGCATTCATTTTAAGATTGAAACATTCCCTGAAACAGTTTGAATTTCCGTAATTACCATTTCTTTGCCCTCCTTCCCCCCTCCCTCTCCCTGGCAAATCGAAAAGCACTGATACAAAATGCCAGATCACAGCTGAGTGTTCTGACATTTCAGAGCTTTTCACTTTTCTTAATCCTTTCAAAATGCATTTCAAAACATTTTAGCTTGTCATGTAGAGGAATGGATGTGCCCCATTTAGAAGCAGCAAAATGAAATGTGCTGATTGCTTCCATGTTCATTTTGCCTTATTTCTTTCCTTCCTGTTTAAACAATTTTGTAGAAAAGACAGAACTGAATAACAATGAACTAAATGTTCATGTTTTGGTAAAGAAAATTGTGACCATAAATGTTACTCACTTCTGTCAGAAATTATATATATTTTCAAAAATATCACATGACAATCCTATTTCAGATGATGATTAGATGGATTACAGGTTTGTTTTTTTTTAAATCTTCTTTAACAAACATAGGTATATAGCAGAACTCAGAAACTTTCAATTCACAATCTCTTTACTAAAGCATTTAATACAGGAAAAGGGAAGAAACTAAAGAAAAAAAATAAACGCAAGTCAAAGGTTTCAAGTGTCAGGAGTTGAGGTCTGTCTCTGTTACTCAGTGTAAAGCTGTGTTGGTGTTTCAAATCAATGGGAGATAACAAAAGGTACTAATTATCTCTAGATGTGTGGTTTCTGATTTCTTATCCCTACAACGGTCAGGTTTGAAACATCAGAGAAAAAGGAGCAGTCTGGATTTGCCGAGGTTTTGATAAATCCTGCGGTGTTTGGCCTCAGCCATTCTCAGCTCAGAATTTACTGTAACCCCATTGATGGAAACACCTTTGACCTCAATCCCTTGGAAGTCACTTCCTCCCTAATGATCTAGACACAATCCCTGCCTTCTGCAAGGTCTAAGCAAAACTCTGTCCCCAGGCCCTCTAGCTCTAGTACCTAATGAGTGAACAGGAATTGGTCTTGATGATCCTTGTGTGTCCCTTCTAGCTCAGGATATTCTGTGATTCCAATAGCTGTACTCAAAGCCACCCTGCACTGCTGCACGTCCTGTGCTTCAACAGAAGTCCCAGGTCACTGCAATATATGGCCTCAAGTTGTAGAGCTCACGTGAAACTGCCACGATGGAAAAATCTGAATCTTGGTTCATCTTTGTTTGATGGCACTGTGAGAAAATGAGCAAACAAACCAACTGACCACATGCGGGCTCTCTTGGGACCTCTTTACTTCTAAGTAGACATATACAATGGATTTTGCAACTAGAAAATATTATCCCGCGTAAATAGGGGCTTTTGTATGGAAAACTATATTCCTGGTATGAGCATCAAATTAGTTTGGAATTTTATTTCAAGTTTTAAAAAAAGCTGTTTCAAAAGAAGCAGATCTGTGTGATCAAAAAGTGAGATTTCATCTGTATTTTAAGAAGAAGAGCTGGATGGATTTAGGTAAGTGAGTAAAGTAAAATATCTGAATAGACTCTTCTGCTTAATATGGTAGAGGACATGCAAAAGTATCAAATTCAAATTATCCAAGATTAATTCCAAAGAAATCAAAAGCTGAATCTCTGCAAGCCTACCAAAAGTTAGGCTACCTTGTCTAAATCAATTACTTCAGAATAGCCATCTGCTAATAGTCCATGTTCTGCAACGCAGCCTCTTGGAATCTTACAGCTCCAGAGAGGGAAAAATGAAAATAAAAGCAAGCAGAAGAAATCCCGGGGGACTGTAGCTTCAGGAGGCGAAAAATTGGTGCTTTTTGCTTGCCTGTCTCTTCCCAGTTTCCTGCCCCCTTCAGCATATGAGAAAGACAAGAAGAGTTTGTGCACTTTGGAAACTCGATAGGAGGCAGCAGCTGATCTTCCCATCACCAGCCTAAAAATAATCCACTCCAGGGCTTGGAGCGGCTTCACTAAGTGAAGGAAAATCCTGCCATCGGGATGATATTGATCACATAGCACAACCGAGTGACACTCTGGGTTGGTATTTTGGGGTTGTGTTTACAAAGGTAAGCTGCAGAGTTTGATCTAACATTCAGCAACCAAACGGGGCATGCGATGACCCTCCCCCCCATTATCTCCCACTAACCACCTCCTCCTCCTCCTTTCCTTTATATCTGTGGGACAGGGCTGCTCCTCGTTCTTTCCTGGGATTACAACTCCAATCTCTTTTTCCTTTTCCATTCGCAGGCATTCTTAGCCTTTCCCGTCCCCTCCTGCTGATGTTTTCTTTGCTGCTGTTCACAGGGTTATGTTTCTTTTTTTAAACTGTCCTGTCCTGGCAATGTGAAGTTGAAGGTTTTACAGCAGGCAGTGTAGGACGCTGGTGTTGGGGACCGCACTGTGTGGAAAAGCTTTCCAAAAAAGAAAGAAAGAAAGAAAAAAAAGCGATATATTTAGATGTGTGAGACCCCTGCAGATGTCTGTGTGAAACGCTTTGCAGTGCCAACAGCTTATTTAGTACCACTGCCGTTGTGATTTTTCCCTGTGTTTGGAGCCTGATCCAGAAGGCTCCCGAAGTCAATGAGATTCTTTGCATTGACTTCAGCACCGTTTGGATCAGGCTGTGGCACACAGCAGCTAGCGCTGCGAATGCTGACAAGCAGCAGAGGTAATTCATCATCCTGAGGCCCAGGGGAGCTGGGCCAGTGCTTAGCGAGGTAGAGGGGTCTGTGGAGGATAGGTGATCATGGCTTAAATAAGGAATAAAAAGAAAATTATATTTTTACAGGGTCATTTTTGATAAAATAGATTTTAAAGGGGCAGAGCTTTCTGCTGTTACCTCAGCAGAACTCTCTGCAAGACTATAGATAGATCACATAGGCTGTGTTAGAGTGCCTTTAGGAAGGTAAGAAGAGCAAACTAGGAGGGTTAAACCTAGAAAGGGAAAAGATTCAGAGCACGAACCTAAAATCTGTGGAAAACCTGAGTTAGGCCTTCCATTGTGTGCATTCAAAGCTATAAATTAACAATTTGTCCTGAGTTAAAATTTACTATGGGAAATTCCAGAAGGAAAGACAAATTCTCACTTTTGTAATGGCTGATTTATTCAGAAGATGAGAATTAAGTACTTTTGTAAAACTCAGAGTACTTTCTCCATCCTGCACCTATATGCATACACATATATATATACATTCATGTTTATATGTATATATGGGCATATAATGCACATGATAAGTAAGACCAAAATGAAATTCGATCTGAACTGAGACACAAGTATGCTCTGTAAAAAGATATATTTTAATTAGGAAGTGCAACATCAAGTTATATTTTTTTTTAAATATGGACAACAGAACTACTGCAATAAATATTTTTCAAAATATTCTTATTCCCCAAACAAGCTCCACCTGAGGAGTGTACTTACACTCTTTTCTTTATAGTCATAAGTACCTTGCAGAGCATGACGATCAGAGTGATAATCCAGGTAAGATGAAACTCTTGAATGTGAAGATTTTTAAGTCCACTTTAAGAGACCCTTAAGGTAGTTAAAATGTCTTTAATTAGTTTTGTACTTGGTGAGGATGTTCTCATAATTTTAATGGAAATTTAGATTATCTACCATTTTTCCACTGTCTTCTTCAGAATTGCTTATGGAAAATATATGTCATGAACTGGCTTAGTGCCCTGAGAATCCCCATTTATACTTGTTAAAATGAGATTTGTAAGTGTTTAGGTTCAATATTTTGACATTTCCATGTTTACGACTTTGATGTCTTTTCTTTCTTCCCAAAATCTTTCTCTTCTTCACAGTGAATATTTTGTCATGAATCACTTTTGTGCTGTTTTCTGTTATTCTCTTATGACTATGTCTGTCCACCTTAGCCTAAAACCAGGAAGTCTCAACTTGCCAGTGGTGGGGATCTTAGCATAAAAATTTAAATGCTTAAAGAACATAAGGTTTTTTTGGCTATTGCATTGAAGGGTGAACTGCTGTTCACATCCTCATTAAAATAAACCAACAGGAAATCAGAGTCCCAAATGATGTAAAGGAAAGCTGAAACTTCCACTTGTATCAACATGGGCCCAACGCTCCTGATTGTTCTTTCCATTCGCCCTCCTCTGTGAAGTTTGGCTGGTGGCTTTAGCTCATACTGACTGTTTAGCACAGGCCATCCTCAAAGGGAGAAAGAAAAACCTGATGAGTTGTAGAGTTCATAAAGACAGCAGTTAAAGTGAGCAATTTGACAATAGCTTTCAAAGATAAAGGCCTTCCAGCCTGTAAGTGTTAAAAACGTACCTGGCACTTGGCACTCCTGAATGTAGCTGGTGTCCTCAGATGACACATGCTTGTTATCAGATGATCTTTGTCCCATTACTACATTTCCATGACTGAAATGATAGATTAAACCTAGCATGCTTGGCAACATTATTATCAAGTATAACATTCCTGCTGTAATTAGCAGTGAAACAAATACATCGTGATGTACCCGCGTTGGTGCAATCAGCCCAGCATAACTTGTTGGCCTACTGTATTCAACAGCAAGTGAAATTTTCTCTGGGAAAGCCATTTTTTTTTAATGACTATGAATAACATTGTCTTTTAAAATGAGTTTATGCAGTTATTCTGAAAGGCTTGTACTACCTGATGTGAAATAGTGGTTCATAACTGAAGATGACCAACAAATTTCAAAATAACTTGCTACCCCTTCATCTGTTTACTGCAGAATATTCATGTTTAGGTTACACAATTTCTTTTTTCAGTGTGACAGGCTGCTCCCGTTTTGTGCAGTTATTACTGTTTGCCAGTCAAAGCCATCTGCCTGTAGAGAAGCTTTCAGCTCCAAACATTCCAACCTGAAGATGAGCTTAGAGAAAAGCTCAATCCATCTGATGAGAAGAGGCCTTGGCTTTCCAGTGCCTCTGCTTTCCTTTGGGAGCCACAGATAAGGTTTTGCGAAGAGGCTAGCGGACATTTCTCCGTGGTCCTCAAGGCAGTCCTGCATGAGCCAGCTTGGCTATTGAAGCAGGGCAGCTGCGACAGTTCAGCTCTGATGTCAAGCGTGCTGTAATCAGGGCTCTTTGTCTTGGAATGGCACCTCGGTACTCAGGACTGCTAATTGTGAGACTGAACTAATGTTTGTGCAGCTCTCTGCTAAACGGTGAGCTGATTACAAGGCAGAGAGCTGCCTACAGCAGACTGCTGAGGGTGACAAAACCACCTGGCTTTGCTGCTTAATTCACCTGTGTACCCTTCCAGGAATGCTGGCTTTGTGCTGCTTCCAGTGTTTCCAAGGAAAGGTACTGGCAGGTGTAGGAAGGCAGCTGCTGCTATGGAATGCAATAGCCTCTCTGAACTGGAGCATTAAAGGCTTTAATCTCCTCCATCCCTGTTACAACAGAAATATTTTCAAACTTCTCTTCCTGTGGCTCTGCAGCCCAGTTTTACCTCTTGATCTGTCCCCGCATACTTACTGTGGCCTAAAATGTCTTTCTCTTCCTTTGGGAAGGAGAAAATCACCTTTGGGTACAGGGTGGGAAAACTTGAGTCATCTCTGTATTCTGATTTGCTTAGGGCTAATTCAAAGACCTTCAGCATTACAGGTTTTGCTGTTCTCTGTGATTAGCATTCTGTCTTTTTTGTGGGTAAAACCAGACAAATATTCAGTGTATTTAGTTATGTACTCCCATAATGCTCAATGTGGAGAGAAACAAACAGCACTTCCTCACATGAGCAAGTTACCTGTATTCCCTTCTCCACATATCTAGTTCTGACTGACACCCAGCACTCACTTACTAGAAGAGTTAAAGCCAAGGGAAGAAGTTTAATTTTTATTAAGGGAACCAAATTTAATCAGTGGTCAGTCGTAGAAGTGTTCTATCTTCTTTTCCAGCTGCAGTTTTTGTTGAGTTACAACAGTAAGCACAACAGCAATTCTTCAAATCATCATGTTTTGGTTTTGGTTTTTTTTTTTCTTTTTTAAATTTATTCTTCTTTTTCACGTTTTCATTTCATGAAGTTAAACCTTATGGTTGTACAGAAGGGAGGGAATAGTGCCTTTTCACTCTTTCACTGGGTGTCTGCAATCAAGATCTTCCAAACTGTCTTAATTTTTCCAGGCTCAGTTTTTTGAGTGAAAACTTTGAAAACCAGGACTCATTTAAAAGCCAGTGTAGCTGAGGCCTTTTAAAACTCTTTAAAATTCTTAGAACTAGAAATCTGTTTAGGCTGACTTCCCACTACTGAGATACTGTTTGAAAATGCAACTTAGACTCTCTAATTAGTCTGAAAGTTTTGAACATGCTACTTACGCCGTTTGCACTCCTAAGAATGTGTCTTTCTGTAGCTACACTGAACTTTCCAAGCATGGGATATGAGTGTGTGCACAAGAAATTTTGCGATCATAGCATCAAATTTTTATTTGAAGAAGATTGAAGACTGCACTGTTTTCTTGGATGAGTGATTGCATCTGAAAACTTGTCATGGTCCAACTCCCGTTATTTTTAGTGGAGCTGCAAAACCATTGTTGAAAAATGCCCTGTACTGTCTAAAGGAATCAAGGATTTGTTCTGCCTTAGGGGCTTTTCTTTCTGTCCTTCTTTGGAGATGAACACAGCATTTCATACTTTGAGGCTAATGAAAATGAGCTTCTGGAGGCATGCCCTGCTGCAGCAGAAAGTAATGGCTAATTTCAGCTTCAAACCAAAGGGCAGTGACTGTAAATGCAAAGCATCTTCCCTTAGATATCAGCAAAACTTCATGCAGTATATTTCCCTTTTCAGTGAAACTTGAGCCAAGACATAGGAACTACATGACAATGCTTTATTGCAGGAGGTGATGGGTCTGTGCATCTCTCCACCTCCAGAGTCTCCTCTGTGTCTTAAGTTTTCCAAAAAACAGAGCAAGGCCCAGTGGTTTGAGTTACCGAACTGCAGAGGGTGTGTTGGATGTGCCCTGTACCAGAAATGGGTGGGAAGGGAATGATGGAGAGGTTCCATGCTCCCCAAAAGGCACACTGGAGATGACATTATCTCTCAGGGCTCCAACGCAGCGCAGGGAGTTTTCTCACACCACCTCTGAGGATCCAGAGAACTGCCAGCAGCCTGTCTGTGCAAACAGCAGGCGGTGCTCTGAAAGCTGGGGTCTGCCAACAGATGCAGAACATGAGTCCTCCACTTCAGCCACAGCTCATTCCCAGCACAGTGGAGATGGACAAATGGGTGGAAGGAAGGGAGGAAGGAAGGAACACTGGACTCCTAATGCTTCCACAATTCCTATCTGCTCTGTTCCCCATCAATGCCATACTCTACTGGATGTGTGTCCTGAGCTGGGTGCTGCTAAACAGGGAAATGGAACATTTTACATTTGGCATTTTATAAGGCCAAAGCTACTTTGGGTTAGCACAACATCACAGCACTGATCAGAACATTTTGATAGATTTTAAGCCTGTTGAAGGTTGATGAACATGGTGACTGGATAAACTGATTAATGATGATGTTTTCTGATTAAAAATCTTATGAATTTAGTGTCAATTACCCTATCTCATCTCATTTACAATGCAATCTTTTTTATTTTCTGGGGATTTTTTACAAACTAACCAACCTAGGCTTGATTTTCTCTCTCATTTTCAGAGAAGACAATTAAATTCTACTTCTCTTTTTTTTTTTTTTTTTTAAATGAACCTGTAACAAAAGTATTCTGAACAGACTGCCTATAACTTCTCTTGAAAAATATCACCAGTATGATGGGCACTGTCTCTAGACATCAGTATTAACTAACAGGACCAGATTGTTTCTTCAGCCCTGGCAACGTGCAAAGGACAATTGGTTTTAAGAGTGGTACTGGACACACCCCAGCACAAAACTAGGCACAGCACGGATTCTTGTGGAGATTCAGATGTAATTCTTCAAAGATGCATCTTTCTCGAGAGCTTTTAGGGACTATTGTTTGAAGTGCGATAGGAAACCTCTGCAAACTGATGGTGGGCTCTAGATGGGAGATAACTCTCCCTGCAGTGAGTATCCTTCACTTGAACATTTACTGCATCTATTCAATTTCCCTTCCAGAAAAATGGAAAAAAAACCCCAATAGTTCCCTTAGCTTCTCTTGGATGTGGCTTTCATCCTTTCTCCCAGATTGATTTTTGATTAGAAGCCAAAAGCTACACTAGGAGTCAATGATTCAGTGCTCATCTGAACCCAGGATTCTCCTGCCTTTTGATACCACTCCAACCGCTAGACCACAACAGCATGTTATGCTGCCTCAGGAAAGAGTCATCTTTGTGGAAAAGGGAGGAAAATTCCCAGCAGAGCTCCCTTGGACTTCTGACCTTCGATAAAAATGAGGAAACAGCACTTCTGATTTTCAAGAGATTATCATTATGTTTCTCTTAAAGAAGGCATGTCAAGATTTTACAAATTAAACCCAGACGACCTCTGTGTGTTTTTTTTTTTTTTAAAGTTCCATATTTGTTTTGCTAAGAACGCCTCAATATAATCAGACAGAACCCTTATTAACAGAACGTTTCTTTTTTTTGTCACTAGTCTTGTGCATTTATGAATGTATTTTTATATAAAAATAAAATGATAGAGTGATAGTGGTCATATCACTCTATTCATTATAGAGAATAGGCCAAACTCTCCATCAAATTGTGTTACAGCGCATGGACTATTAGCAGATGGTGGTTACTGAATTTCGAGTCTGTTGACCCTCAGCTTTTGCCTCACAGTGAGTACGTGAATGCGAGTTATGCTTTACTTCTGGCAAATCTCAGCCATAAACTGATGATATATTTCGGAAAGGGAGTGCATTTATCACACTCTTTTCAAAGAAACTTCTTGTCACTGATGTGTTTTGATATGGATTATACTTTTCAGATCCAAAAAGAACTTAACTAAAAGCTAAAAGGGGGTTTTAGCAGAGGATCAAAGTGCCTCTTTGAATTCTGTATTGTTGTGCAGATCTGCATGTTTATTCTCCCTCTAAGGGACTACTTGTGTAGTTTATGCTTACCTTGTTATAATTACCTTTTTAAAACAATTTACAGAACTAATCTGAATTATTTGAGGAAAGAAGGAAACCTTTTTCTCCCATGCAACTGGCTTTTTTATGTTTTTAAACTGCTTTTGTGCATTTTTTGCATTCCTATCCTGTTCTGATTTTGCAAAAGTCATTAATGCCAACGTTGTTGCAGAAAGATGCTTTGCTGAATTAAATATATTCCTTCTATTTTAGCATGTTAAATTTGAGAAAAGAAAAAGCAGTGGGTAAATGTGTTTACACAACTTATTCTACAGCACTATGTTGCTCTGTGTAAGTCTCAGGCAAAGAAATGAGCAAGGAAACACTTTGTTTGCAATCCTGTTTCATGTTCCTGTGAAGAAGACTGAAAAAAGTAAATGATGCACAGGTTGATGAAAGCCAGAACCTGGCCATAGCTCTGGGTTGCTCTGTAGCCCATGCTCTGCAAGCACGAACACAGGAGCTTATCTCGGTGCACAGAGATAACCTGATAAGAACCCACGGAAGTCAGAGACTGCTTGGATGAGTCTGAGCACGTGTGTCAGGGTTTTCAGGATCGAGCATAAATGCTGATTTATTGCCTATGCAATCTTCAATGCTGCCTGCTTTGGTTAGGAGTGCGTCATTTCTCTGTGATGACCTGTGTGTGTGTGGCCATTGCTGTGTGTGACAATGGAGAAATACGAAATATCCGTGAGTGCAAAGCTGCCAGATCACAAATATCAAAGGTTCAGAGCTTGCAGTGGGAATGCAGTGCAACAAATTGTTAGAGATATTGCACAGATAGTGTTGGCTCACCAAAGAAGCAGAAACACACAAGAGTCAGCTTATGCCCATTTGGCTTTTCTTATGAGAAGTGAAAATACCTTTTATCCAAAACTTCTACATTCTTTCTTTGTATTCTCACAGAGCTTTCACAGCATAATGTTTGTGCCTATAATGAACACTAGTAATTATGGTATAATGTATTTTAAAATAGCACTTAAATAATAAATGCAGCTAAATATTAACGATATTATCAAAATAGAAATAATACTAAGGCCATATAAACACAGCCTTCACTCTAATGGGCTTGTATTTGACACAGCCCAAAATAATTTTCAAAATACAACTGTGTTATTCTCTATGTGTTGTTCAGTGTTTTCGTTTATTGTATTTATTTTTCCTTTAGCCAAAAGGAATGCCAGCACTCTTGGTAGCCAACATTTCTCTCTTTTCTGTAGTAGCCAGACCCTCTGGAAGAGATGAGACTTGCCTTTTGTGGTAATGACAATGCCTCAGCCTACAACATCAGTGCTGGTGTGCTCAGGAATGTCTGCTTTGTGGATGCCCTCAACTTGGTCCCTCATGTCTTCCTGCTCTTTATCACCTTCCCAATTTTGTTCATTGGTGAGTTATTCCATGGAGCTGCGCAATCCCACAAACCCTTGAGCGTGTATTTATACTCAGTCGTGTTTGCATGGGCGTGAAACCCCTGGATGCTTTGTATGTCTGAATTCTGAAAAAGAAGAGGCAGAATGGCTTCACCCAGAGGACGTGAGGACAACCTGCTGAAAAGTGGGAATTTTAGATATAAATCTGAACTAATCAGCGGGAAGAGATGGATGAGAACCAGAGAGATCAGATCCAAATGCTGTGCACCTTCTCTCTGCAGAAGTTTTCTTCACATTTTAAACCGCCAACTTGCAACCTTTGCTATTATTAGATATTAGAAGACTTAGGGCAGTGGGCTTGAATTCCCTTGAAGTTACATGAATTATAGAGAATATCCAAAATGTTCAACTTGGATCTAAGGCTAGTAGAAGTGTAGGAAATATTTAAAATAGAATAATTGCTCCTTTTGCCAACATTAGTAAACAAAAGTACAGCAATAGAGATTTTTTCCCCCCACAAGAATAAAAAGTAAGAAATGATAAATCCCTTTGGAGAAATTTAGGACAGTGGAGAGGTTCTAATGGACATAGTCTTGTAAAACCCCCCATCTAAGCTAGTACTCTAATTATACTTTTTTTCTATAGTTGTGTTTTTATCCCAGTAAATTTGCAGTGGTGAAATAAATATCATTTAATACTTTTCCAGAGATGCCAAACAGTGGCATTCTAACAGATCGCAGGAAATTAACAGACTTGAATAACCATCAGAAGTATTAGTGAAAATAAATATTCTCCTGACAACTGCATGAGAAATGGCCATGTCAATTTTTCCATGTTACCTTCCTGGTGTCACACATGTACATGGTAACAAATTTCTTCTATGAGAAAGATTTGAATTTGGGACTGTGTTTGAACTTGAGATTTAAGGGCTCTCATCACGCAAAAAGACTCTAAAGTGATTGAATAAAAGGCTGAAACACTTTTAGCCTGTGGGCTAAAACACTCCGTACTCGACTGTGACATGATCCAGTGACTAAAAACTAATTAAATAATTAAGCAAGAAGATAAAAACAAATTCTAACAAATTAATTACTAAAGACTAGAAAGAAACCCCAGGGTTATGGAAACTCTCCAACAGTGCTGAATTTTTACCTCAGTGCTGGTTGTTCCTTTGAGATGAGATGCAAATCTCCATCCTTGAAGGACAGGGCTTTGTGCAGAAGTGTTTGGTGGAAGTACAATGCACGGTCTGAGGGCAGAAATAATATTTTAAAACACTCTGTGTTAATGCATCAAGTGCTGCTTCTATTTTTTTACAGGTATTAGCAAATTAATTTTTAAATAGTATTGCAACCACTGAGAATTCCCTCTATTTCATAACAATGTTAGGAAAAAGCACCATATGAGTTTAAATTGTATGTTATTTACATAAGTATGTGATTCTTTGTTTTCTATTTTGTATGTTAATGATCAGGACAAATAGTTGTTGAACAGAGCATTAAAAGCCAACTGGAATTCACAGTATAGACTGACTCCAAATCAGAAATTCAGGGATGAGCTATATTTGTACAGATGTATGGGCAAAGAAAAAATGAAAAGCAGCTTGGGAGAGACACAGATAGGAGCAAAGTCAAAGAAAACCACATTAGATTAGGAAAGTCTTAGAGAACTGTAGGTAATGCTTGAGACAGCTATGGAGAAGAGAGAATAATTTGTTCCTGCAGTATTTAATATTCACATATTAAACAAGGATGAAATGGTGAAGTCCTGACAGTTTCCAAGAATGAATAAACTTAGGTGCTGGTTTACGTGTTTCTGAGTCACCTGATGAGCCTCTAGGCATGACGAGATGCTGCATCCTTGTGTATCAAAAGCACATCCTGGGTTTTAAGCTCAGTTTTGCTTGGTTTTGCTTGGTTTCTTTACTTCCCCCAAACGTGTTGTTGGGATTCTCTACGGGCTTTGGGAAGCCTGTCAAGGAATTCCAGGAGTTGCCCCACAGTAAGAGGGACTTCTGGGCTTCCCGACTCAGGAGAACCCTGCATCCAGGTGGGAGGGGACAGAGGCCAAGACTCTCCACCATGAATGGTCAACGTGTGGTCAGCCCTCAGCTTCGCCCAGCCCTGTCACCTCCCTCAGGTCCTCTGCGTCCGACTTCTTGCCAGGTTCTGGCCTCAGAGAGGATCTTGCCTGGAAAGGACGGGTGACATCTGAGGTGATGACATGGAAATAGGCTTCAAGTTTAATTTCTTGATTAATTTGAATCCTGGTGCTGAGCTGGGAGCTTTAAAGGGCCAGGAATGCAGAGGCCAAGGAGGCTGGGTTGTGCCTGAGGGACAGAAACTGTGAAATCCCTGTCCAGCATCCCCTCAGACTGTGCTCGCAACCAGGCCTGAAACAGATAATCAATGTTACTTGTTTCAAGTAAGTGCAGCTCTTGGAGGCCTCATTTGAGGATGTGACTTTTATATCAGTTGGAAATTTTTCCCATTCTTGTCTGTGACTGTGAAAGACATAAGGATGCCATCACTTCAGGTCTATCAGTCTCTGTTGTCTGAGGGTGACACTTGGGAATGGTTTTATTTGATTTTCTCATCCTTTTTCTTGGCCAGGGATGACTTCTCTTTGATTGTAATTTGGGAAAAGTGTTATCTCATTGTCTTTAGGGTTAGATTGAAATTGCGGGACACTAAATGGCAACAGAGACACTCGTGGGTCATCTTTTTAGTAACAACAGCCCCTGTAGTCTTGTAGGGCATTGTTGATTGCATGTAAGTGTGCCCCAGAAAATTGATAACCAGATCAGACACTGACTGGCTGTGTGATAATCTTCCTCTTTCCTTGCTATCATTTCCCAGGCTGGGGAAGCCAGAGTTCCAAAGTGCAGATTCACCACAATACCTGGCTGCACTTCCCTGGGCACAACCTGCGGTGGATCCTGACGTTCACCCTCCTGTTCGTGCACGTGTGTGAAATAGCAGAGGGGATTGTTTCTGACACGTAAGTGGCAGAGTTCGGTGGATAACCGCGCTAATTGCATTTGTTAATGGACGGCGTTCAGGTCTGGTGGGCTGGCTAGTAAGGCAAAAGGAGGTGTTTCCCCAAAAAGTTCACAGAATCCTTACGTGAACTGTCTGGGTTTTAATGGAATGAAGGTGAAGCTGTCGTTCTTAGCATTTATTCTTCTCTCAAGGTATAATGGCAAGCAGATATTGACAAAAGTTAAAGCACCCATGAGGACAAAAATCTTTTTGTCTCTGGGAAAGTCATGTTTGTCCTTTTAAATAGATTAGCAAAACATCTGTGGTTTCATACAGTGGTGATAAAAAGGCACCAACTTCACTAATTTATATCTTATTTATTTTTCAGACAAATGAAGTCTCGCCACCTGCATCTCTTTCTGCCAGCTATAATGGGATTTGTGGCTGCCACTGTATCCATAGTCTACTACCATAATATCGAAACATCCAACTTTCCAAAGTTACTGCTGGGTAAGTCTAAGTCTGGTATTTATGTACTCTTACAAATCCCAGCAGTTTAGGCAAAGTCAGCTTGCGTAGATTTAAGAGGGTAGTGGAATATGTGAGAATACTAAAAGAGAGAAGAGTAATTCTTTGCTCTTCCAGCTGGTATCATAGGAGTTACTGTACCTTTTAAAAGGTTCACACTGAAAACTGCTTTTAAAATTATCACAAAAAAGAAAGCCTTGCATGCCTGCTGCATTTCTAGAATGAGCTTTTAGGTAGTTTTAAAGACCGCTCATTATTTTGAGGAAAAACTTGTCTGCGTTCTAAAGGGCTATTTCAAAATGCCACCTTTAATTCTGATCTGACCATAAAACCATCCTGTGCAGATGCTGCTCTTTCTCAACATCTTTTGCAGCTGATTCCGAGGCTATCTCATCTGCTGTCTCAATCAGGAGATGGTCAGACCACACATTGGATAATAATGTTCCATACAAGTATATTGTCCAAATTGCCTATAATTCAACCTCCTGAACAAGCCCCTGAACAAATATCAGCCAGGATGCAGGATACCACTAAACTCCATGAACCCGTTTTCAAAATGAGCACGTTTCCATATTCTCACTTGGGATGCACTCTGCTTTTTCAAAGAGGCAATATGATATTTGTTAAATTATGTAACTTTTACTTGCACTTTAAGAACAAAGTTCCCCTTCGGATTAAGTCCCCTTCAGTGGACTTTCACAAATGTGTGAAGATCTGCCTTTGTGGATCTCTTTGAAGGGTTGTGGCCCAGGAAAGAAAACAGTGGCTGGTGACATAGAGGATCACTATGCCTGCATTGCACCAAACCATGGAAGGTAAAATGGTGTAATTACATTTACTTATAAATTTCTTTTAAATGATGCATATGCACACGTTTTACAGCTCTGTTCCTTTACTGGATAATGGCCTTTGTCACCAAAACCATCAAGCTTGTCAGATACTGCCAGGACGGGGTGCCTTTTTCTCAGCTGCGTTTCTGCATCACTGGAATCATGGTCATCCTCTATGGGCTGCTGATGGCTGTGGAGATCAATGTCATCCGAGTTAGGGTATGTGGCTTCTTCCTCAGGGCCTGGGTCAGTGGTATCATGGGGATGAAGATGCCTCCTTAGTCCCAGGAGCTCTGGCTTGTGTCAAGGTTAGGCCTGAGTTTAGCTTGGCCTAAGTTTGGTTCCTTCTATGGAAATCACTGGTGATTTAAATCTCTTTAAAATGTATGTTCTTGATGTGTGCCCTGGTCTCGGTGTGTATGTGTGCCTGTGTGTATTTATCCACACAAACCCCCCACATATTTGTATAGACAGATGCATATTTGTGCACATAAGGACGGTCTATGTGTGTGGATACAATCTATAAAATATATGCTGTGTTAGTGCTGATGAACTATTTATGTAGTGAATGTGTCAGTTAGCATATGTTCTCACCCATGATAATTTAACATATAATTATTTCCCAAGAATTCTCTTCTTTTGGTGTTCAGCTAGAGACAGGTGGTAGTGGTAGGGTACGGAGCTGTATCCACATCCCATGTTGCTGAATTGCTTTCCAGTTATCTGTCAAAATGGAAATGCTCCTATTTACATGCAAATTTATATTTAAATTCAACATATAATTACCTTTAAATGCACTGTGGTTTTGACACTGTGGTTGCATTGCACATAATTTTTACTAAAAAAAATGACCATGAATAAGGTAATTCCTGAGCCCATGTTGTCTGTTTTCTCCTCTCCAGAGGTATGTGTTTTTCATGAACCCTCAGAAAGTAAAGCCTCCAGAGGATCTACAGGATCTCGGGGTGAGGTTCCTGCAGCCCTTTGTCAATTTGCTCTCAAAGGCGACATACTGGTGGATGAACACTCTCATTATTTCTGCTCACAAGAAACCTGTGGACCTGAAGGCCATTGGGAAACTCCCAATTGCAATGAGAGCACTGACAAATTACGTCTGTCTCAAAGAAGCCTATGAGGAACAAAAGGTAACCACACGTGTCCATGTCACTGTTTGACCTTAGAGACCCAAAGTGCCACTTTGAATTTTTTCAGCTTTCATGAAATCCTTGTTTTAGGAATTTGTAACTTAGGACTGTTTGTTCCAAGGTGAAACATTGGCATAGGAAGTCCAATCCAATAGTTACTGTTTGGTTTTAAGTAAATTTATAGCAGGAGAGAGTTGCCAAACTGAGTGCAACTGGAAACTAAAACAACAACAGACTGATCACTTGCTAGATTTTAATAGTGAAAGATTTGTTTAAATCTTAACTACTTATGAAACTGGAAGACATTCTGTCCATAGTTTCAGCTGGAAACACTCATCTTCACTTCTTTTTTTTTTTTTTTCTCCAGAAAGAGAAATAGCCAAATCCGCACATCAAGAATAGCCAAAACACTGGTGTCTTAGCAGTGCTTTAGTCACCAGTCCCAAACACAGCACTATACAGGCTGCTGTGAAGAAAATTAACTCCATCCCAGCCAGACCCAGTACAGAAAGTATGGTTGGGAAAACTCACTGGTTAGGGCAGAACTTCCTAGGGAAACTTCTGGATGCATTTAGACAGCTCTTCGCTCCCAGGAGCTAATGGAGCTGCAGGCTCCTTGCTGTGCCTACTGAGATGAGACAATAACCAGTACAATTGTTTATATTTCAATAGATCTAGGTTGCTTCTCTTTCCTCCTGCAGTTGATGGTTGCAGAGAACAGAGATCAAGGTCCTTCAGCTTTCAGCAGCAAGCTCAGTCATTGGAACTGAGCTTTTCACAGCAGCTTGGGAAAGGTGCATCCCTTGGGCCAGCTCCTTAAGGTGCCTAAACCCTACTTAAAAAGGCCAAGGGAGGGATGTGCACCTACATGACCCAAGGAGCTGAGTCTGTGCTATTCTTGATGGCAGGCACAACATCTGGGTGCCGGCTTTTGTCTGTAGCTCGTTCACGTCTGCAGGTACTGTCTGTGCCTGCACAAATATGCAGTTCAGATGCCAAAAGGCAAGTGAAATGTGCTATTTCTCGTGTGCATGAGCACAAACTGTCAATGTGTAGCTTCCCTCAGTGTGTGTCAGGCACATACAAAGACTTGCATAAATGTACCCCATGCAGTCACACTCACCTACCTTTCTAATGCTGCCTTACATCAGATATTTTGGGTTCTGTAGCTGTCTAAAGTCTTGAGATTACCAGAGGCTCTAGCACATTTGTATTACTATTCAAAACCAGTCTGTAACCTGAAACTGGTATTTTGCAGATAAAGCTAAAATAAACCAAATGGCTACAGCAAAGCCAAGGAGCCAGGCAGTGGAACTCACTGTAGTTCATTCTTGTGGAGAAATGCGTAGGCTTGTGCCTGGTTGGGCCAGAAAACAGCCACATAATTAGGAAAATTCTTCAAACTGGAGTGTGGGCTGCAATCTGGAGGAGGTGATAGGCCACTGTCTCTGCTGCCAGTGTGTATTTTACACTAATCTCCTGCAACTGGTGAGGGGAGCCCCGCAGCCTCCTCTGGATTAAGTGGGGTTACCCCTGCCTGCGCCTGAAGATAGCTGAGCTCAGCTGTGCTCCATGGCCCTGCAGAGAGAAAACTTCTGTTCCTTCCCAAACCCTTATCACATCTTGATGAAAGATGCTGAACATGACCATGAGCACTCTATATTTTAAAATGCCTTGAGACTGCTCACATGACGTTGTCTTGCTATCTCTTCTACATGCTATGAAAATGGAAATAATTATATCAATTGTCATATTATTCCATCCACCCCCCCCAAAAAAAAAAAAAAGGGATCCTGTTTCTGTTGTTGCTTGGCTTTCGTTTCAGTTTCTATAGAAGCAGCTGAGATAAACCACATACCATATATCACATATCCAAAAATATATTACATATCCAAAAATAGATTTAGCACATTGATATTACATTTGGTTTACCCCACCAACCTGAATCCTGTATAATTTGTCCTGGCAGTCAATAGAAATCTTTTCTTTTGGGCACATAATAGAAAAGTCAATTTTTAAAGTCAGGAATTATTAGTTTCTTTTATCTGTTATTCATATGCCACTATGGAACTTACCTGTTGGGGCAAAAAAAAAAATAAAGGAGGAATGAAACTGTGTTAACTTTGCATCACAGGGACAGAGCATTACCCTTCAGAACCACGGGAATTGTCAGATTTCCACATTTTATGAACTTACAGGTGACTTGCTTTATCAGCAAGTACTGTCTCACTGCCCTTATTCCAACTGCGGAGTGCCCACGGTAGAGGAAATTACAGGAATTTGAAAGAAAGTTGACAAAGACAAGGAAAACCTAATCAAGAGGCACAACTGAGAACGGCAGCCCAGAGTGGTTAATTCACACAACATTCTGTGCAAGCCCATAACACTCAAGGACCATTCTGGAAAAGAGCTTATGATTAGAAAAGAAGTCTTTTTCCCATCTTCCCTTTACATACATGAGGTAATATGAAGTCCTGATTAAAAAAAGAAATAAAACCACTGTCAGCAATAGAGATTACTAGATAATTTAATTAGTATTTTTTCCAATGGAAAGTAAATAGATTTCATGTAAAAATGACCAATGTGTGAATTGTAGTAATAGTGAAAATGGCTATTAAATAGTCAGAGAAATAAGGATTTGCCACTGCCATTTACCAAATTTACCATTAATTGAATGCCCAGAATAATACGACAATTTTTTTTCCAAAACACGGCAGCTATGTTTCCCCAATAATTTAGCTTAGCTCCTCTCAAGGTGTTATAGCCATTAATCATTTATTTAAAGAGAGTGATTAACCCTTTTAGGGCACTCAAACTCAAAACCCATTAGGCCACAAATTCAGAGCCTTTTGTTGGGGAAACTCACATAAGGCCCTTGTGCTCTTTCCCTCCTTGGAGGAAGCAGTTTCATTCTCATCCCTTCCTGGAATGCTAGCTCTAATTTGCCCCCATGGTGCTTATTTCTCCTTCCCAATCTCCTTGGCATGGGAACCAGCCTGGCCCAATCTCTGGCAGCCACCTGGTCCACCTGGACCTTTTTGGCACCATGCTCACAATCCACATTCTCAGGGGGGAAAAAGGGAAAAACTGAGAAAAGAGGAAAAAAGACTTGAAGCAAGCAAGCAGGTTAACAGACACACTTGCTTTTCTTTGGTGAATTTGCAGGGGCAGGGTGTGGTTGTTACTGGGCTGTGCTTAAAACATCTCTGAACACTCAAGAGGGCTTGGCTTGCAGCTTGCAAGCATGTGTGCTACTTGAGAAATGACAGATGCTTGTTTAAAGCGTCAAAAGCCGCTGCCTGAAGTGCAAGGAAGCGCTCTGCAGAGCACAGCTCTGGCCAGTAAAACTCTTCCTTTGTCAAATTAAAAGGACCTCAGAGATATCAGAACTCCTCTGATTACACAAAGGCATGTCTTCTAGTTGGTGTTCTAGCCAAGAGTTGTGATACTGTGTGAATTCATAGATCTGAAGGCCGGAAAGGACCCTGGGCTGATTTAATCTTACCTCCCATCCTGGTCTACTGCTTTCATTTTTAGAGCACGGTAATCATTGATTGGTTGAAGGGTGTCATTCTGGAAGGCATCCAAGAGATGGAAAAAAAATCAAGATAAATTAAATTTAACTGTATTCTGGTAATTGCCATGTACTTTTCCTCCAATCAGAAGCCTTTACTGGATCAAGTGTTTTCGTGTGAGCAGAAAGGTCAGACCTTTCCCCAAGCACACATGTGACAGGGGACAATGGCTGCCTGCCAGAATGATTAATCTGGGTTTGCGTTCCTGTGTTCACAGGTTCAGGAAAGTGGTAGAATGTAGAGGTGAGAAACCACAGTTACCAAGGGAGGCAGAATTGGAATTTGTTGTGAAGAATGTCTGAAATCTGTTGACAGCTACAACATGTTTGCCACCTCACCTGGTCCAAAACACCTTTCAGGAACCATTTGGGCACCCAGGCAGGAACGTTGCCATGTAAAGCCTGGGAGGCTTCTCCTAATGCATGGGTACCTGTTTCTGTTTTCCAGAAAAAGGTAGAAGACCATCCCAACCGGAGTCCCTCCATTTGGTTGGCCATGTACAGCGCTTTTGGACGGCCAATCCTGCTCAGCAGCACCTTCCGCTACCTGGCTGACCTGCTGGGCTTTGCTGGGCCACTGTGCATTTCTGGCATTGTCCAGGGCTTCCAGAATACAACCAATAATACAAATTCCACAGAAAAGGTAACCTGACAACACGGATTGGAAGCCTCTGGGAGTAGTTTTAGACTCATATCAGGTATTTAAGATACCTGTCTGCATGCTTTGAGAGGTCTGTGGTCATCACTGTGTTATTTCATGGTTTCTTTCAAGCCAATTGAGTATTTCTGTTGTGAGAGACAGTCAAGTCACAAACCTGAGCAGTGGGAGCCTTGGGTATGAATGGAACACAGAAGCCTTGTGGAGCCTCCCCCCAGTTCCCCAGCTGTCTCTCTTGATGGAGTCATTCCAGCAGTTCTGGGAAGAAAGAAAAACTTTCCTGCTCCTTTTCAGCTGTGCCTCTTTGTTTCAGGCAGGACACGCACTGGTGGTACCTCAGTGATGCATCCAGCCTGGGAATTTTGCTTAGCTCCTCTCCATTTGCCATTTTGTAGTTCACTGACAGGTTTGAACTCTGTGAAATCTGTTTTATTTTCAGCTGGAAGCTGCAAGTAGCCAGTCCCTGTTTGTGGCTGATTGTATTGACTGCTGCTATGATGAAATGTGTTGGCACAGGTCAGAAATTAAAAAGTATCCACTTCATTTAATGGTGTTCCTGATACTAGAGATGCACAAGAGATGCCAGATCACAGCTCATTTCAAGTTTCACTGAAACTGAGCTTTCAGAGATCACCTCTAAACACTGAGCAAGCCTCTGCTACAAAACGTTTGCTATCATAAGAAAAAGAATTTATTCGTAACTAGTGAAAAATAG
The DNA here is from genome assembly GCA_013397935.1 of Dasyornis broadbenti. Lineage (NCBI taxonomy): Eukaryota > Metazoa > Chordata > Aves > Passeriformes > Dasyornithidae > Dasyornis > Dasyornis broadbenti. Next base: position 2,184,391 of record VZRN01004005.1, on the reverse strand, counting down.
AGGTAAAATTATTTTACTGACAGCAGAGAAGAAATGACATTTTCCTGCATTTGTCTTCTGATACAGAAACATCTCCATACAGTTCTTGGAGTGTTTTGTGTCTGAATGAGCACATAAGTATGTAATGGAATAGCATTTTCCTCTCCAGATAAGGTATTTGACTATCATCATTATCCAAGTATCTTTTTCTTGGCTGTTCACTGCTGACATTCATTTTCTTGACTGATGGTCTCAATTTGGCTTTAGGCTTTCACTACACTGAAGGAGAGTTTAATTGTACAGTTTATCAAATAAAGCTTTTTATCATCCTTGAACCTGCATGTGCTGGAGCCACAGAATTACAAGGCAAAGTGCATGTTTTGCCTTCAAAAATGGGTGGTTTTTCTTGCATGGTGAACAAACAAGGTATTTAAGCTTGAAAATAATTTCTGGATTTAGGAATTTGTACTTTGTCTGCTTCCTTTATCTTTTGTACTCTTCAGTAGAGTGGTTTCTGTTGTGGCTTTTAAAAAAATTTAATCAGCATTGCCTAAAGGGAAGATTGGAATCATTGGAGATCTTGAAACCACTTGGCTTGGTAATGGTCCCTATTTCTCTTGGATACATTTCAGAATACATTTGCCTTTAATTTATGGATTTTGATAAACTTTGTCTTGGTTGTTCTTGCTGTTAAATGTTTCTCCTTTAAATTCTCTCTAGTTCCAATTAATGTGAGTGCATTTAATTTTATGGTTATTTTGCCTTAATTCTGAGAACTCTATATGCATTGAAAAAAGGTGTCTACAAATGTTATTTTCTTATTGATATCCCCACGATGAAAACATGGGAAAATTAGATGCAGCAGGACATTAAGAGAAGAGTTTTCAAAAATATTTATCTGCCCAATCATGCACTTAAGCAACGCTTTTTTCAAGGAGCCTTGGGCATGTGGCTTTCTTTCCATTATTGCCCAAAACTTTCATCTCAGAATCAGGCTGCATATTTCAGTAGAACAGGCTTTTTCCTTCCTTTTTCTTATTTTTTTTTTTCCCCCTGTAAGAATTCCAGTACATCCTGCTTCCAGCTGGATCGGAAATACCAAAGAAACAGTCCTCTTTGGAGTATTTTGGTACATTTGTTTCCTTTTCTGCCTGAAACAGAGCAGAACAGTGAACACAAAAAGTACAAAATGAAAACAAAGGCCTTTAAACAAGATTTTTTTTTTCTCCCCTCTTCCTTGTTGAGGCATTTAAACCTCATTCTGTGGGCAATACTGGCATGTATAGCCTTATTTAGAATTTACCGGTATCAGAGACTGTATTTCTGGAAAGAATTGCTTCCATAATATGCAGATGCAACGTAAGTGACTAATCCCGTATGATAAAAAATATTTTCTTGCAGCTTCTCTGTGGTGCAGGTTGAGCGAATTTTATTTTCTGCTGAGCAGCATTTCTATCCTACAAATCACCAGAATTTGATGGGGAAACTACAGACAAGGCAGACGTGGTGATCTTACTGTCCTTTTCCTGCTTTTTAGCTTTTGCAAATCATTTTAGAACTGCTAAAAGATCTTAATCCTTAGTCTTTGGAACAGGAGCGGAGTTTTTAATTTGTATCCAAATGGTTTTGATCTGTAGGTCAGGGAGAAATATGATTTCTATAACTTTCCCATAATACCATCAGTATGTTTTATTCTAACGCAATGACTGGATTTGCTTGTTTCCAGCTTCTCAGGAATACACAATCCCTTCTGTGTCACTTGCATCATTTTCTCCTTTCTTTTCAGGTGAAGGATCCATCAAACTCCTACCTTTCCTCAGAGGAATTCCTCAGGAATGTTTATGTCTTGGCAGTTCTTCTCTTCCTGGCCCTTATCCTGCAGAGGACATTCTTGCAGGCCTCCTACTACGTGACTACAGAGACTGGCATCAACCTCCGGGGTGCCTTACTGGTGAGCAAAGATGTGCCAGCAGATTTACTAATGACAGCTCCAGCTTTGTACTTTCATTTGTCTCCTTCTTTATCTGAAGACTGAGCTTGAAATGATGGTTTCATAGACGATATGTGCGGAATTTTTGTACAGAAAACGGAACAAAGTAGTGCTGGCAAACTGCTGGCAGCAATTCCTTTTGCTAAAAACTGATCCCATCATTCTAACCTGGGGAAGTTTAACACCCTTAAAAACCCATGCACATCTTTACAGACCGTGAGAGACCGATGAGGTGAGAGATAAGCAGTGCTGTTTTGGCTCTGCATCTGCTTTGTCCATTTGCTTATGAGTTTGCTTCTGCTGACTGTGGACAGAGTCATCTGCGGAGCGTCCTTGTTTTATGGGAATGCCGTGCATGCATTGGGAGCGGTGACTCTGGATATTTCTGCCCTTTAGCACAGAGCCCTGAGGGAAGGGATGGGAGTGATTCATCTGCAGGACTGTGTCTGTAACCCCAGCATCCCTTAACCCTCTGTGAAAGCCTTGTTTATGAACTGGAGCCAGCAGCTCTGGCCCAGCACGTGGAGCGGGGTGTAGCAAGGCTCTGCACAGACCAAACTCCACAGGCAGCAGTAGCACTCCAGAAGCCAGAACTGATGTTTTGCCAGATGGAACTAACCATGGGAATATCATCTCAGCATGGAAGCTTTTTTTTTTTTT
>VZRN01004005.1:2118441-2181725 GCA_013397935.1 Dasyornis broadbenti | reverse complement strand
TTTTTTTTTTTTTTTTTGTGCTCGCTGTGATTCATGGAGCTGCTTCAAACATCTTCTACCTTCTCCCAGGATAGATGGTTCAGACTTGGGGATAAAAGAGTTATAACTTTAACAACTGTGAAGAAATAACCTGGTTATTTCCTTTATGTGGCTCCTTTTTGTGACTCCCACTCAGAAAAATGGGGACTCTTAGAAGCGTATTCAGCTGATTTAATTCACCAGGGCCTGTAAGCATTTCTGATTAATTCTACAGGGTATACTTTGTTCATGGAGAAAATGGGTCAAAAAGGACAAATTATTTTTAAAACTTCCTTAGAGCTGCATTGCTTGATACTTGCTCATAACTGCAAACTGGGATCACAATATTTGTCTTTAAGATCCAGTAGATGTAAGTCCTGATTAATTTTAAAGCCTGTTAAGCTCCTACAGATTTTATGGATAGGAATGGCTGGGTTAGGGAGAGAAACCCAAAGGAGTACATACCCACTCTGACCGAACTTCACAGCGTGAATTTAACTGTCTTATCAGAAAGAAGAATCTCTTTGACAAACAGTGTCACAGAAAAGCAGGCTCAACAAATGCTTGTTAAAAAAAAAAAACTTTGGCCCATTTCCTAAATTTTGATGTTTTGTTGTCATTTTTGTTCTATTTTAGGTCTGTGTTAAGCAACAAACCTTTTAAGAGGAATTGGAGTTTTTAAAATTCAGTTCTCTCTCTTGTGCTTTCTCTCACTCTGTCTCCATCTCTCTCTGTCTCAGGTGAGAGACTGGGAGAAGGGTGGTCCTAGGTAACAGCTGATAATGCAGTTTGAAACATCCCACAGCTTCTGTTCTTCTATAATTACATCATTTTAATAGCTTCCTCTTTTTTTCCCCTTTCCTACAGGCCATGATATATAATAAGATCCTGAGGCTTTCTACATCCAACTTGTCCATGGGAGAGATGACACTGGGACAAATCAATAACTTGGTTGCCATAGAAACAAATCAATTAATGTGGTTCTTGTTCCTGTGCCCCAATCTGTGGGCAATGCCTGTTCAGGTAGAGCATCAAAGTAAGGGCCTGATTTCAGAGATCCTCCAGCCTGGGTGAGGAGAGTGCATGCCTGGGACACTGCTACAAAATCCAAAGGGGAACCTGTACTTTCCACTACGATTACCAAGCAGAAGGGTGGCCCAAGGGCTGGAAGGGTGTGTCTCCAGTGAAGAGAGAGGGGGTATTTTAGCAGGATTTCCACGTCTGTGACTTTAAAAATGATGAACTGCTATCCTTTCCCTGCTCGTATTTCTTCAACTGCTGACACAAATCTATTGCTTTTATTTTGCCACCTGGCAGCAGCCCAGGCATCTCAGAAGCAACTGATCATTGCGTCTGCAGTGTTCACTTGTAACCGGGTTTTGTGGCAGGACCAACAGCAATTGATGCCTGCTCCGTGACTGGCGTGAACACTGACAATGCTCAGAGGAGCTATCATTAAACAAACTTAGTCGCTGCACACATCTGGTTCTTAACAGGGCTGGGAAAGAACTGGAGGCAGATCCGCAGGAAGGAAAGGTTGAGATTATTAGCTTGAAAGAAATCTTCAAAAGTGAAGATTAATGACTTAATGACCTAAGCCATGCTGATTTTCCGTGAAGCTTGGCTTCCTGTAGAATCTTCAAAATCTTAGGTCGGGGTGTGTTTGGCATGTTTCTTACCTGTCAGTGATCGCACTGACATTAAAGAGTTTTTTAAAGGGATAGAACCAACTCTTACAGTAAATCTGTTTTGCTGAGTTTCCTGAAATTGTATCAGTAACCTATTTTATCTATTTTATCTATTTTAGTCAGCAATATTACTACTGCTGATAGGTTGGGTAGAGTTTAGAGTGTCATAAAATAGTTTATGGATAAAAGACAAAAAGGGTTGCATGGCAACAGAAATTACAAATTATATAGAGGGTTTCATTTTAAGCCACCATTTCACATCCAGTGAGGTGAAGGGAAGTGTTGCTGTCAATACTTTGAAAGTTTTCAAATGAACAGGTGATCTGATTGCTGTGGCTAGGTATGGCAATTTACAGCAGAGGAGCCTGAAAAGCTAAATATTGCTTTAAAAATGTTAAACTCCACTGATTCTTACTTCTGATGTTGTACAATAAGGAGGGAGATGTAAAGACAGGCTTGTTTAATAGATAAAAATACGAGGTATGCAACTAGACCTGCATGCCCTCTTATAACTGAGGACATCTCTCTAGAATGAAGGGGAGCTTTTAACAGAAATATTTGTGCAGTGAAGCTTATATGAACTCAGGAACCAGAATCACAGCCGTTACATCACAGCCATTCCCAGGTAAACTTCTGTGGGAAGTGTTCCCAAACTCTTTGTAGGGCTAAAGCAGCATTTTCCTCCAGAGCTACGTGGTATTGATGCCCGAGCTCAGTTTGTCAGTCGCAGCACATCTGCTTTGTGCTCCAGTGCCTGTCTTAGATGTCCCTCTGCCTGCAGTTGCACAGGGACGCTACAACAGAGTGCAACTGTGATCCATGACAGCCCTAAGACCTCTGAATGCTTCCAGAGTGAGGTAAGGAGCTCTAGTGTAAACAGGATTTGAGGCCAGGGACTTTGTAAAATGCCTTGGGGCAAGCACCATCATTTTAGTGCTCCATTAGTTTTGTGGAAATCCAGTCTGGAATTAGAACTACCAGGCACTAACACAAACTATTTAGTTAATGTCAAAAATAAAGGCTTCTTGTTAATTTCCCACACTTTCCAAATGTGACCTCCTGAAGTACAGGCTCGGCTGATTCCTATGAACCATTTAAGTGTTTATTAGAACTAATATTTTTCTCTTGGTGTAGTTCTGGCACACTGAAATCTACTTTCCCCTCCCCTCCCCGTGTTGCTTTTTTCTTCACAGATAATAATGGGTGTGATCCTCCTCTACAACTTACTGGGAGTGAGCGCCTTGGTTGGGGCTGCTGTCATTGTGCTCTTAGCTCCCATCCAGTACTTCATAGCTACCAAGCTGGCTGAGGCTCAGAAGAGCACTCTTGTAAGTGACTTTCCCCGGTGGCATTTGTGATCCAGAATTGGGAACAGGACATCAAAGTTTCTGGGTTCTGCTCTTGTGGTCAGTGAAAACCATTGTGTGCGTTTGGGCAAGCCGTCCCTCAATTCCATTGTCCCTCCCTGTCTGTTTTTCTGTGGCTCAGTGTCTCTTCCGTACCCACATTTGCCAGAAGAGAATCTCAAAAAAAGTATGTGGGCCTTGACCTGCCTTCTCTGCAAAGAGTATTTTTAATCCAACCAGCACAATTTTGTCTGAATTCCACTCCATGAAAGGGTGTTATTCCCACATGCAGATGTTGTATTTCATGGGGTGTTAGCAAATACTGCAAATGGCTGATAAATTATAGCAGGAAAGCATTAAAGAATGTGCACAACCTTGCTCTGAAAATCCAGACACTTTTTGCTCTCAGCCCAAGCTTTGGTATTCTCTAAAAATCAGTTGGCACTGCTGGATTATTATCTATTCATATCTAAATTTTTCAGTGCTGTAAGTTTATTTAGCTCGCTGATTAAAATATTCCCTGCTCTTTTGTCTAATTTCTAACTTTATTGCTGCAACCCTTGAACTTTTTAAATAAGCCTTTGATGCTTAAGTTGCCAAATACTTAGATATCCTTCTTTTCTTAATATTCAGTAAACATCTTATACATACATGGATCTAATCACCAGCACACTTCAATCCTGTTGAGTTGTGCCAATTTGTATAACCTGTACAGATGGTACAGAGGATTTATCTTTGCATAATTTCAGAAATAGTCTGAATCTTTCTTGCTGCTCTTTTCTGACTTTCATTGACTCATAACATCTTTTGGATTACGATTTTACCAAAATTTATCATTATTGTTTTCTGGTGAGGCGAAATTAGCTAAATACATCGATAAATGTTTGTTATGGACACCACTGACCTTCTAAACCACCTCCCCGAGTTTCACCCTCTCTTTGAAGGGCTGGGATGTTTTGGGTTTCTTTTCTTTGCAGGAAAGGGTCACTTGGTTTCCCCTCATGGTTGCAAATATTTTAATATCTCCAAAGAAAATGAAATTTTATATTCTTTTTCTCAGTATGGCATCTATACAAAATCACAAACGAACAACAACAAAAAAAAAAATTAATGAATTTTACAAGAGAAGTGAGGAGAAAAGAGGGTTCTCATTAAGACTACAAACCACTACCAACTTTTTTTTCCCTGGTTTTCTTTTGAAATGAAGGACTATTCTACTGAGAGATTAAAGAAAACCAATGAGATACTCAAAGGCATTAAGCTATTAAAGCTGTATGCCTGGGAGCACATATTCTGTACAAGCGTGGAGGAAACAAGAATGAAAGAGCTCACCAGTCTCAAAACCTTTGCGCTTCATACGTCTCTTTCCAGTAAGTAACTGTGGTTTTAGTGCTTGGAAAAGAATCCTGCTTTTCATGTCGACATTCCTCCCAACTTCAACTAAAGAGAGATACAGCTGTCCCTGTGCCACGTTTGTCTGTGTGTAATGTCATTAAAATAAAAAGGCGTGATAAATACACAACACAGACATTTGAAAAGATAAAATATATATTGCTGGGGTTTTTTTGCAGTGAAGTTTCTGTTACCTTCATTGTGACATTATAGGTAGGAGTTGCCTTATAATAAGGAGGCTCCAGATAATATTGGCAGCTCTGATTGCAGCAAAGATAAATTATGTTTTCTGCATATAAGTTGAGTTTTCTACAGTGTAGAAGAGTTGAGTAATGCTTTGGGGGTGTTTCATATTAATTGTGTACACAATAATTTTTATCACAGTTTACTGGAGTATACAAATGAGAGAATTCCATGGCTTATTTGTTGATGTGTTTAAGATCTCTGACTATCAGGGAAGGAAATTTCTTCCTGCAGAGTAGTTTTCCTTTGGGAGTTTTAATTACTTGAATTGAAAATAGCTGGATTCTTCTAGAGTCATACACTTACTGTAAAATTGTTTTTTCCTATTTCCTATAATCTGATGTTTATTTTGTTTCTCTTTCCCAGTTTTTATGAATGCAGCCATACCAATAGCAGCTGTTCTTGCAGTAAGATATGGGTTTTTTTTCCAGTTTTCCTTATAAAAAAAGGGAGAGAAAAGGTGGGGAGGAGGGGGTATAAAAAGGAAGAAAGAACATCATTGTTATTGTAGGACCTATTCTTCATAAAACCACCAGATGAGTTCATGTGCTCCTGCTAACTGTCAGACAGAATGACACTGTCCATTCCCAGAGTGTGGCTTGGGAAAACCAAACAGAAAAATAAATTTTACCATAAGAAAGAAAAATCATTACAACTTGAATTTTTTACTAAAAGAAAGAGAGAAAGAAAAAAAAAATATCATTAAAACTTGAAAGAAGACCCATTTTGAAAAGCTCTTTTTGAAAGGGCTTTTGGGTGGCTTTTCTTCTCTAGTTGCGAAACTCATTCCTGTTTCAAAATGCATTATGAAGCACCATTTCAGTTTTCAAGAAAAAGTACTCTGTGGTTTAAAGAGGAATAAATTTTGCTTTTCCTCTGGCCATATTTAAGTCTCAGCCTCAGGAGCTAAAGGAACTATGCCATGCTGGTCAGTAAGGAGCTTTCACAGAGATTTTGAGGGCAGAGTATGCTGACAGTGTATATGAGAATTGGAGCATTTATGACCAGAATTCTGCCTCTTTGAAAAAACCCCTAAGATTTGTTAGATTCTTACTGGTTTTTTTGTTTTGTTTTTTCTGGGTTGTGTGTTTCCTGTAAATCCTAAACTCAGTTATGAAGCTGTAATTAAGTGCTAGACTTTACGATGCAATTTTTTACAATTTTAAACGTCTTTCCCTGGTGTGACAGACCTTTGTGACTTATGCATACACCAATGACAAGCCACTGCAGCCTGCCCAGGCCTTTGCATCCCTGTCCCTGTTCCACATCCTGGTCACACCTCTGTTCCTGCTCTCCACCGTGGTTCGTTTTGCAGTCAAGGCCATCGTGAGGTAAGTGACCCTTCTTGTTCCTCCAGCTCCTAAACACCTGCATTCAGTAACAGAAAGGGTTGTTTCTACCTGCTCACGTGGGAGAGTGCTGCGAGGTAGGATTCTGATGCTGAAAGTGTGAGAGAAATCAGAGTGACCTTTCCTTTTTACTGCATGACACGGAGACAAAGAAATACAGCACAGCGAGGACATGGAGCTGCTGGAGCCAGGTCGGAGCAGGGACACCAAGGGCATCAGAGGGATGGAGCAGCTCTGCTGGGAGGAAAGGCTGAGGGAACTGGGATTGTTCACCTGGAGAAGAGAAGCTTTGGGGTGACCTCACTGTGGCCTTGCAGTGCCTGAAGGGAGCCTGCAGGAAAGATGGAGAGAGACTCTTGACAAGGGCCTGCAGTGCCAGGACGAGGGGCAATGGCTTCACACTGACAGAGAGCAGGTTTGGATTGGGTATTACAAAAGACTTTTCTTTCCTGTGAATCTGGTGAGGCTCTGGCACAGGGTGCCCAGAGAAGCTGTGGCTGCTCCATCCCTGGCAATGTCCGAGGCCAGGCTGGATGAGGTTTGGAGCAACCTGGGATCGTAGAAGGTGCCCCTGCCCATGGCAGGGGGGTTGGAATGAACTGGGCTTTAAGGTTGCTTCCAACCCAGGCCATTCTGTCACTCTATGATTCTTAGTGTTCCATTCCTTTTACAATTTCACTAACTTTGGCTGTTCAGATTCAGAGCTGCACTGTCCTTTCCTTGGGAGATGCCACACATCGTCACTCTTCCCTAGCGCTCTCTGGGCTCTTGTCAGCACGGGGGGTTGGTGTGAGAGGCTGCTGTGAAGCTCTCTAGCAAGACCAGCCCTGCTGAAGCAAGGCAGAGTAACTGGCTTAACTCTTCCTCCACAAAGGATGCACTGGGCTGTAAGTGAGAATTTAGTGATATCCTGCATTCTGTTCCAGGTTTATTTCTGTAGAACAGCCCAGCAGAGAAGCTTCTTCATGCTGAGCTATAGAGTGCTTAGTTTGATGGAGCAGGTTGGTATTAAGTAAAATTTCACGCTTTTGGGTGTCCTGCCAGTGCCCTGTATGGACAAAGTCATGGTCATAAGGCAGTTGTGCAGACATACACACTGCCAAGATGTCCCAGGAGGAGCAAGCTGACACCTGGCTGGCACTAATGTGTCAGATGCCAAGAACTAGCAGGATGTGAAGACAGAACTAACTCTCCACCCAGAAGCAGCATTCCTTCATGCCAAGGCTGAGGCGCGTTGGAATGGTATTGCGTTGCTGCTATCGCTGCCTCTTTTTGGTGGGTAATGATAATAACAAATAGCAGTCAAGGAGACTTCAGGCTCCACAGCTGTCGTTTGCCAGCACCACACTGACTTTAAAAAACAAAAATAATTAAACAGAGTTTATTTTTATCAAAGCAGCAGCAGGAGCAGGGCCACACGAAACATTTTCCCTAGGTTGAAAATGATTTCTATGTAGTGGAAAATCTCCAGGCTCCTCTATAAATCATCCAAGTCTCTCCATCTCTGTACTATGTTTAACATAGCCCTAATATCAAAATGGTGTGTGTACATTTTTCTTAACACTGCTGGCCACCCTGTAGGGCAATATTTAAAGACCAGATTTGCCAAAACAAACTGCATCCTTTATCAAACTCATTTCCTAACATCTTTCTCCCATGAACATCATGTCCCTCAAGTGAAGGAAGAGGAATGTGTGTTTGGCCACTCTGTGGCTCTGTCCTCAATCCAATACATACATGAGTATGTGCTCGTTAGTTTTATGATTAAGGGCTTATATTTTGGTCAGAATCTCAATTTTCTGTTCAATAGTAGTTCTAGAGCCGTTAAAACTTCTGAGGTTACCTTGTTCAAACACAAAGTAAGGGTTGATGTCATCTTAGGTGCATGATCAAAACAAGGTCTTACATCTTCTGCAAGAAAATAAATTCTTACTTGGTGCACTTCTGTAAGATTGAAATTCTGATATGAGAACACATCAGAATTTATGGGGAGCATAAACTTTCCATTCAGGAGAGGAGGTAGGAACAGGCATGCTGGCAGGAGGAAATAATGTTGATAATTTAATACGAAAAATGCAGACAGGACTTGAGATGGGACTACTTTCCCATTTGCAGATTAACGTTCAGATCACTTACCTGAAGCCATATGTCCTTCTGCTTTCTCAATCTCTGGCTCAATGCACCTTGATTTTAGTTTTTGCAAAGTGACAGCTTCACCCTGACTGGTGTGTGATTTTGTTCATCCCTTCCCCAGAGTGCTAAAGAGCCGGGTGCTCATGGCGCTCCGAAAGGAGGCGGGACAGAAGGAGGATCAAATACTTCTGTGATGAGGAATGAATTGGACCTCTGTGCTCTATTTTCCAGCGGACAATTTTAAGAGCCAAGCAAAGAGTTGCTGTATGTCTCCAGGGCTGGCCACGGCTGTGCTGAGGTGTGCAGTACCCAGCCTTGTGTGCATGCAATGCACAGAACCGTGGAATCCCAGAATGAGCTGAACTGGAAGGGCCCCATCAGGATCATTGAGTCCAGCTCCTGGCCCTGCTCAGAACACCCCAGGAATCCCACCCTGTGCCTCAGAGCATTGTCCAAATGCTCCTTGCACTCTGTCAGGCTCGGGGCTGTGGCCAGTTCCCTAGGGAGCCTGTTCCAGTATCCAGCCACCTTCTGGGTAAAGAACTTGTTCCTGATATTTAACCTAAACCTCTTCTGACACAGCTTCGTGCTGTTTCCTCAACTTCTGTCACCGGTCACAGAGAGCAGAGATCAGTAGTTGCCCCTTCATTTCCCCTCATGAAGAAGCTGCATAACTTTGCCCTTCACTTCCCCTCGTGAGGAAGCTGCAGAACTGCTGTGAGGTCTCTGCTCAGTCTCCTCTTCTCCAGGCTGAACAGACCAAGTGACCTCAGCCGTTCCTCCAGACCCTTCACCATCCTTTGGACTCTCTCTAATAGCTTTACTGTATTTTTTATACGATGCCAAAGCTGTGTCAGGATGAACCCACTGCCCTGGCATTTCCAGAGGATGGAGGTGGGTGAATCACTCATTTATTCACCCTAACTGCACAGGCATGAGAAAGGCACAGAAGAGATAAGCTTGCCAAGATGGAAACCATTCCCACGGAACTCCCTTGGCACCCTCATGACTAACTCTGTTCTTCATTCCTAGCTACCAGTAAAATGCTTAATTATTTTCATCTGTCCTTCCACACACATAAATCTTCACTTGCCATCAGGGTGGCAGATGAAAGTATCCCATGAACTTCTTTTGGAACATTTCTGATAAATCCTGCTGGCACGACTGCACAAAAAAGGAAATGTATTCGTGGAAACCTGGATTTATGTAACTCACTGTCCTGTTTTCTTTCAAGTGTACAGAAGCTGAATGAGTTTCTCCTGAGTGATGAGATTGGAGATGACAGCTGGAGAGGAGGGGACAGCTCTGTACCTTATGAATCCTGTAAGAAGCACACAGGACTTGTAAGTTCTGCTTTATGACACTGAATTTCAAAGCAGAGAGGCCACGTAACCCCACACAAAGCCAGTGGCCAAGCTGACAAAACCTGGGAGCTTTGAATCCTAGCCTGGCTCTAATATTGACCAGTTTTGCCTCTTCTGTGGCTTAATCTCTGTGTTTTTATGACATGAAAGATCCCCATATACACTTAAGCATTGCTGAAGTGCCAATAGTAAAAACCAAACAACCTAAACCAAACACAACACACCAATATATTTAAATATGACTAAAATTCAACATTCTTAGTTTTTATAGAAGGCCCAGGTGGATTTCCTGTGGTTATGGGGTTTGTGCTGTGTCTTATCTGCACAACCCATCTTATGCTGGGCATCCTTAGGGAGGAACAATTCCTGCTCTGGAAAATTCAGAATTGAAGGTGGAAAAAACAGCACCAAACTTTGTGAAATAGGAATTAATTCCAAAATGCTGTTTCTGGAGTACTAAACATAGAGTGAATTTGAGTAAAATTTGAGGACAGAAAACCACAATGAAGATGATTTGGGAAAAGGTATAATTTTTTCCCCTTTTGACATTTTTTTAAAGCTATATATTTCAACAATTTCAAACTGACTATACACTTTGAAATGTGACTGAAACTTGAAGATGGCAACAGAAAGAAAGGATGAGCACAATATAAATTTTATTTTCGTTTGCCAACCTGGAACAACATCTTTCTTGTTTTTCTGGGTTAACAATTATAACAAAGAAACAAAAATGAGATTGTTTCAGCCTTTATTTTATTTGTCCTGTGCACCTTTTACTTAGTGCTACAGAGAGAAAGTCTAGATGATGGGATGATGGATTTGAGGATGGTAGAGCTGAAATTTGTGATGGTTATGCATGGGAAGCAAAAAATTCACGTATTTTCTGTGCTTCAGTTAAGGGTGTTTAAAACAAGTAAAACATGCACGCATGACAGTGTCTTTATTATCACATACTGAAAAGCACTAGCTTCTTCTCCTGACCTGGAACAGTGGTAGGAAAGGGAATGGCTGATTTGATTTACAGGGAACCAAATGCTGTCATCTCCTGAAGATTCTGACATTTCTCCTTTCTTCACTTCTCTCTGTGCAGCACACCAAGGCCATCAACAGGAGGCAGCCCCTGAGGTATCAGCTTGAAAGCTATGACCAGCCAGCAAGGAAGCAGACCCGGCCCGTGGAGATCGATGATGTGGCAATTAAGGTGGTTTGAAAAGTTCATCTCATTGAAAAATGAGAGGAAAATGTTTTCCCTCATGAAAATAGGGAGCAGATCCTCCAGCAGGGGCACCTCATGGTGCCCAATTGCTGCTGCCATTTCAGATTTTCCATGGCAAGAGGAAGCCCTTAAATAAGTCAGCACTTTAGCCAAATTTACAGTGGGAAGAGTGAGCTTCAGACCGCTCTTTTTTTTTGTGTCTTCTCAGGAAACAGAGAGACATCGTGAATCTAAAGGAAGAAAACCTAGAAAATTTGATGTGTAGAAATTAATACAGATTAGATTTTCCCTTCATGCCCTTCTCAATCACCCTCAGAAACAAGATCAGAACTTTTGAGTTGACATTGATATGTTGGAGGCACCAAGGGCATCAGAGGGATGGAGCAGCTCTGCTGGGAGGAAAGGCTGAGGGAACTGGGATTGTTCACCTGGAGAAGAGAAGCTTTGGGGTGACCTCACTGTGGCCTTGCAGTGCCTGAAGGGAGCCTGCAGGAAAGATGGAGAGAGACTCTTGACAAGGGCCTGGAATGGCTTCACACTGACAGAGTGGAGGGTTAGATTGGATTTTAGGAAGAAATTGTTCCCTGTGAGGGTGCTGAGGCCCTGGCACAGGGTGCCCAGAGAAGCTGTGGCTGCCCCTGGGTCCCTGGCAGTGTCTGAGGCCAGGGTGGATGGGGCTCTGAGCACCCTGGGCTAGTGGAAGGTGTCCCTGCCCCTGGCAGGGAGTTTGGAACTGCATGGCCTTTAAGGTCTCTTCTAAGTCACACTATGATTCTATGATCATTTAATCCATATTATGACCTGTTGTTTATTATCTTATTTTATGTTTGTCATATGTTGCCCCGTATGCGCTCTATGCCAAGAACATTTCTCAGCCCCATCAACCCCAAAGAAAAGATGGACAAAAAGGCTAAGTTCCTCTAGGGAGGCATTTTTCTCATGTCCATCATAAATGTTGTGGATGTTGAATTCGTGCTTTGGGACTGTGTTCCCAAGTGGCCATATATCACAATTTGCAGAATGATTCATTCGTCAATAGGCTCTGCTATTTAGATTGGCACCTGTGAGGTCATGGGATCATTTTTCTAAGACTTTAGTCTCATATTTGACAGAATGAAAGTATTTGGTAAATAGAGTTCAGCTCAAGATCATCCCTTTATTGCATTACATATGTTTTATATATTGTGTATTTGCCTTTTCTTATTCAAAACTTTTTGGGGTATTGCAATCTTTACGAACTTAGCTCGCTTTTTTCTGTGTGTGTACAACCACACCACACCATGTCTGTCAATCACAGATTTATTTTATGAACATATTTAATATATAAATTAATCATTCTATTTTTATCCCTCATGTGTTTAAAGATCTGATTGGTGGTAATTGTTTTGTAGGTGACCAACGGATACTTTTCATGGGGAAGTGGTTTAGCTACATTGTCCAACATAAACATTAGAATCCCAACAGGTAGGATGAAAGCACACCTTCAACATTAAATATATAATGTCAAATTGTTATTAATTCCACTTCTTGATATTTTGAAATGCACAAAGCTACAGATTTAGAATTTTATAAGAAAAAAATTGAGGTTAAAAGTGTATACAAGGTCATGGCCTATATTGTTCATATAACAATATCATTAGATATACATTATGTGGCTTTTACATTATTATGTTGTTTGTATAGTTTTACAATAGCACATACTAAGTCAAGAGTAAGAATAAACATGAAAAAATGTTTGCAAAAAATAAATTATTATTTTTAATATAGAAATTGAATAAAAAGGAAAAAGGGAGAACTCCAGGCTCATTCAAACCAAAGGTTCATCTAACTCCGTGTATTATTTTCAGCAACACTCATGTATTATACTTTTCCTGCCATTTATCAACATTATAGTCTCCCATTTCACAACTATTTTCATCCAGAAAATGCAGTTTTTCTGGCAAGAAATTCTCAGTTATTTTGTCTCTCCATGAATTTCTCTTTGGCAAGCTGAGTTCCTGTAATTCTTTGCATCCGCAATGTCTTTGGCTAGAGATTCCACAGGTTTGTAAAACACTGGTTTTTTTTGGAAAACTTACACACCAAGTGTGAAAAGTAGCAACCACTATTTTCTATTATTATTAATAACAACAATAATAGTTTTATTAATTATTTTTGTTGTTTATACTGCTGTAAAATTCATAACACCATCTGCTGGCATTTCATGTTATTAAACAGTCTTATGCTTTATCTGCTATCAAGGGCTTTGTTTTAAAATAGCGTCTTGCTTTAGGCTGATGCCACGTGGTAGTTCAGTTAATAAAAGGAGGGGGAAGAAGAAGTACAGCAAAGCAGAGAAGAGTAATAGGTCTGCTTTCAGTTCAATTTTCATGAACTCGAGACTGAATAATCACTCCCCACCATATATCATTTGACCCTAAATGGCTTCCATAGAGTAACGCACTCCCATGAAATGAATGTTAATATAGGTAAGAGCAGTAGTCTCATTCCTTTGGAGATTAGTGTGTTATTGCAAGCTGTTAATGTTTCCGTAGATGAATTAAGGAAATATTACCCATTTATGTAGTGAATGCGAAGAAAATTAATGAAACAGTTCAAATGCTCTAGAGCTGGATCTAGTTGGGCCTTGTGAACTAGAGTATAAGTGGGGATTTTTCCCCTCTTTTTAAAATGTGTTTTGTTGTTTTTACTCTTATCGTAGGTCAGATGACAATGATTGTGGGCCAAGTTGGCTGTGGCAAGTCATCACTTCTCCTTGCTATACTGGGAGAGATGCAGACCCTGGAGGGAAAAGTTCACTGGAGCAAGTACGTTTGTATAGCTATTAATTGCTGTATTCCTTTAAGGAGGAGGTTGAGATTTGCTGTGAGAAATGTAAACTTCACGCCTCAGAAATGCATGTTGAGTGATTACCATCACCCAGATCCTCTCTGGAATGCATCACCTGCAAACTCAGGGAGGATTTTTCGCTGTTTGGTCATGGTTCAGAGCAGGCAGGGCAGGGTGTCCCATGAAGGGAAAGTGGCTAGTCTGGTGATTAATATCTAATATATTGGCCTAGCAAATGACCTGGATAACAAGCGTAGGCTATTCCTTTTATCAAAAAGGCTTCAGCACTCACTGTAATTGAAGTCAGCGTTGTTGTGCTGCTCCTGTACCCACCAGTGAAGATGTGACAGGCTGGAGCTTCACCAGACCAGTGGGATGTGTGGGGTGCCAGCATCAAGGCAAGGATGTATTTCCCACTCAGAGTTCCTGCTGCTGGCAGAAAAAAAATGGAATTACATGTGAGCAATGCTTTTCTCCTTCCCTAGGTGAGCACAAGCCTCACCTATGGAACAGTGTCACTCTTCACCATCATACACTCAAAAAGCAGCCTGAGCACTCCAAACACCTTAAGATAAAGGCTGGGAAAAAGCTGTTTCTGGAAGGAGAACTGCCCCTGAGGTCAGGCCTTGGATTCAGAACCAGTGAATGAGAATTTCTCAGAGAAACCAGAGTGAGGAAGCAAACACTCTTCAAGCTTAGGCAATACAGAGACAATGGAAGCGATGTGCTGTAACGCCAAGACTCGTTCTTTGGTTTTAAAGATCAGTTCTGTTTCCTTAAAACTACCTAGCCAAACTCCTCTCAATTAGCTTTTTGCTGAGAAAGAGGGGAATTTGTCATAGAGAGCAATATTTTGTTGCCCCATCCCTTGATTAGTAACCTCCTTTGTCATATTTTTCTTACAGCAGTGTTGTAAACGGGATGTTTTCTGCTTTTCCTGTGATAGTATCCATGGTGTTTTTGCTCTCTAGCTTTTTTTCACTTTCTGCTATTCTAAACGTATGATCTCACTGGAGTAGCAGGTACAGTTGAAGCCAAGGCTAGACTAAATTTAGTTTAATTATATATAAATTTAAGCTTTCAAGGAGGAAGAAAATGTGACTTACCACAGTTATTTTCTTTGAGACATGTAATGAAAGTTTTTACACCACAATCAGGCATTGTTTTTCTGGGTAGTCAAAAAAAAAAAAAAAAAAAACCAAACCAGGAGTAAATAGAGTGTACAGTGAAATGATTTTCACAATTGCTTTTAAAGGTGTTTTTGAGAAAGACTCAGATTTTTCCTAGATAAATATATGGAACTTTGGAGAGATTAGAAAAATGAGAAATCTGAGAAACATAGTGGAGGCAGCTTATGAAATGTTTCATAATTATGAACTGGGAAAAAAAGTTTAATATTGTTCAAGAGATAGGATCATACTGTCAGTTAATTTGCAGTCTGTACATCACCACATCACCAGACAACTCAGGTTTTAGTAAATACCTCAGCCTTTTTTTTTCATTGCACACTACAGTTGTCATGTCACTGATGCAAACATGATTATGTTTTGCTGGTAATTTCAGACTGCCTGGCAGACAGATGAATACAGAAGGATACTTCAGGTATTTAACTAAGTGGATCCTGTATTTTGCAAAACCATAATAAAGGTCCTATTTACTCTTTCGAATCCCTTTCCATGTGATTCTCCATGCATGACTAACGCAGTTACTGACCCAGGGGTAAAACGCAGACCAGGTGAATTCTCCCACAAATTCAGGTGTGACAACACAGTAATTGTAGGGATGGGTAAGATTACAGCCCCAGTTGTATTGGGACAATCCTGCAAGGCATCACTGGGATTCACATACCCTGTTGCTGTGGAGGTTGACTGCAGTGAGAGCTGTGTGTCTTGCTGCCAGGGTTGTCACAGCTTTGGCATCTCAGGGAAATAAAGCATGGCATGGCATCTTTCTGTAAAAAATCTTGGCCACGGCAAATCTTAGGGGCTGGGGCTCAGTTTTTCCCACTTATATGAGATGTGCTCCATAAATGTGACACCCTTAGAGGTGGAGCTGGGCTTTTGTTTTCCCAGTGAGCAAGCAGCTTGAGAGGCTTGTTAGACACCGATGCTTGGGGCTGTCTGGGTGCAGTGGTTCAGTGGAGCCTGTTTCAGAGCTGAGCTTTTTATCACTCCGTTATTTATTATTAGTCTGTGAGGATTATGCAGAGACATGTGTTCCCCTCATGCACATCAAGCCAAACAGTCAGAACCATCTTCTCAGACTGCCAAGCCAAGTGGGAACCCTGCACTTGCTACGTGGTTTTGAAACAATGAAATGGTTTCTGTGCAAGCAGGTTGTTGTACACTAAGTGAAAAGCTCAGGAAACATGAGAACTATTAAATAGATTCTCACAAATGGCCTGTCCTGTCCTCAAGTATCAAGAAGGATGTGACAAAAATTAGGAAAAGTCTGTACTCTCCCCAGAAGGATTGCCAAGTACAATGCTCACCAAAAGATCACAACCACAGGGGCTCACAGAAGCCGCTGAAGGGCATAGTGGGCACTGGAGGGGTAGATGATCGTCCAGACAAATGTCAGTGGCCAAAATCAGCGTAACTACCAATGCTGCTATGGCAGGGATAGGACTAAATTCCTCCAGACACCTGGATGGAATTTGTGCAGATGCTTGGTCCTCATCTTGCCTCAAATTTCTTGCCTATATTAGCAGAGGAAATGGTTCATTCTGGGGTTACAGTGGTTACCCAGAGACTTTGTACACCTTTATACTCCTCCCTTGTTACTTTGTAGGGTAGGGTCTGGTTAGAGATCCATTACTCTATTTTAAGACATTCACAGTTACCATTAAAGTGTCTAAAACTCAACAAGGTTTCTCTTTAACTTTTCCTTAAAACCTTGATTAAAATTATTTTTTTTTTTATCTTACTTATTCAAAATCCTGTAAAAATGACTAATTAATCTAATCAGTTTTGTCCTTCCTACCGTTTCAGACCTGAACTTACCATGCCTCATTTTGGGCAATATTATATTTTATAGTACAGCTACAAATCAGTATAAATAGCCACATATCAATAAATAAATGAACTAGAGGAAAAAATTGCTAATCCTCTCAGGCAAATAAAATACTCTTTTTAGAAATCTCAGGAGCTTCAATTTCAGTCCACTCCCATGCCCTGCAATCACATCACTCTCTCAGATTCAGCAGGGTAATAAAGTATAAAATCAAATACTTAATCCACTTGTTTGTGAAGGCTCAAGCTCACTAAAGGTCTTATATGTATTTATTCATGGGATTATTGGTGAATGTGAGTTCTCACAGAAATCTCCTTCATAATTCAGGAGAATCAAAGTGTATTTGTCAAGCTAAGCTGGGAAATAAATTTCTAACCAAAGAGAAATGGTTTAAGAAACCGAGACCCTAAAATTGTATCTCGCCCATTCAGAAACTCGATTTGGTTATAATGGCAAGCATATTAAATCTGATATGGAATTGCCAGGAGTCTTGCAAGGCTTGTGCCCACTTTTTTTTAAGCCGTAGTTCAGAGGGTGCTCCCGAATTTATACATGAAGGCATTTTCTCCTTCTCTACCATTGCAATGCTTTCCTGATAAAACCTGAATAGAGCAAATTAGGGTTTCTTCTTTTGGTTTGCCTTCACCTAATTCCCAGCCTCTTTTCAATCTCTCCTTAGACTCCATCTTTTGCTTTCTTGTAATATTTTTTTCTGGTGTAGAGAAGACTGGGAGCTTCTGCTGAATGATAGACTGGTTTTAGAGAGGGGCTGTCTGTTTTGAGCCTCTGTGTATGGCTCTCTGATGCTTCTGAGATAACCAGCAGGACTTATTCACCTCTGATGCAGTACCTTCTGAGGCATTGGGTGCACCAAGAAAACACAGATTGTGCATTTTAGGAGGCCTGAATTACCTAAGTCCTCAGAGAGCTGATACGCAGCACAGAAAACAACGTCTCAGTTCTGGCATTTTGGGAAAATGCTTCATACATGAGTCTGGCATTACGAGGACTCTGCTATTAGAATTTTTATGTCCTTCCTGGACTTGGATGTCCTGCTAATGAATGTAGTGCATTTACTGGTATCCCAGCAGCCAAGCAGTCATTTCTGTCTCAGCTTTAAAGTACTTCATCTGGAGTATTCATAGACCTGAGAGGATTTGTTTGTTCATGGCTTTTTTTTTTTTTAAATCAGGAAAATAATGTTTTAGCATGAGCTTCCTATCCCCTTCCAATGCCCGTTTCTATTTAGCTGGTATAACCTTTTTTAGGTTTTGCACTTTGCAGTGGTGCATCGCGACGCCTGGAATGAGCATCATTGCTGGTCCAAAACTGCTTTCCCTGCCATTCCATGCCCTTGACACTGTTAATGAGTTAATTAACAAACAGAGGGAGCTGCAAAATCATTCATGTCATTACTGCCATTGAATGCTCTTCAGAATGTATTTCTT
This sequence comes from Dasyornis broadbenti, assembly GCA_013397935.1. Lineage (NCBI taxonomy): Eukaryota > Metazoa > Chordata > Aves > Passeriformes > Dasyornithidae > Dasyornis > Dasyornis broadbenti. The sequence continues at coordinate 2,163,687 of VZRN01004005.1, read as the reverse complement.
AAGGGTATGATCCTCAAGAAGTGGAGGATGACAAGGAAAACCTCCAAGTGGTAGTGCTGAGCACAGCTTTTTGCAGCCTTAGTGCTACAGAGATCCAAAATCTGTTCTGATCCTACAGTGTATTTGCAAAGCTTATCTTTACTACAGGGGAAATTTGACATCAATTACCAGCTTTTGTAGGTCATTGGCAGAACTGTGTGGAGAAGCCAGCTCATTGCTTGCCAGGCAATATTAATATTTTAAATTTTAATATGTTTTATGATACTATTTTCTTTTTTAATAAATTTCCTAACAATATAATTTGCCTGTTTATCCAGTATGCCTTACAGATAAGAAACTGACACATTTAGAAAAGTGTCATGCTTTTGCTTAGACCTAGTTTGTTTTCCCTTCAAGAACAAAGAACCCTCCAAACTTAAGCTGAGTTCTAAAAAGATGGGCTTAACTTCAGATTCACTGTATGTAAAACTAGCACAAAATGTTATTCTTTGTATTTCCTGCTTACTAAATGTCATTTACCATAACTTACAGTGTAAATGAAACTGAACCTTCTTTTGAAGCATCCAGAAGGTATTATTTCTTTTCTAGTGTATCATAATACACTCATTAATTTCTTCAGAATTTCCCTGAATCCTCATCTTTGTGCTCTTAAGCCCTCTCTGTATTTCCTTACCATGCTGATAATAGTTTACAGTGGGATTAATTGGTATATTGTGCAAATCCTGCGGATCCCAAACTCCTCCAGCCAGTGTTCCACTACCTCTGTCGTGCCTGAAAAGATGCTCAGCTCCCACCTGACATCAGTGGGAGTTCAGCGTGCTCACTGCCGTGCAAGCCAGGATCTCTAGATAGGAGGCGTCGTTCGATGTCTCCTCCCACATCTTTTTGAGTTTTCTGCCCAGCATTGGGTTCCCCGAGGCGCCTAACCCAGGAGGCGATGGAGCAGGGCACAGAGGGAGCCAGCTCAGCTCCAGCTGAAGCCAAGCAGGGCCTCCACCCCTGTCTCCCAGTTTAAAAGAAGGACAAGCTCAACTAAAAGTGTATCATAAATGACAGAGACGTAGTGGCACACAGAGCTGGGGTTGGGAGCCACACCATGATTTGCTGCCCCATAATCTTGAGGACATATCTCATCTAAGTGCATATGAACAGCTAAAACTCCTGGGAGTTTTAGGATACTGCTGACAGCTTCTAACTGGCTGTTTCTCCTGCCCTAGCACCCTCTCTCTCAAGAGTAAATCCTACAAATGCTTACAAAAGAAGCTAACCTCATGTTTTGCTGGAAGCAATACCATTGAAGGGATTGAGAAGGAATCTAACTGTGGCCTTCCAGAACCTGCAGGGAGCCTACAAGAAAGATGGAGAGAGACTTTACAAGGGCCTTGGAGTGACTGGACAAGGGGGAACGGCTTCACACTGACAGAGAGGAGCTTTAGACTGGATATTAGAAAAAATTTCTTAATTGTAAGTGTGGTGAGGCCCTGGCACAGGTTGCTCAGAGAAGTTGTGGATGCCCCATCCCTGGAAGCTTTCAAGGATGTGGCTCTGAGCAACCTGGTCTAGTGGAAGCTGTCCCTGTCCATGGCAGGGAGTTGAAACAGGATGATCTTTAAGGTCCCTTTCAACCCAAACCATTCCATAGTTCTATGATAAGTGTTCAGATCCATGAGCTGGTACCAGTTCACACCTCCTTCCTCACATCATCTTGGGCATCTCAGAAAAAATGTCTGAAATTGCATGACCTTTTTTGCTGCTGTGCCCTGGAAAAACAGCCAGAAGCAAAGAACATTCATACCCCTACTGACACATGCCATTAGGCATATAGACACATCTGATGTATGTCTAATAAATCCTCAGGAGGCTGCAGTGGTTCCTTCCCAATCTGTATTAAACTGCTCTCTTTTCCAATATCATTGCGGATCTAATAGACTGAAAGGAAAAAAAAAAGTATTCACTAAGAAAAAAGTATTTCACACGTGTGGCCACATAAAATTATCTGAAACTTCAGAAAGCAGCAAGTCAAGTGTACTGATGCCATTTGTACAGTGCCTTTTCACTCCCTGTTCTGACGTTAGAGAAAATTATGCCAAATAACTAATCCGGTGAGAATTTAATATTTCTTGTTATTACTTATAATTTGCCTTTGGATTTAAATTGCAGTTACTAGATTGAGGTAGGTACCAGCCATTTACAGTAGAATAGAATACAACCTAGAGCACAGGTTTTGCCATCAGGGGAGAGAGTGGGTGCCGTTCTAACAAAACCATCTAATTTAAAACTCTTCCCTTCACCTTGGTAACAGTTGTTTTGCTCATGTGTTTCCCTGTATTTTTCTGAATGCACATTCATGAAATCAACTTTTAAAAACCTGATTCTCAGACATTTCATAGTGAGGGGGCGTTGATTCTTACTAAAGCTCGGTGTCTGTCTGCAGTAGGAACAGGTACTCCGTGGCTTACGCAGCTCAGAAGCCGTGGCTGCTCAATGCCACCGTGGAGGAGAACATCATCTTTGGCAGCCCCTTTAACAAGCAGAGGTAAATATCTACCTCCTCGCAAAAACACCGTGGGGCTCCTTTTAAAGAGGGGTTTTTGGCGTCTTCTCGAGGAAGTTTGTAGGTTCTAGAAAACATGGATCAGTGCTAGTTAACCCTGGGGTGGATTCTGCTGACCTGACTGCTCACCTCAGAGGACGGTTTCTGGTTCAAGTTAGTCTTTCAAGGCTGCTCCTCTAACCAGAGCATGTCTTAAGATGTTTGTGAGAAATCCCCCAGTGCCAGTGGCTCTCCATGGAATGCAGCTCAAGCTGTATGTGCCATTTCCAAGGTGAGATGGATCCTATCTTTGGAGACTGCTGATATATTTTCTTTTGTTTCATGAACCCTGAGGTTGCCAGAGGACTCTGGAAATAGGGATTCTAGGCATGTTTCCACTGAGTTTATGTGCTAATCCGGCTGTGATCGAGTGACTGGAGCAGCCACTTCCCAAAAACAGTGCATGTATGAAGATGGGGTGCCTCGAGAGAGTGGCCTTAATTCTTCCTTTAGAAATACAGGAGAAGGGAGTGTGAAAGTTGAGGTGCACACCTTCTGTTGTGCCTATCCAGCACTTGCTTCTTGCATCCTTCTAAAAGGCCAATTAACAAATCTGGGGAAAGTCACTGGACTTAAGGAAAAAAAATTGCTGATGTTTTCAAAGGCAACACTCTCTCTGTTTTCAGTTATTAAAAATATATCCTGTTCCTCTCAGTTTGTGCTGCATTAAGATGTTTGATTCCATTCTGACTTGATAAAACTTAACCATGACCAAATGCCTCAAAATCCAGAAAAGCAACAAAATTTCAGGGACCAGATTCTTCAGCCACTGCATCCATCAGCCTGCTTCACTTGATTCAAAAGGGCAAGGCTGAGTTTTGTTACTCGAATAATCTGATCTCTGGTGCCCATCAGCAGATCACCTGCCACAGACCCAGAAATCTCTCTAGAAAATTTCAAAATTTTGCAAGTGGTTCACTGTTTCTGGCAAGATCAGAAGCACTGCAAGGATCTTCTGTCCAGTAATACCACTCCCAAGAAAATGAAGGGGCACCTTAAGTGGGAAGAATAAAAAAAAACTCAATGGAAAATAGCTTCAAACACGCCAGAGTCCAAGAAAATAACTCTGTGACTGGGAGGAACGTACTCAATAATTCACATAATTAAATCTTTAAAAAGCAGTCTTGCCAATAGAAACCCCTAATAAATATGCCATTTTTTTACAATGCTCCAGCATTAGTTCTGAATAATCATTTTGCCCTACTTATTTTTGCAATTATCCAGCCATCCTAGAGCCATAAAAACTTCATGGTGGCGTCTCGCTGGAGGTTTTTGTGCTAGCAGAGTGAGTGGCTGGGTAAATAATTGCAATGACCACGTTGCTTTTACAGGTACAAGGCTGTTACAGATGCCTGTTCCTTGCAGCCTGACATTGACTTACTGCCATTTGGTGACCAGACAGAAATTGGAGAAAGGGTAAATAGCCTACACTTACCCGTGAATAATAATTTTTCTTCTGATGTTAAATGAGGATTATGCTTGTTTACCACCAGAATTAGCATTTTAATGAAGTTTTTTTTTTTTTTAATTTATTGGAACTCTGTAATTGTACAAAAATCACATTTCTGAAGGCATGTCATAATGTTTATTCAAAGATGCCTACTTCTGATCCATTTTACTCCTTAGGGGATTAATTTAAGTGGAGGCCAACGACAGAGAATCTGTGTAGCTCGAGCGCTCTATCAGAACACCAACATTGTCTTCCTGGTAAGACTTTTCTTTTTTACATAGAGTGTGGAAAGTTAGTACTAAAACTGTAATTCTATATATTTAGTTTCGATTTAGAAGACCTATAGGGTCTTGTATTCAACTCCAAATCTAAATTATAGAGATAGGAAATAAATATCCATCAGAGGCAGCATCAGAACATACTGGGAGATTGACGACGATGGGATTTCCTGCACAGATTAACACTGGAAGAGTGGAACAGATCATCTTAACTTCTCCTTGCTCTCAGCGGTGACCAGCTATCAGCATAGTCCCACAGAAATAAGCAGGACTTCTGACAAAGAACAGCACCACAACGCCCAGAGCGAGGGCTCAGCGCTCTCCTGCAGAGTGCTGTGGAGCTGGACAGACTTACCCTTCTCTGTTATTAATTTCAGGGTTTGTCAGGAATTTCAGGAGGCTACTGCCCGTGAAGGGGCTGTTTGAGGGTCTTGAAAATTAAGTAGAGACTTCTTGAAGAGAAAGTGTTTGTATATTGATATCCTTATCTAAATGCTGCCTTATTTCTAGCCACACTTACTAAAAGTGAAGACCAAACACGTCTGTAGTTTAGTCTGGAGGAATTTAGAAGAGTTGCTAACTGCATTTTAATTTTCCTATGCCCATTTCAAAATTGGGCCCAAGCTTGGCTTTGGATGGGATTTTCAAATTTGCATTTTCAAATTTGGATGGGAATTTCAGTTCTGGTGTTCCTAACCTCTGTCAGTGTGGCACCAGCATTGTGCAGAGCCAGACACAAAAAATGAAACTGAGTCCATTGCTGTGAACGGAAGAGCAGTGGATTCCAGCTCACAGTTTTGTAGTGCAGCCCTCTGACTGGGGCTTAGTCACTAGACAGAGATAAAACATTAGTAAAGGGAGATGCTTTCTGTTTTAAAAATACTATTTTAGAAATAGACCTCACTTTCATATCCTGTTCTAATATTTTTTTTAATTTGGTTTGATTTCAGGATGACCCATTCTCTGCACTGGACATTCACTTAAGTGATCACTTAATGCAGGAAGGGATTTTGAAGTTTCTGCAAGAGGACAAGAGGACTCTTGTTCTGGTGACACATAAATTACAGTATCTGCCACATGCTGACTGGGTAAGAGAAGTGGTACTGAGGGAAAATCTGCTGAGGATGAACGTGCACTTGAAGTTAACACCATAACATTTAAATGGGATTATTATTATTCCCTGCAATGGAGTCCCTCCTTAATTCCATATGCCATGTGGCTGACTGCTGCTTTAACACAGATTTTATAGTGGAAGAACTTAATTTGATGTTATTTATGTAGATTTTTTTTTTAATTGAAAGGCCTAGAGAATTTTGATTTACTTGCAAATATATCCACTCCTTAGTATGTATTTTCCATGCTTTTTACAAGTGGAGGAAAGCGTGACTTATAGGAGTTTCAGCTTAGGATCTGTGCCAGCAAACTTGAGAAGTTATCAATAAAATATGGAATAAAATGAAGACAGAAATTTGCATAATGATGTTGTTACTCATGGTGAGACATGTCTTGTAGGATCCAGGCCAGTGATGGTGGTATCTGTGGTGTTGAGTGCTGGGTGCTTTCTCCCCTAGATCATAGCAATGAAGGATGGAATGGTGCTTAGAGAAGGGACACTAAAGGACATCCAAAATAAGGATGTTGAGCTATATGAACACTGGAAAACTCTGATGAATCGCCAAGATCAAGAATTGGAAAAGGTAAATAGGAGCTTTCGGGCAAGGATGACTTTGCTGCAAAGAAACATTTGTCATATAATTAAAAAAAAAAAAATCCAAACTGTGTCTGAAGCAAGTCTTAAACTTGACTTTAGGGCTAAACCACCTGAAATATAAGGAGTTTTAGGGGCTGGAATAGATTGCCCAGGAAGTGTGTGGTATATCCATCATGGGTGGTTTGTAAGGACATCGTAGCCAAACAACCCTTTGAAATGCGATGCACAGCTGATCCTTTGGTGGGGTAAGGGTTGGACCAAGAAACTTCCTGTGGTATCTCTTAGCCTTTTATTCTGTTATTGCCATGAACCTTCATGATTCTCTAAAGACTGTTTTTGGAGTTTTTGTCATTCCACAAGAGAGAGAATGAAAGAATGGCAGAAAAAGAGGGGGAAGAAAGTGGACAAAGCTGAATTTTCTGAAATTTGAATTGGAAAAGACTGTGTTTTTCCATTCTGTGAGTTAAATGATCCTCATAAAGTCTCTTTGAGGTTACTGCAGGTGCTACTACAACTGGTGAACCGTTAAGCTCTCTAATTAATAAATGATCTCTCAAATTAATAAAGCCTACTATTTATTAATTAATAATAATAACCTAACTGTTTCAGGATATGGAGGCTGACCAGACTACTCTTGAGAGAAAAACCCTTAGGAGGGCCATGTACCCCAGAGAATCCAAGTCACAACTGGAAGATGAAGATGAAGGTTTGTTTTACCACTTCACTTTATTTGTCACCATGTTTCATTGCCTTTCCCCTTTTATAGCTGGCAGTTCTTAGCAGCAAAGTGTGAAGGTGTTGATGACATCTTGGTAATAATAGTGGAAAGTCCAACATTTTCACCTGTTTACAATAGGGCTTCTCCCTATAATTCCCTAAACATTGTGCAGGGATAAAGGTGTACCAAAACAAGTTAATTTCTTTGCCAACTCACACTGTCTGGAGTTATTGAGGGATGAGACGGAAGTAAAAAAAGAGAAAGAATTGTAAAGAAAACCAATTGAGGCAGATATCAAGAGCATGTCAACATTTCCCTCCTTCAAGTGCAGCCTGCAGTGCTGTGAGATACATATTTTTATGATCTGGAAAAAAAAATAGATTTCATGTTTATACACCCCTGAAATATGTATTTTCCGTAGCAGAAGGCTTCCACCAGTTGTGTTTCAGTAGAATGTGATGAATTATCACTTTAGTACTCTTGATTGAATGGAAAATTTAACTTTTTGATGCCAACAGATGTTGAAGTATCCGGAATGGAAAGGTTTGAAGGGTTTTCTAAAATCTTCTAAATTGCCCTGCTGACTGTAAAATAAAAGCTGCTGAACAGGTTGGGAAAGGCCTGGTCTCTGCTATAAACAGTCAGTAGTGAAAACTGGGCCTACAAAATTTTTTATCAACAAAACTGCGACAAGCCGAAGACTGGCAAACTATAGAATTGCTTAAAGAGCACAGGGAAAGTCTTATGCGAATATGTCTGAAGTGTTTTCTCTTCTTAAATAACAAATTGAATTCTGACTTTAAAATTTAAATTCAAAGCAGAAGGAAAAGCAAAACCCCTAACAAATCCGGTAAAGCAAGGTTTGATTCTTAGTATTGAATCCAAGCTAACTTGATCAAATGTCTGAGTCGCAGAGGAGGAAGAAGAAGAAGATGAAGATGATAACATGTCAACTGTCTTGAGGCTCAGGACAAAGATGCCATGGAAAACTTGTTGGAGATATCTAACCTCTGGAGGATTTTTCTTGCTCTTTCTGATGATTTTCTCCAAGCTATTGAAACACTCAGTTATCGTGGCCATAGATTACTGGCTTGCTATGTGGACATCCAAGGACAATGCAAATGAAGCCAGGAATGCTGATGAGGATAAGATCAAGGAGAAGGTGAGCCAGCTCTTGGAGCTTGACAGGAAAAAAATTAAAGAAAACATGTTCTAAAGTAATTATTTGCTATTTATCTAGAAACCAGCTAGATTGAAACAACAGGTAGGTTACTATATGGGATGGACAAATTCTTAATGTTAAAAGAAGGCAATTCAAATTTTGTCAACCTTTTTGAACATGCAAAACTGAAATAGAAGCATGTTTGAGGGTAGAAAAATAATTGACGTTTCAAAGGAAGGAACCTTATATTAAACTTTTCCGTCTGCATTTTATAACTGGTCTTCTAAGTCAATGACCCCACTTTCCTAAGTGCTGGCTCTTGAGTAGTGTCCTGCCAGAAAAAAAAAAAAAAAAGTGATAGAAGTCTTCAATCGTTCTGCTAACGTACAATCTGCTTACAGCTGTAAATCTGACTTATATACAATATCTCACTGGAATCCACTTACGAAACTTTCAGGAGGCTGAAATGTATTATAACCCTGGCAGATCAGTTTAGGATTTGCTCTGGGAATTTTATGATGCTTGAACTTAATAAAGTGGAACTTTCCAACATCTCTCGAATGCCTTAATTCTTGAGAGGCTCTACTTGGGTTCTCTAAGTTTCTTGGCTAACAATCCTTTGCATTTGTCCATACAGTCAATCTTCACAGTTCTAAGAACTATCATGTCAAGGTCTTGAGGGGTAGAGTGAGCAATCTCAGAACTGCCAGAACTTCTAATAATGTGAATTTAATGAACTGCAGTTCCATCATAGTTCTTTTCTTTCCCAAAGGTGATGTGCAGTTATGTAATAGAAGAGCTATGATATACTAGCTGATGGGTACCAGGTACCTTGGGAACTTCCTAGCAGGAAAGAGAAATGGGTGTTTATTTCTAGGACTGATGTATTTGTCATTCTATTAGACTTACCATGTAGCTGTCTTCAGCATCCTCTCTGGAGCTGGGATTGTCCTTTGCCTCATCACATCCTTGACTGTGGAGTGGATGGGCCTCACAGCAGCCAAGAACCTACACCACAATCTCCTCAACAAGATCATCCTTGGACCAATCAGGTGCAGCAAAAATGTCCCTGAAAAGCTACATGGTCAAAACCTGTCCTCTTTGTAACTGCAAGGGTACTCCTATGACAAGCTCTTGTGTTTGACCTGTCTCCTTCGAGGCCTCAAAAAGTGAAAACAATTAGTGAGGTAATCATGGGGGGGGGAAACATTCCATGAGAGAAGGTGTGAAATTTTGCCCCCGTTTTTCATCTGGCTGAAATGTGCCAGAAAGCTGGTACCCCTTCAAAGCAGGGGGGTCAAGGACAGCTCTGAGGGCAGTTCAGGCTCCAGGGCACCCAGCTCCTGCTCTGAGCAATGGCCATGGTGTGAAACCATGTGGACACCAGGGCTTCTTCTGTGCACAACATCCAGTGTCTCACAGGCAGCAGAGTGGCCAAAAGTATGCCTGAATAACAAATAAAGCTATCACGGTGCTTCCATGAAACATCTGGGGTTGGTGCCCGTTAGAAGGAGGCTGAGCAGCAGCCAGGGACAGGCTGTAATCTTTGGAAAGGATCTTAAATCCTTATGGAGCAAGAAAGAAAGTTCAGGAGACAAGACAGCAGGTTTTTGAAAGAGGAGACAAAGCTTTTTTCAGGGGAAAATGCCAAAAGAAGCATTTAGACAGTCAGGATGCAGATAAGATAATCTGCTATGTTATTCATATTTACTGCTTGGTTTTACAAAACAGCTGTACACAGCTCTGTGTCCTGTCTGACTGGACTTTTATTCCAAAACTGGAGTTCCTCTACAGGTAACATGAATTTTAATTTCTTCAACAGGTTCTTTGATATGACTCCACTGGGCCTAATTCTAAATCGCTTCTCTGCTGATACAAATATCATTGATCAGGTAGATGTATTGATATATTCTGTTTCATTATCTTGGCTTTGCAAGTTTTCACTTAGTTAATGAATAAGATGATGTATTAAAATATTCAGCAGAGAAAGGCATAAGGCAAACCAGGCTCTGGGAATGATAACAGGGACACTCAAAGTTAAAAGTACACACATTTGTAGTAGTGAGGACAGGTAGCCATTAAAATAAACATAGTGGGACACGGTGGCTCTTAATTTCTTCATATGCAGACTGGTTGCTTCTACTGGAAGATCTAGGTTAAGAAAACATCAGATTCAGGGCTTGAAACAGAAAACAGAGTAGAGTAAAACAACTTTGAATATGTGGGAGTAGATGTGACAAATAAATGTTCCACCCTGGCTGCAGCACATGTGGATTTGGAGCATTTAGGGAGAGGAAGGGCTGCTTTCACTGTGGCTGTGCATTAAAATTTTTTGGATGAACAATAATCCTGAATGTAAGGTTGATGGGAACGTGGAAGGAAAATTGCGAGGCTCTGAGACAGAGCATTCTATTTCTCTAAATGTGTGGGACATCAAGAACAATTTTCTCTTCCTTGCCTGTTATGTAAATGAGGTGGGAATGCCTCCCATTTCCCCATGATCTTTGAAACTCTGGCCTTTATAAAACAAAACCCTCATTTTTTAACATCTGTACATTTGGCTATGAGACCCACAGACATATAAAGGCTCCTGAAATTAGGAGAATATCAGTGAGTGCACAGTGCTATCATCCTGCTTTTCCTGCAGCCCTCTTTAGGAAAAGGCTTTTATGTGGTACTATCAGGGACTTTTGCCTCATGGATGTTTTTCATTTCCCCGCAGCACATCCCTCCCACGCTGGAGTCTCTGACCCGCTCCACCTTGCTCTGCTTGTCAGCCATTGGGATGATCTCCTACGCCACTCCATGGTTCCTCGTGGCCCTCGTGCCTCTGGGCATAGCATTTTATTTCATCCAGAAATACTTCAGGGTTGCTTCCAAGTACGTATTCAAGAATTGTCGTGAAAGTTTCTTCCGCAAAATATTGCAGGTAACAAGTGTGACAGGATGTGAGGTTGTGGGAGCCAGCATGATGGAGGAATGACCATGGCATCCTGCTTCGATGCTGAGGCGTGAGTTTGAGACACGCACTGGGGGATATTTCCAACTGGCCTGGCTACAAATGCGCTACCTGGGGAAGTAACACCAATTGTATTAAATTTTTTTGGCTCTAGAGCCAGATGAGCATGAAGTTTGTTAATCAACTGAGCTTGCGACTGGTCAAAGCTCCTCTTTGACCTTTTGAGAGTTTAAGAAGAGAATGGAAAGTAATTCCCTGGATTAACATCGGTCATGGCTTTTCCTTCACTTTGGGGGAAAACAGCTCCACAGAAAGTCATTTCCAGTGTACAGTATTTCATATTCAGGGTGGTTTGGCTGGGTGTAAAGAGTACAATTTTTCAGCAAAGAAGTCATGCTTCTAGTGCTAAATTCATTCTATAATTTAGTATAACATCTTCAGCAAACCATTCAAAGTTTTTTTCTTCAATTCCATTCATTACTCTTTTGTTACCAGCCAGAATCTGCAAAGATTTACTTATAAGCAAACTCGGTAATCAGAATTCACAAACCAGAAATTTTTAAATCTGATATAATTTGCTTAACTTCTCTGAGATTTTTCAGAAACCTTGTTCTTGCCCTACCAAAACTCTAAACTGAAGCTGTACGTGGCAGCACACTGGGTCCCAAGGTGGCTGAGGAATCAGGAGACCTGGTTTTCAATCTTAAATTAAACTCTTTTAAATCACTTGTAAGGCATTCAGTGTTTACTTGTGTTCTTTTGATGCACAGTGGAAATTAAAACATCCAATTTATTTCCCTAAAAATTAGTCTTGGGAAATGTAGGATGATGGGATAGCTTCAGCCAGTATTCGTAACTTACTTGCATGCAGTCCTTTGCAGTCATATAAGCCTCACTAATTTTTAGAAATGCAAATATTTACAGTATTTCTTGCGGCACTTTGACTCTTTGTTGTATTTTCCATTACATCTTTCAAAAACTTCTGAGTATTTTCCGTCATAAATTTGAAAGATATTTATCATCAAAACGTCAGCAGCAAATTCAGTTCTGTGCACTGCAACCTTCAGCATCATTGAGCAGTTGTTTCTCCTGGCCTATATAATACAGAGTGCAAACTTAGAATTTTGATAACGAGTTTTAATCTCTAATTATCTGGACTCTCTTCTGTTTCTAAAACTGGCTGCTATGCCAATGGCAGACTGTTACAGAAAGATGTATTTTTTTTTTAAATTTTTTGTTGTTGTTGTTTGGAAAGCATTCCTGTTTCAAAAGACTGGAACTTTTCGAACTTAAATATTGTTGCTCCCTGCAGGTCTTGGAAGGGCCATTGCTGAGTAACTAAGGAAATTTATCTTTCATATTATTTCTCTGTCAGTGCTGTCTCTGCTACAACCAATGTTAACAGCTATCATCTGTTATATTTTACTTTCAGCATGTTGTGGTACTTCCAGATATGAAAAACGAGGCAAGGTTTACATGGAAAGACAGCTTTTTTCGGTTAGGCCTGCTGTTACTGTTGCCATAAAATATATAAACTTCCTGATACACAGAACCTATTACATACCTGACCTAAGAGTCACAAATAACACACTGTAAAGTCAACGGTTCTGAATTTGACTTTATTAATAAATCAGAACATGTCAGAAGGAAAGGTAACTAGGATCTGTCTGAAATAGACAGCAGATTATTAGCCAGGAAAGACATGATCACAGGGGGTGCAAACAGGAGCCTAAAGTAACCGAAAGCAGATGGGTAAGACAGCAGGGAGATGATTCAAAGGCTCCTGTGGCATAAAAGGGAATGTGATATTCCCACGGCAGTGTCTTTGTTTACTATAGAAATACTATTTTGTGTGTTCCTGAAAAGAATATGTGCAATACATAAAACGTCTATTCTTGCCTGCTCTGCAGCAAAAGTTCTACAGACAAAATGTTTACATTGTAATGGGTGTCTGTTGTTTTTTGTACTCCCAGGGACCTCCAGGAACTTGATGACAGCACCCAGCTCCCTCTGCTCTGTCACTTCTCTGAGACAGCAGAAGGCCTTACCACCATCAGAGCATTTGGGTAAAATTTGTAAAACAAATTGTTAGAGGGAGGCTTGGGAGTTGGGCTGGCCCGTGCAGTTTCCTTGGAGCATGTCTGAGGGCAAACTGTTGAATTTGATGAGCTTTATTAAGGTCTCTCAAAAAAAAAAAGAGCAGAGATTTTGTTTTCCTGTTGCTTTACCATGCCTCTGAAACAGTTTGCATATTTTCAGGAACACATGTGTTGGTGTTCCACTGAATTAAAGATGATTACATTTTTAGGATAGGACATTTAAACTTTTAATGAGTCTATTTTAACCATGCCTTTAACCTGGACAGCAGGGAACTCTCTTTTGCCAGGCAGGCACAGGTACTGCCCCTTCAACCCCCCTGCGATATTGAAGTCCCCCTGAACCAGTTCTGTGTCTAAGCCACTTCCCAAGCACAGGAACAACATTATTGCACTCTCCAGCTGAAAAGTCAGTGTGTAGCTTGAGGGACTTCCCAGGAAAACTGCAGCAGAGCTAAACTTGATCTTAATGTTGTAAAATCTACCTTTGTTAATCAAAACTTAAAAATACATTCCGTAAGATTCGGAGAGTTTTGCCATCTTTCCATGCATATATTTTCTCTCTACTTACTGCATAAAATATAGGACAAACTCTCCTCCTATGTTCACTCCATTATGGTCATCATGACTCTGCCAAAGTGCCAGCTTGAGATATTTTCCCAGTAAATGCACCTTGCACCCATTCTGCGCTGTGTAGAATTTCACTGCAGAGCAGATCCCACGGCAATGCCGTTATCGCACCTATTTGAACGTTTCCTCACATCAAGCTGAGCTTTAGGACCTCAGCTTATTAGCACAGAGTGTTGCAGTAAGGCCTGTGGAAGGACAAGCAAAAACATTGTTGTATTGAAGAGATGTGAGACAGTGGTCAACAGGAAATGTCTTAACAAGCTTTATCAACGGAGGGATGTATTGAAACATCATTAGGGCCTGACGCTGATGTATGCTGAGTACTTCTTGAGAGGTTCAGAGTGGCTTTTCATCACATTTTCTCCTGAGAGAGATGAAGGAGCTTAGCAAATTTTGAGTGGTTCAACTCTTTTTTTGCCTCACGAGAAGGCAAAATGGGCTTGGATGGCAGAGAGCAAAAGGCAACCTGAGAGCACCACAACCACCACTTCAGTTTTTCAGGATGTCTGGTGCTAATTGAAGCTATTTCATTTCCCTGCCTGAAACTGCCCACCAGACCTGAAGTCTCCAGCACTTTTTGTCTGCAAGTTCATATTTATTGATAGTCCTGTTAGTCATTCTCTGCAGTTTGGGTTCAGTATGTTCTAGGATAAAATAGAGCAGCTCCTCACATAACTTACCACAAAGCAGTACAGCTGGATCAGAGAGCAATCTCAGTGACCTTTGCTGTTCGTCATCTGACAGGATAAAAGTCTAAAAGTGCCCAGAAATGAGCTGAACATGGATGAAAACACAGATTGAGCATGTCAGATTTTCCATTAGGAGAACAGTTTTGCTGCCAGGAAGGCAGATGAGCAGAATAGTCAGGGCATCCTTTCTCCTCCTTGCATCATTACTGTTACCAGTTGTTCTGGGGAGGTTGCTTGCCATGTTTACCAGCTGTGCAGAGGGAAATAAAATATCAGTGGGAAATAGCAGGAAAAAAAAAATAAGGAAGTTTCTGGAAGAACAAGGGTTACAGGTGCTTTGCAGCAGGACCCTGAGACTTTAAAATGGAAGATAAAATAGACACTAAGCTGCTGACTGAAGTTCAGCTGGTTTCTTCAAGTGAGGGTATTCAGCAGACAATAGAATATGGAACAACAAAATGGTTTCCACCTGAGTGTACAAGGTACCATGAATTTAATACACTTGCATCAACAGAGATTTCTCCCTCCTCGCCCAAATTGTCCCTTGGCTTTTCAGTGCTCTGGCATCCTTGCAGTGGTTTTTAAATGTGAGAGGCATTGTGTGGGGGAGAGAGGAACAAGTGACAGTGGAGGTAACACCACTCATTTTTGTAATTTAGAGGGCATCTATAGTGCCCTCCTACTGTAGTTTCTGATTTGATCAGGCAAAGTGTGACTGGCTGAGGAAACAGCTGAGCCGAGTGGCTGAAAGGTTTGATTTACAGATCACTCTGTGTGCACGTTAGTTGAAAGTTTAGGGATGTCCCCCCTGTTGAGGAGCCCTGCAGCTGGCCAGGTAACTTCTGAAATCAGATTTAAGCTGACAGGTGAGCCCTCTGCCCTTGCTGTTGGCTTGTGAGGAAGAGCTGAGGGGCCACAGCAACACTCACCTGTGGGAGGTGTGTAGAGCAGCCACAACCCACAGCTGTAAAAAATAGATCAGCTCTGGGAAATAAAACCTGTCCCAGCACCCTGGCATTGCAGTCTCTTTGAGGGGACAGGCTGTGATCCAAACCCTCGTCCAACACAATTGTTTGTCAAACAAATCCCTCCCCATTCCATGCGTTGCTCTGGCTATGGGGAGCTGTGGCAGCAGATCCGGGTTCTTAGGGCAGAGCTTTGAACCCAAACTTTGCTAAAAACAGAAGGGCGAAAAGTTTGGGCTGGGGAGAGGGGAGGCAGAGTACATGCTTCACTCTTTTGTGTGTGTGTAATGTGTTGTAATGTAACAACTTTGGTCTCGGCAGGCACGAAGCCAGATTTAAACAACGTATGCTGGAGCTGACGGACACGAACAACATTGCCTACTTATTTCTGTCAGCTGCCAACAGATGGCTGGAGGTCAGGACGGTACGTTCAGTTTTGTCCCAGCCATGGTTTTGAAACCTTGGAAGCAAACAGTGACTTTGCCTGATGCAGAGAAGATAATAATGAGTATTAATCTCATGAGGAGATTATACACACAGTTCCTTAAAATAGATCGGGATTGTTATGTTAAACCCGGAGGGTTTTTCAGCTTTCTTGGCCTGGAGTAAGAAAATACAAGTCTGCCTCATCTTCTGCTGCTGTGCTGTCTAGCGTCTGAAGAGACTGCAAGAACAAACATTTACATAACTTCAAACAAGGCTTTCTCTACTACTGTGCAGCATCTGCAGACCTGCTGCAGCAGGAACTGCTTTCAAGGCAGAACGTGGATTTTTGGTGGTTTTAGGAACTGTGCCATCCTTCTGCCAGGGCTGTCTTAGGCACACTGATCTTCCAGGTCTTGAAGTATCTCTCCAGCAGCAGGTTTCATCCCACAGCTGTAACCTAAACCCTTGCAGGGCCATGCTGTTTGTGGTTTTATTGTTTGATATCATGAAAGATAACAAAACTAGACATCAGAAAGAAAATGACAGCAGGGCACAATGCAGCCACTGACAGCGACACAGGCTCCCGGTTTTTGTGGGGGATCTCCAGGGCCAGCACGTGAGGGAGTTCCCTGTTCTGCGGGGCAAGAAGAGGCAAGCAAAGTAACTGTGATTCCCTTATTCATCTGAAACAGAAAGAGCAGTGAATAAACAGAGCAGTGGCCTGATTCTGCTAGACACAAATAGCAACAGGCATGATTAATCCTCACATCACAGGTTGTATACTCACCTTCTTTTCCTGCTATGCTGTTGGAGTAACAAAGTTATTCTCCATTTCTTAATGGTGACAAAGCTTTCCCTTGTGCACGAAGCTTTCAGCTTCTGGCAGCATCCAAGATCAAACTGAAATTGTTTCCAAACCTAAGTCAGATAAATACCAGAGCAAGAGCCAGTCCTGGAATAAGCCTGTTAATGTCTCACACTCTTAGACTTGCTTACATGTGGAATGAATTTGGTTCAGGAATATGCCTTGCTGCATCATAGCTTTAGAAATAATGTGGTCTTGCCAAGGAATAGTTCATTTAGCTCTGCCTAATGGCACCGTGGTACTAAGGTGACCAAAAAGTTTGTAGGATTAAATAGCAGCTGTTAAGTCCTGTCCTAGCTGCTGATGGAGACTCGAGACCATTGCGCTTCTAATTCTCCATAGGTGTGAGTCACAGAATCCCAGAATTCCAGCATGGTTTGGGTTGGGAGGGACCTTAAAGCCCATCCAGTGCCACCCCCTGCCATGGGCAGGGCCACCTTCCACTGTTCCAGGGTGCTCAGAGCCCCATCCAACCTGGCCTTGGACACTGCCAGGGATGGGGCAGCCACAGCTTCTGTGGGCACCCTGTGCCAGGGCCTCACCACCCTCACAGGCAACAATTTCTTCCTCATATCCAATCTAACCCCCCCTTCTGTCAGTGTGAATCCATTCCCCCCTTAAACTTGAATCTGTATTCTGCTCATCAACACATTTTACAGACAGGTGAAGTAGGCAGCCCTCATTTCAAATCTCCAGGCAGGATATTCTCAGGCACGAGGAGGAAAATGAATGGAAAATGTGATCCAAAGTAAACGCAATGCAAGTAGCAGTGGGAGAGCGGGAATACCAACTATATCCCCTTTAATCAGCACCTTGACTCCATGAGATGACGTGGCATGCACTTCAAAACTGAGGTAGACATCAAGAAAATGGATTCCAGCTCCTGCAAAGCTTCTGCCAATAAAACATGTGCATGATCTGTATAAATTCTACCAAAAGCCTTCATGGACTTCGTGAAGTCAATGATACTTCCTTTATGTGAGGAGGCGAACCCATGTTTAAGCAGACATGAAGGAGACTGGAGAGAGTGGAATTGATTTGTTTTCATGGTAGGAATTAGGAGTATCATTGTTACATCATTCTCATTATTTTTTTATATGCTTATTAGACTTTTGATCCCTGTTCTTTTTAGAATGGCCACAATGGATACCCTGGCCCAAAGGGATTTGCAGTAGTTACCGGCCTGTTTCATTTGGGCTCAGCAGGTTGTTTTGAGAGTTTCAGGTTGGGCACCACAACCTGTGGTCTTTGCCAGGAAAAAACCCCAAAACAAAATTAAGGGTGAGGTGTCATTATAAAAATAATTCTTGGTAAAGCAAAACTGCTATGCAACTAAAAAAATGTTGCTGCATTTTTTCCTTTTTTTTTTTTTGTTCCCCTGTCTCTCATTCCAGGATTACCTGGGTGCTTGTATTGTCCTGACTGCTGCTGTCACTTCCATCACTGAAGGGCCAACCTCAGGGTTTGTGGGGCTGGGTCTCCTGTACGCTCTGACGGTACGTGCCAAGGCCAAGTGTAAGAACTTCCAGACCAACACAGTAATATAATATTTCTATAAATATTATTCTATAAATATTCTGTAAAGTTCTATAATATTTCTATGGATTCATGGTCATCTCCCAGCTTTCTTAATCTTGAAAAAAGAATCCTGCAAATAATGGATTTGAGCCAAAGTTGAGAGAGTTCAGGGCAGCTTGGACTTGCTTCAGGTTTTATGAGCCAATTGAAAAAAAAAAACAACCATTCCCAGGCCCTGCATGCTCCCAAGTGGAGCAGGAAAATTAAAAATGCGTAAGAGGACCTGCTGTGCACTCTGTTTTGTATAACACAGCCCTGGTTCTGCCTCTACATGGCAAAACCTGCCAGAAAACACAGATTGTCATCATCTGGGTAATCTTTAACCAAAGACCAAATAAAATAATTGCTGAAGAAATAGAAATATCAGTTTTGCCTTTGGAGGGAAACGACTCAGATGCCTAATATCGTCCATGTAATCCTGAATGGATTTGGGGATTGGGACCTTTCTCGGCATGGTTCTTCATGCCAGGTAGCAGTAGGAAAGCAGAGGCGATGGAGTTAGGAATGAGAAGGTTTTGGTGGTCTGGTAGCTGATGCATTTTGCCACTGGCATTAGCAGCGAGGAGAAGGAACAGTATTTTAGTGTACCTGGCTGCAAGAGAGGCTGAGAGTTTCTCGTGAGCACAGAGTGAATGACAATCATCACAGAGAGTATTACTGAATTAACCACGAGAGTGGGGACAAAATATTCGTGAATTAACCAGGAGAGTGGGGACAAAAGCAGGATGATGATAGTGGCACGAAGAGCTTTTCAAACCGTGGCTGACATGGCAAAAATCTGGCTGCTTTGAAGCACTGCTGTGAGGGAGGGATAAAGGTGTGGGTCTAACCCTGAGATCTGGCTTTGCACATAAATGCTGGTGAGCCCGTGGCTACAACAGAAAGTCCTCAGCAGCTGCCTTAGGGTGGCCTTAGATCCCCTCTGGGCTGCTGTTGCAGTAGTGCGAGAATCTGCCAACAGCTGAGAATCAGTCCGAGGGCTTCAGCTTTGCTCTGAAAACATTCCTGGTAATCCTGCTTCGTTAGCAGAGATCTGGAAGCACCGGGATGTCTTTGGCTTCTTTGTTTTTAGCCTGTGTATGCGAACAGTTCATTAGTGTCAAAAACAGGCCCGTGCTGAAGTGTGGCGTAGCAGGGCAAGAAGAGCTGTAGCCACCAAGTGATCACCTGTCTCTCTCCTGCCCCACAATGATGAACTTTTGAAGGCAGTGGAATCATTACCTGTGTCCCCTGCCACAGGTTTTTGTATAATTTCTCTTTGCAGCTAAGAGAGGGCTGATATTCGGACCTGGATGAGAGCAAACTGTTTGTACCGAGGTTGTGTTTACAGCAGACATCCTGAGTTTATTCTCTCCTCTGCTATAAACGCTGCCAACTCCTTGCACACCTGTGATGAAGCCTGAGGTCGTGGGCAGGGCTTTCTGGGTGCCAAGCCGTGTTCTCCAATCTGCCAGAGCTGTGATAGCAGCTCTGCAGAGCATTTTGGTTATCTGCAAACTTTCCCCATTTCTGTAAGTTCCTAACTCAAAAGCTGGGCACCAGATGAGCAGGTTTCTGAACAACAGAGGAGGGAATACCTCATCAAGAGCTCTCTCTTAAGGATGGAGCAAGCAGCCAAGTCTTCTACATTAACAACAATTTTTTCTGAATCTCTGTGAAAATTATTTACTGTTTGCCTGTTGAATCAGTATTAAGTTAGTGGGAAAGAAGTGAGACTGAGTGATTTATTCTTAATAAAGTCCTTATCTGGCACACATAAAAAAAAAAAAAAAAAGGGCAAAGACTCTCTGAATATAGGCAAATATAACCTTGTGTTATAGGGTGTTTTTATTGTGTTAAGTTTCTAAACCTTTATTCAAGTACATAAAATATCTCAATTTTTAAAGGTTCTTGGCACTCAACTGTTCCTAATAAGATCAAGTTTTCTTTTTTATATAAGCACCTAAAGACTTAAGAAATAGATTTACAATTTTCAGCCTTAAATAGTTAGTCCTGCCTAGAAAAGAGTTTATCTAAGATACTGAGTATTGTTAGAGAACTAATCATCAACTACCATCTACTAAAAGTAATACCTTTACTATTGATTTTACTGTTGATCCAATACCTTGCATTAGAAATGAGTATAAAAAACAGGAAGGAAATACTGCAGAACTGATAACACGTTTTTTTTCGTCATGTATTTCTGTGCTAAAAACTCCTCATATTTTCCACAGAAAGAAACAGATTATCTAAAGATGAACAGGCAGAAACAGAAATGAAATGATCATCAAATCTTCTCAATATATTTGGAAATAACGAACTTTCCTAATCTTTAGTTGCAGCCTTTAAAATATTAGAACATATATTATAGAAAATATTTCCGAACAGCACTTCCAATTTTGATTCTTTTCTGTGTGTGCTTAAAGAAGTCAGGGTGCTCAAGGAAAAGAAAAGAGGAGATGAGAAGACCTAAGAGAAAAACTAAATTTGAGAGGAGTTGGGAAACTGGGAAAGGAGTGAGGTGCATTTCCTCTTTCAGTGCTGATTATTAGATGCTGAGAACAAGAGATTCCCTCAATCAGTCAGAATTTAGGTACAACTTTTCCATACTTCTCCTTCAAAAAGGCTGAGAATGCCAAACACTAAATTACAATCTTAGGGCTAATTGTGTTGGAGCATGACTGGCCTCTTCTGGATTTGATGCTGTTGCTCCGAGTCTTAAACTGTTGTAATGTTAAAAAGAGACCCGGTGTGCTGAGTTGGGCCAAGGATTTTCATAAATGTGTCCAACCTTTGTTTGCAAATGGGTAGATGAACAGAAAGAAGGCTGAACCCTGTCCTTGTTTTTATTCTGTGACGCAGATAACCAACTATCTGAACTGGGTAGTGAGAAATCTGGCTGATCTGGAGGTGCAGATGGGGGCAGTAAAAAAAGTACACAGCTTCCTGAACATGGAGTCGGAGAACTACGAAGGCTACTTGGGTATTGCATTTTAATCTTTTGGGGCTTTGTATGGCAAGGTGAAAGAATGGTAGACATGGTCTGCAAGATGTACTCATCTCTCTGGCCCAAATCTGTTCTCACTGAGGTGTAGGAACTGCCACTGGTGTGAATGACAAGGATGGCTAAAAGCAGCTATGAAATATGTTGCTCATATTAGTCAACCTGAAAAAAAAAATAACCCTATCAAATGCCAGGGGCACAGAGCAGGACCCTGTAGTACAATCAGAAAATGCCACAGTTTTAGATGAGATAAGCAAAACATCCATGTGAGCCATTTAGAAAACACAAATAAGGATAAAATTTAGAAATGCACCATCAGTCACATGCTTCAAAATCTCTGATCTTTGTAGCAAACGGGGACTACAGGATAAGGCCACGCTGGCAATCAGACCTCAGAACTACACATTGGAAATTGTGCAGCACACACTTCAAATTGGCTTTGATTGGTATTTTAGAAGTGGTTAAAGAGCAACAAAAGGCTCGCAGGCCAACAAGCTTCCCTGGAGACCCAGACTCCTTAGTCCGGAGACAAAACCTGCTGCATATTTATTTGCACATCAGGATGAAATACGAGCTGTGATAATGTCAGCAGCTCACTTTGTGCGGTAGTAACAAGTTCCTTCCTCCCTTCCTGTGCTGGTCACTGCCCCAAGGCTGCGCTAGCACTGCCCTGACACCGCGTTCTCTGCTCATTCAGCGTCTCCCTATTCCAGTGCCAACGCACACTTTAGCGCCTGCCCTCTCTCCTGTGTGCGGAGACCTGGAAGCCAAGTGCCTGCCCGGCAGGTCCCAGCTCAGCCTCCCCTTGGCAGGTGACTGGGGCTGCATTTCTCCAGGAGGGTGCCCAGGCAGGAGAGAGGGGAAAGGGGACACTCATAAAGGGTGACCCTCTGGCAGCGTTCATTTCAGTTTGTTTTTCTGTAACTATTTCAGATCCCTCTCAAGTCCCCAAAGACTGGCCCCAGGAGGGGGAAATCAAGATTGAAAATTTGTGTGTTCGGTATGAAAACAACCTGAAGCCCGTTCTGAAGCATGTGAAGGCCTACATCAAACCAGGACAAAAGGTACCGTGCCAAGCAATTGTCCATCATCCTCACTCTGGTGCAGATCCCTCCTTACTGGGCTTTCCTTTCTAAAGTGGCAGGAGAGCAAGAATAACAAGTTGCAGTGGCAACTCATATACATTTACAATCCTCTCTGAGGTCCCTAAGCACAGATCAAGAACTTACACCGATAGGAGCTCATTCTTGGCTGGGATCAATTTTCCTTCTGTGAGTCCCATTTCTTCCCAAGTCCATCCTCCTTGCATAAGACTGAGCCTAGGTGGCAGATAAATTAGATGGACATCAGACTGGAACTGTGTGAAAACACAAGAATATCTCATATTTCAGCATACAGCGTCATTGGCATCCAGGTCAAAACACTGTAATGTTCCTGGGACAAGTCCTTGGGATGTGTAGGGGCGGAAAAGGGGAGTGTGCTGGCTGTGTTGTTTTCTGTTTTCCCTGGTGTGCCACCAGCCATTGGAAGGACCTTTCTACTCATCCATGGCACAATCCAGTCCAGCTTTCCCAAAAGAGCTGCAGGTGTGGTTTACAGCTTCCCTCTGTGAGTCAGTGACATCCTCCTTTTTTTGCAGGTTGGGATCTGTGGTCGTACTGGCAGCGGGAAGTCCTCCCTGTCCTTGGCATTCTTCAGAATGGTGGACATTTTTGATGGTCAGTTTTCACTGGAATATGTTGTCACTCCTCCCCTGCTTCCCCCTTATTTCGTCAGAAGAAGCAAGGAGACTTTATGCTACTTTATAACGTGGTTCTCTGGCCTAGAAGATATTTGATTAGAATTGTTATGCCCGATCCTTCAAAGTACAAAATCTCCTATTGTGAGTAGCACTTGGTTCTTCCAGGAAATGTTGTGAACAGATTATATTTCTAATTAAAAAAAAAATAAAAAAAAAATTGCATGTGCTCTGACAAAACCATACGCAATTTTTGAGATAGGACACAAAAAAATTAACTCTGTGGAGTGTCTAAATGTTTCCCTAAAGAATAACTGCATTAGCTTATTATAGCTGTCAAAATATTAGCAGAGTAGAAACTAGAACTCAACAAGCCCCATTCCCTTGACTTTTTTTATTTTGTTGTGCTTTCCCACAATTGCAGCAGAATCTGAGTCAAGGGTTGGAAAAATGTTGCTGTTTCCACTTCTACAGCATTTCACTGTCCCAGCTGATTGGCATGAACTGCTTTACGGCATTTATAATCCAGACACATGTGTGCTGTTGCAGGAAAACAGAAAGCCACTGGAAAGTCATCTTTTTGTTTTGAAGATTTCCGTGTTTCTGATTTAGCCATTGTGTGTGGAATGGTTGCCGGGGAAAGCCCAGTAGGATGTGGGAGGAGAAGTGAATCTGATGCAGCTAATATTTGCTTTTGTTGTGGTTCTGTGGTTCTATATGTGTCTGTGGTCACAGGCTTCTGATAAGTGGCCAGGATTCCTGGATATATATAAATATTGCAAAGAAATAATTACTAACCTTATGGCCAGCTTGAAGTTTCCTTCTACTTAAGTCGTCTTTCTGTGTGTTTTCTTTGTCTGCTTCTTCTGGATCCCTGCTTTTTCCCAATGGGAATGCCTAAGCCTTTTCTAATCAAGCTCTGTTTATCCTTTGTGCACATCCCTCTCCCAGCTAGACCCATATTTGGCCTCTGTGCTGGTCCACTTCTGGGTGGGGTCCTGACTCTAATAAAAGTTACATAATGAGATTTTGAGTAACTTTACTAGAGCCAAGATTTCATTCATGTTGTTCCTAAGGTCTTCGTTACCTCCTTAAATTTGTATCTGTCCCATTTTATTTCCCTGCTTTTGTTCCTTTGTTCTTTAGTATTTCCCTCCTCGTGCCCTCCTTTCAAACAATCTCTCATTCCTCTTGTGTCTTGCTTGGCCACCCCTCACTCCTTTCCCAGTTTCCCAACTCCTCTCAAATTTAGTTTTTCTCTTAGGTCTTCTCATCTCCTCTTTTCTTTCCCTTGAGCACCCTGACTTCTTTCAAATATGCATTTCCCTATTTCCCAGACATGCCATATTAATTTTTCTCTTCTCATTCCACCTCATCTTCTGTTAATCCACTCTAATGTCCTTGTTTGTGAAGGAAAGGAATTCCTTAAGTTTATGCAATCACTAATGTCTCACAGAGAAGTCCTGTAACCTGGTCTGGACTTTCTTGAAGTCTGAACATATTTGGACTTTGCACCTTACAGATAAAATCTTGATTCTTCTGGCCATACAATAAAAGCATAAAACTACAATAATAGAAGAAGTCCAGGTGGGTGGGGATGAAATCTTCTGTTGGAATGGGGTCACAGAGAACAACTTACAGTATCATGACAACTGGGAATGACAGAAGGGACACGTGCGCAGCTCTGAATATCCACATGCTTGCCAGTTCATGGCTAAGTTCTCACTGTTGGGAGAGAGAACTGATGAACTTCATGTTAGGTACATCGCAGGAGGAGTGCAGCTGCCTAGTGAAGCAATCCACATGAAAACTGCAGAAATGCCCGATGGAAATACCTTTACCATATCCTCATTCAGTTTGCTCTGGCCCATCCATTCTTCATAAACTGGAGGACGTTTCCATATCCAGAGGGAGTCAGTGGGGTCAGCCATTCCTGGATTTTGTTTGAGGATTCAAGGGAAAAGATTCCTTCTTCCCTTCTCACCACCTTCTACTTACAGAACAGCCAACCAATTTCTCTTGAACAATTTTTCCATCTCACTTGCCTGGATAACAGCAGTTGCCACACCCAGCACATCATAAATTAGATTTTCAGATGACACCCATGTATTCATTGAGCTGAAGCAGTGACTAGAAATGGAAAAAAATCTTCTTTCTTTACCAATTATCCCAATTGCTGCAGCAACTTCTTATTGGGAAGTGAACTACAAGGTGAAGATTTTTGTGACTGCTCCGTGTAATCTCACAATCGCAGCACATTAAATGGGTAATTCACACCACACACTCCAATGAAACTGAACTGTGGATGAATGGAATTAAAATGCCTTGGAGCAGGATACCCTTTTGGGTTTCCTGATCTGCCTCTTGTTGCAAAGCTAATGCTACCCCACTCTTCCTGGAGCTGGAAGGATTGTTTTGGCTCTCGATGAATGGATTGCAGATCCATACATATGTTATGCAAAAGAAATTGTGAACCGTCTCAAAGGAAATATCTTCTGCAACTGTTGAATTCAAGGGGAACAAAGAAAGGCACAGCAACATAAGTTGCTCTTGTTCTCACTCTGTTTGGCTGTAGTTGACCCAAAATAAATCATCCTTCTGCTGCTATCATTAATCACATAGCAGGGAAGCCACGTGTTTCCCTTAAGGGAAGGTGGGGGGAAGAAAAAGGAGAAGAGCAAGGTGGCAGTGTCACTGCTAAGCTGGGACATCCCTGGCTTGTGTTATTAGATACATTCACCTTCCCCTTGCGTGACAGCGCTGAGAGCTCATAGAGACAGCGTCCCATCATCTGGAGACCAGCCCAGAGGGCCTGCTACCTGTGGATCATGTGCTTTGTGCAATTTCCTCACATGTGCTCATGTTATTCGACACAGGAAGGATAGTGATTGACGGCATCGACATCAGCAAATTGCCTCTGCACATGCTGCGCTCCCGGCTCTCCATCATTCTCCAGGACCCCATCCTGTTCAGCGGCTCCATCCGGTAGGTGCATGCCATCAGGGGGTGCAGGCAGCATTGCACAGCCTGCCTGTGATGGGAGCTGTGGGACAGGAGAGGATGGAACGGGCAAGAAACCTTCCTAGCTCAGTCCAGGCCCTCTGCACAGCCTGCCCAAGGGATGTCCAGTGACACACGCAATGGCAAAGGGGTTAATTTGCAGCAGACCTGGAGGTAATTGCAGTTAACAAGATTCCTATTATTGCTTTCTTTGCAGCTTTAATTTGGATCCTGAACGCAAGTGCACTGATGATAGACTCTGGGAAGCTCTGGAGATTGCTCAGTTGAAGAACATGGTGAAGTCATTGCCGGGAGGCCTTGGTATGTCTGAACCAATCTCTGGGATCACGGGCCAATAATGGGATCATGCAGGCAAGGGAATGCACACACATAAACTGATCTATCCCACCTAATGCTCTGGACCACCACGTAGGAGTTGACAGGCACATAATGAAGATTCTCTCTTCATGCTAGAGAGAATATTCTTATTGAAAAGCTGAAGAATAGTCTGGTTTCCCATGCACTGTGGAAAAATCCTGCAACACCTCAGCATCATGGTATGATTCTTGGGGCTGTCCTGTGCAGGATTTTGATGATCCTTGTGGGCCCCTTCCAACTCAGAATATTCTATGATCCTATGATTGTAGTGGGATAATTAGCAAGGAGAAAAAAGAACAATTTTACTTTCTTTAGCAGAACATGGCTCTGCCAGCAGAACTGTAGCTCTTGTCTAGAACACTTACAGAGCATTTTTCTTACCATTTCAGATCTGATTCATGAAGAAAATTAAAATATTTATTTCCATCTTAAGCATATTTCATATTACTAAGACATTACTAAAAATTTGTGCCAACTGTTTGTTTAGTGACATATTTCTCCTTTCCCAAGAAGCTGTGCTCACTTTTCTTGGTATCGCTCCATTCCGCTGGTCAGCCAAGATTATGGTTAATGGCTTTTATGGGAATTTATTTTGTTTGGCCCTGGAAGAGTTCACAAGCAGGGCTCTCAGGGGCAGCATTTTAGGGGTGCAGTATTCACAGGAACTGGTTTTGTTACAGATGCCATGGTCACCGAAGGAGGGGAGAACTTCAGTGTAGGGCAAAGGCAGCTCTTCTGTTTGGCCCGAGCCTTTGTCCGCAAGAGCAGTATCCTCATCATGGATGAAGCCACAGCATCTATTGACATGGCCACAGTGAGTACAGCAATTAGCTAATTAGGGATCTACCAGGAGAAAGGCATCTTCCCTGAGTGTAAGCCATGAAGCCACAAGATCTCTGTAGCAGCAAAAGCTGGCAGTGTTTTTGTTTCTCTCAAGATAAAACGAAATGCTTTAGAGAGCCGCTGCTCTCATAGGTGTGACATTTCACTGCTGGGAAAGAGATAGTGTGGAACAGGCTTGAAAACATGTGAATCAGAATGTACCAGGATGAAGTAACTGGAGTGAGCCGTTTCCTTTGACAGGAAAACATCTTGCAGAAGGTTGTGATGACTGCCTTCGCTGACCGCACTGTTGTAACAATAGCGGTAAGTATTGATGCCAGAAAAAGGTATTTTTTCCCTCATTCGTCAGGCAGATGATCTTGCCCTTCACCAGTTAAACACCACTATAGAAAACTAAAACCATCAGAAAATAGAACTAAACCATGAGGTCAGAACATTCCCAGCTACCAGAACAAGTCAGACACACCTGAAATTTTGCAGTAAATGCTGTCATGCTATCAAGAGGGCCAAACTAAAACACTTGGATCTGAACAAAGGCTTTACAGGGAACTTCAGCATCTGCACTGTCTCCAACAAAAATTGAAGTCGTTCTCACTAAAAAAATTAAATTCAAATACATGGGTTGAACCATTACAGAAAGTTCTAGGTTTGAGTTGTATGGAAAATCTAGGTTTTAATTTTGCCTCTGAAGGCTATGTATGTATAGTGCCTACAGTCAAGCATGGCACAAATTTATGAGTTGAGATTTCAAAATATTTTTGGTGTGGTTTCTCAAGTTGGGTTATCTTTTCTGTCTTTTGGAATAAAAAGCTGGGTTTATGAGAAAGGTTTCAAAAGCTGGAATCAATGGGAATTACTGCCCAAAAATATCTTTTCAGCTAGGGGTTTATGATATTCTTTCCCATTTTTCTGCCATTTCTAGTGCCCAAAAGTTCCACATATTCATCTATGTCCATACATATACATGAACACACGTGTGGTGGGTACCATTTAAAATATTTCCACCTTGTGACAGCAGCATTAGTCAACAAGCAGAGGCTTTCTCCAGGAGATAAATCCATGTTTCAACAGCTGTTTCATTTGCATTGTCTGGAATCCAGTCCTGTGGTTAGAGATTAGTCAGGCCTCCTGGACGCTGGTTTCAAGTCTGTCAGTGAGTAGTTGGAGTCAGGCAAACCACTTAACCCAGCTCATTTACAACGTGCTCCAAGGTTCTTGGCTGTGTAAATGCTGAAGATCCTGGTGGTGAGATTGTTGTCCTTCAGTGACATGCTGTATTGTCCTTCTGGCTGGAATCTCACTTTCCTTTGTCTTGGCTTCTCCAAAGTCAGTGTCCCAAGCTAAACAGCACACATGAATACGTAGCTTTCCTCACAGAGCTGGCTTCTTCCTTCCTCTCCTCATTCACAGCTGATCCTTCCTTCACCCACTTGTTTCTCTGTTCTTTTTTCCAGCATCGCGTATCTCACATCTTGGACGCCAATCTTGTCCTAGTCCTTTCTGAGGGCTTTCTAGTTGAATGTGACACTGCCTCAAACTTACTCCTCAAAGAGGATGGCCTGTTCACCACTTTGGTGAAGACTCACAAGTAGACTCTTTCAGTCCACCCTGTTCACAAGACTTCTGGCTCTTTGGTAGTTATTTTTACTGCTTTAGTTTCCTTTCCCTCTGCTTCCTTTCTACTGCACAGCTTCTGAGAGGACAGCGCCAGAAAGTGTTTATTGTGTGATTACTGGCATTGTTTGATTTTGTGACTATTTATGCTGAACATACCTAAAGCTTAGACATGCAGCTGACATTAAAACTACCGCGTCAAAGGAATCCAACCCATGAAGTGATCTCTGACTTTCAGCCTGTGTAGTGAAATACCACACATTTAAGAGTTCATCCCATCTGTACCTGACTGGCTGTATTCAAATGGCCTTGAAATTAAACTGGTTTCAATCCTTCTGCCTATAGGATTAAACTGTTGTTTGGAGCACACTCAAATTAGATCTCTGAGGGATTTACAGAAGGGAACAACCCAGGAGTGACCTGAGATAGACGGAGAGCAGACTTTTGGGGTGCAGAGGACAAGGAGCAGAGCAGGATGCTATGTCACCTGACAGTGCAGGATGTTTCTCATCCCTGTTTCCTGCTGGGGAAGATGTGTTTCAGTGGGGCCATAGGATTTGTTCCAACAGCTGTGCTGTCTGTAATGGCAAAAAGTGAAGTTCATGCTTAAGCATTTTGAGGCTTGGTGGCAGAGGCTGTAAAGTAATTGAAGATCTCCTCAGGCTAAAGATAAACTACAGGAACCTATTCCAAATATTGCTGTAAACAAGGACAGCCTTTCCCTGCCTGGGTGTGCCTTGCATGAGGCCCTTTAGTAACCTGCAGTGGGAATTATCCACATGAAAACCCCTGTTTGCTTTCCTTCGTGGCAGCACCGGGTTCACACCATTCTCACTGCAGACCTGGTCATCGTCATGAAGCGAGGGAACATCCTGGAATACGACACCCCTGAGAACCTGCTTTCTCAGGAGGACAGCATCTTCGCTTCCTTTGTCCGGGCTGACATGTGAAGAACCACACGACGCGTTTTAACACCTTCTTTTTAAACTAATGAAATGCAAATATTTTCTACTCAGTGTAACATCACTTTTACCTTTTTGTTGTTGTTGTTGTTGTTGTTTTTCAGAGCTTCTTTCTTCACACTTCCATCTTTCAAAATAATAAAGCCTATTGCAATACATGTATGCCTTGAAGCAATAAAAATGTCACTTTATTCAAAGCTATTAAACTTCACACACACAGATGCACACACGGAGGGAGAAGTTTTCACTTCCTGGGAATTTGGCATTTTCCTTAGACTTTTTCTTGAATTTATTTTCGTTTAAAGAGAGCACTGATCTTATAAACTGCATATGTTGTGCTGGAACCAGCAATCAAATTGTGCAGTTTGTCAAGGAAGCAAGAGGTTCCCCAGATGCATTCTGTCCCCAGAGGGAAAAAATTAGGAAAAAAATCCAAGCCTACAATGCCTGGGGCAATCTGCTTCGTTCCAGAGGCATAAACTTTGCTCTCCAAGTTGTGGTGAAGGGGCAGTGAATGAGGGAAAGGAATTTCATCAGGAATAAGGAAGTTCTTCCTGTCCTTCACTTTAGTAAGCACACTTTAGTTGTGACAGAACTGTTTTCAGTGCAATGATGGTTTATTCCTACAGTCAATTCCTAAATCCATATTTGTCCTTCCAACATTCATTAAAGATTCAAATCATCCTATGATTATGCATGCTTTGATAGGCATATAGAGGAATACTGTACAGCATCTCAAGACTTTGTATGAAAATTGATCTAAATTTATAAACTTGATATTAGCCAACCTTTTAATCATATCCACTAAAATATTCTGCTTAAAATGGCACGTAATTAGCCAACCACTAACTGTTTTGTATGTCTTTAGTCCTTCAAGTTATATTTGGGGCCAGCCTTTCTTTTCCTTTACCCATTTGTGGCCTACCTTTAAATCAGATCTAGTGCAAGGAGGCGTGATTTTCAAATTACTGCTGTATCATGTAGATGAAGTTAGACACGTATTTACATCAGGCCGGTCTGGAAAGGTTGCCTGCACCTGACTTTCACCCATGGTTGGATGCTGACCCAGGGACAGTGAACACCTAGAAGTCGTTTCACAGACATGTTTTTCAAAGGCACAGTTTGAGAGATCAGCTTCACTGGTAATATTCAAGGTGATCCTTATTCATCTTTGGCTACAAGATTTAGGAGGACTACAAAGTGCACTTAAGCCTATTTTCAGTGTCATTAAAATCACATAATTCCGGAGAAGTTGTAGGACTTAAAATTGGGATTACATTTAGTCTTGCAGTGTAAAAATGATACAGTGGTTTATCTTTCTTACTGTTTTTTTGAGATTTTTATTTTCTCTGAAATATTGGAAATAAAAGCTGTGTGACACAACTAAACAAAAGAGCTCAGTCTGGAACATGTTGTGAGGGGAGGTACTTCTGTGATTTCCCTGTCTACTGCTGTGAAAAATTGTTGTTCTTTTCTGGATCAATTCCCTATACTGATCTTTGTCATACAAATAAAATACATTTTTAAAAAGCATGTCTCCAGCAGAAGCGCATATTTCACAGCCAAATTTCACAGCCAAAAGGCTAAAATCATTCTTGATTTCATTTCATTGTCTTCAGGGAAAAGCTAATTTGATTCACTGCTGTCAGACTCAGTATAAAGATGAAATACAAAAAGCTTTGTTGATCTGTGTATCTTTGATGATGATGCAATCCTGATTTATTTTAAGTGGTGCCAACCAGTTCAACCCTGTTTCCACCACGTTAAAGGGTTGCCATGGGCCTGGGATTATGTCTTGTAGTACTTAAGAAGGGCCAATAATTAGCCCCTCTTTTCTCCTAGGTTTGTCCCAGAGCCATCACAGGTGTGCGAAGCAGCTTCTTGGCTCGCCTAGAGCTGTAGGTGTTGAGTCTGCTCTTTGAACGTGCAGAAAAGAAAATACTCCATGCGGTGACGAGAAGCTGCCAGCTTGCTGCATTTGTGTGGAGGGAGGAGTGCAGGAATATTGGCCCCAGTGTTACGTTAACCGGGCCTGAAGCGCTGGGTGACTGCTGGAGGTGTCCCACTGCTGCCCAGCACGTTTAATAGCACAATCCCATTTCTACAGCAATTAATCCCATCCAATAGACACAAATCCCAAGGGATAACAAACATAAACCACCTGCTGCAGATGCAGATCTCCTCCCATTATAGAGCTGCTGTCCTCATGATGGTATTGACTCACCAAGGGCTTAGGCTGAACTTATTTGTGTTTTCCTCTGAAGGAGGAGGGTGTTGCCAACAGTGGCACGGCTGTTTTGTTACTGAGAAGGGTGCAGGATGAATGAAATCTTTGAAATAAATTTCTTTTGATTTCAGATAAAGTTCTGAAGTGTGTCCCATTTGGGAGCAGTTTCCTTAGGCTGCGGCAGGTGCACAGTAAAGGAAACATCAGCCCAGAGATTTTGCATCTTTGACTCTTGTCACACTGCCTCTTCTGCTCATCAGCCCTTCTTCTCTTCCATAGCCTCCTTGCTCTTTTTTCTTCACCATCTCCTTATTTCATACCACTTTGAGGCTCCTGCTTGTATCTCCAAATGGTCCTTATTTTGCTTGTGCCCTCCCACTCCTTCCCAGCTTAGCTCCATACCCTCTGCCCCGTTTCTTTTCTCACACAGATGTACACTCGCTCTCCTCTCCCCCTGTCTTTCTGACATTGCACTACTGCTCTTCAGGGGGACACTTACTCTAGTGGCATCATGTTTCGGGGTTGGTTTGTTTTTCTAAGCATTAAACTAAACAAGCTTTCATTATTGTGATATTATGCTTCAGAACTATGAAGTCCTTCCTTTCTCAAAGGAGCTTTGACTGTAAACACCGGCTATGTGAAAGTTTCTTTCAACTATGGACAGGCTCATCTCTGTGATAGAGCCTAAATAATATTTCTCATTCCATCTGCATTCCTTTTTCTGTTAACTGTTTCTGTGACAGAAACAACAAAGCAGAAGGAGTAAGACCCCCTTGCTGCCAATCTCAGAATCACAGAATGGTTTTTCAGCTGAAAGAATATATTCTCCAAAGCTTCTCAAGCACTTGGACAAGCCCCATTTAAGGTTTGTGTAAACTAGCAGAACACTGCTGCTATAAATTCATACATCTCCGTGGAATTCAGGTACTGCCAACATGAATACAGCCCAAAGAAGTTTGCATTTTATTATATGTTAAACCTCTGTAAAAAGTAATCCTACTGAATTATGTTTTCTTAAAATATAAACACAATTTTGAATGTGGTCAAGTAGTAAAAGCTCCTCATACAATAAATAGTTTTATTTAATTCATAATGTTCTTTTTGCTTCCTAAAGCAATGGGCTGTAGTGCTTTATTGTGAAAAGATATCGATAAGCTCGCAATTTTGTTAACATGTTATGAGAAGCTGAAGGAAACCTCTCATGAGCATTTTACACAAGCTTTGTAGGTATTTTATCAAATAACTAAATGGAGATATAATGCACTTGAGTCAACAGCTACCTTTATAAAAAAAAAGCTGTGGACAGGCGCTATGTTTTCATGATCATGTTTCCAATATCAGGTGTTAGAAGTTGGAGTATGTTCCCCTTGGAAGCACTACAGTCCCGTGTCCCCAGTGTAATACTGTCAGTGGAAATCGGCTCTAAACTACCCAGTGAAACCACAGTGCCACTAGTAAAAACCTCTCTGGAGCAACAATTCTCCCATTAAATGGGATTAAAAGCAAAAATTAACTCAGCATATTTACATCTTCAAGTAGCATCTTTTGAAAGCCTTATTTTAAATCAAAATACATTACGCAGATTCTCCAATACGAATTCCATGATCACATGGGAAGAACTCTTTAGTGTGTTCGGAAATAAACCATTTCAGAGGCAAAACTAAGAGAGTACTAAGAAAAGCCTGAAAACAAAACTGTAAATCAAATTGTTCATTGCCATGCAACCATCCCAATCATTTCCACATTGGTTTTTTACTGCTCTGTTTTTCTCCACTAGAATTGACCTCTGTGCAGAGCTGTGGGGAAAGACTATCAGGTTTTAAAATTATCAAAAAACTGTTGTGAGGCCAAAGTTCTCTGACTTGTACAAATTAGCAACTTTGACGCTGTTTTGGCAGGACAGCTTAAAGTATTGGCTTGAAGGAAGCCAAGGAGCTTCCAAGTGTAATCTAGCAAGAGAAGAGAGATTTTTAGAAAACCTATTTACTGCAGTTACTATTAATTAATTACTATTGACAGCATTAGGCTGCTGCTAGGTACTACCCATGCAAACATAACACATTCCTGGCAGGGGCTGCTCATTTCTCTAATATAATAACCATATTCTGAACACTATAAACAAGCAGTTATATAAAATCTATTTTAACTGGTTGCTATTAGGTGTAATTGTCATTCATCATGGGTAGGATGCCTCCTTTCATTTTCATAGAACACAGAGATTTTCATCCCATGAGCTGCTATATAATAATGCAGCATGCAGCTCACAACACCACACTGTACATTTCAGTGCCCAGTGCGTTCATTCCCATGTATGTGTGCTAGTCTGCTTTATATAGAAATATATTACGTGCTTATACAACCTTTGGATTAAAAGTATAAGTAAGTCATGAATAGTCTCAGCTAGGACTGCCCAGAAGAGTTCCTCGTAGCTATTCGCATGACATTTCTTAACTCTCCCTTTCGTTTGCTTCAGGATTTTCAGGCTATATCCATAAATATCACTTCAATGTGTAGTAAAATATTTAACCATGTAACTAAGGAACTAATGCAGCTTCGTGTAAATGACATGGTCCAGAACCACCACCCTTCAGGATCACAGCTATAGATGCCCCAAGGCAGCATATTCTTTCATATTTAATGGTTATATGAGCTTTTATTCTACCTGTCACATTAGGCTGTTCTTCCAGCAATACGACCATTAGACTTCTCCATCAGAGGCAGGAAGGTGAGAGTCTAAGAGTCTCTGAGTACTGCAGATTTTCATGGCTGAATCATTCAGGTTCGGGGCCATCTACTTCTTCAGGTCTCACCACAGCATCTGAGGTTTGAGGGCTTGGAATTGCCGCTTATTCTTTGATCTGACCTTAAGGGGAGACATGGCATCTTTGAGCCAGTTCCCAGCTTCCCAGAAAAGAAGACAAAATTCTATTATTATAATATTATAATATCTTAGGCTGAAGCCAGCCAGAACCTTTCCGGCTGCTGCTACACCAGAGGAATAAGCACAGTTTGGACAAGGAGATGGAATGAAAACCCCTGCCCTCACACCTGGGTTTGATCCTCCAGATACCACCAGAGGCAAAGGAGAAGAGAAACAGCAGCGATTGTTTGTCCCAGCAGTAGGAATACATACTTTCTCCTGTTCCTGGGTTTTTGCTGCCTCTAGCGCTTCACCAGCAGGAGCAGCTCTCTGGGTTTCTTTCAGGCTCTACCTACAGAACCAAATATAGTCAGGTAAGTGAAACAGCCCACCTGTGAAAGCTTTCCAAAATAAGGTTGCCTTGTCCATCCTGCGCATTTAAAACGATCTATGCTTGGATTGAGCCGTGCCTGGGTTCTGGGTGGGAGGGTGCTGCCCAACACAGGCCCAAACCCTGCCATGGAAGATTCAAAGATTCATTTAGGTTGGAAAAAATCTCCAAAATCAAGTTCAACCTTTGACTGATGACTGCCTTGACAACTAGCCCAGAGCACTGAGTGCCACATCCAGTCTTTCCTGGACACCTCCAGGGATGTGGACTCCATTCCCACCCCAGGCAGCCCCTTCCAATGCTAAACAACCTTTTCCATGAAGAAATTCTTCCTGAAAGACTTGGGCAAACAACACTGCAGTGGAAGATGTTTTAAACATTCAGGGATTAGACACTTTTGAGTTATTATTTATTGAGAAAAAATGTCGTTAGGGAACAGCCAGTGAGTCAGAGAGAGGAAGCACCTAAGGGCCACCACACTCTATGAACACAGCTAGAGACTTACTATAACCATGATCAATCTACCCAGAAACTGATTTACAACCTTCACAGAAATTATGGCATAGGGAGGCAAGGAAACAATCCCAAATTGCAGTCGCTCTTCCCAGAGCCTTAGAATAAACTCCTGCTCCAGGAAAGGTCATGTAATGAACAAATTTCACTATGCAGCTTACACTGGACAAGGGGCACTAGTTACATGTATTTTCATGACAAAAACTATTTTTGTCCTGCTGCTCTTGCATGAAACTGGGGGGAGGGGGTGGGAAGGGGGAGAAAAGAGCTCGTTCAGGGTAACAGATGCTCTTAGTTTGCAGTTTCTGCTCTTTCATGTTTGATGGATGTCCTGCCAGCTCATGTAGGGAAGAGTTCACCCACGCTATCCGAATATGGCTTATCAGCTTTGTGTCTCTGTGGAAGCCTCGCTCTGAGTGCATGACATCTCTGGATGCCTACAAAGTCGTCCTATCTCTAAGCTAAGATTAGAATTTCCAACAAAACTTATTACAAAGCAGGATTTTCTGAAAGGGCTGAACACGGCAATAATGTGGAAATTTCAGATTCATGTCTAAGGACATTACTTAATCCTTTCTTTTAGATAGGCATAACTGTAAAGTGATATTTGCCATAATATCAGTAATGCTTGTGGGTGGAGGGGAATGAAACCGCAAGAAGGAGACACGTGAAGGGCCATGACAAAACTGGACCTAAAACTGCCGTCAATTCTGATCATTTTTTTTCCTGAAAAGGCTGTGTTCACAACACTCAGACACTGTGTTCCTTACCAAATGGACTGGGGGACGTTTTAAGAGATTTTCCCAGCTATTACTTAAATCTCAGACTCAAGTGTGCATGTGTTAACCAAGCAAGTATTTAAAAGGTCAAAGGGGAAGCGTTTTAGTAGCTGTCACTCTCCAGGGCATATTCCTGCACTGGAACTTGGGAAAGTGGATGCTGTGCTCAGAATCATGTCTGGAGCTCCTGAACTTCACATCCCTGTGGTCATGGCCCAGCAGGCTTCCTCAAAACTAATTTGCAGCAGAGGTGAGGAGGAAGGCATCTCTTTCAGTGTTGAACAGGCAGAGAGGAAAAGATGGGAATTTATGAGCACTTTTCCTCCAATGTACGATGATGGGTGATAACTTCAGTTCAGTCATGCTGGGGCTGTGTCAAGACAATTTGTGTGTGTTTGATGGATCCCTTCCTGTCTTGGCTACAAAAATTCCAGCCCGTGCCTGGTGCCCAGTTAATGGGGAGGAAACCTCCAGCAGGTTAGTGGGGAACAAGTGCGGCTGAAATCTCCCGGAGGACTCCTGACAGTGCCCCTGCTGGCAGCAGTTTCTGTTCCACGTGAGTAGGCTGAGGAATGTTGCTCCTTGCTCGCACCTGCCCTCACAGATGGTTTTGATCCATTTTCCCAAACGAGCTGCTAATGCACACGCTACCTTTGTGTCGCACAGTTGCCCTCACTGCCCGCAGAGATCGGGTGGGGAGCACAGGAGCAGCTGAGGGGCTGAGTGAGAAGGGGATGAGGCTGAAAACAGCACACACTTGGGTTGTGCTCTGAGGTGGCAGGTAAATAAAGCAACATTTCTTGGTTTTTCTGTGTTCCTCCTTATAAAGCTGTGGATTTCAAAAACTTCAGAGGAAACTGTGCAGTTAGGCATGTGGCAAGAGTCAATTTGTGTCAGAAACAAAGTCACACAATTCAAGGATCTTATGAAGAAGTGAGGGGTGGGAAGTGTCCCATGCCCTTCCCAGACAGTTATTTTTTGAGTTGCCCATAGCAGCAGTACTGGGGAACATCAATCTTGGTTCTAGCCCTAGCACAGGACAAAGACTTCATAGAAGCTAAATGGGCGAAAAGCAGAGGAAAAGAATAAGAGAAAGGGAAAAAGGAAAAAGGAAAAAGGAAAAGGGAACAGGTTATTTTTTCTCATGTGTATTACACCATTTATTTCCAATAGTTCCATCCAAGTGAAATGCACTTTTGGAGGCTGCATGAAAAAAATGAGTCAGCCCCTCTAGGGCTGTCTCTGCCACCCCATCTGTAGCAGGATAATTTTCCAAGTTCTCCAAGCCCTGCCCATTGAAATGTCCCACACCAACAATGCTGGCCCTGCAGATACCCACCCCAGTGACTTTATGTATTTGTACTCAGAGTCTGGTTAGAAGCTAAAGTTATTTAGCTTAGATTCTGATTTTTCAGCTTCCCATCTGCCTAAAGTTAATTTCACGCACAAATATTTAGCTAATTGCCAAATATGATTCGGGCTTTGTGTCTGTTTCCCCTCTGGCTTCTGGGTGTGCGGTATTAGCAAAGGCCAGTGTTGGAGAAGTTTCCAGGAACCGCTCATCTATTTAAAGCTGAACACGTGCATGTGTTCAGCGGGGTGGATATCTTCAAGCTGAGGATTACACTGCCTGTCAAATGTGCCTTCTCAATTTTTCCAAGCCTGAATATGTTTAAAATCTTCCTGATTGCAGCAGGCCTGTCAAGCATTTCCCTGGTTTACAGAGAGGAGTAAGGTATTTTGTTCTGTATAAATTTTATACCCTACAGGTCATTCACTTGGGTGATAAACAGAAAAGTTTGGAACCTCCCTACGGTACACACATACTCACATTCCTTGGATATGGGGGAATTAATCTGACACAATCTCTGAACTTTGCTTCATTAAAATCTAACTTTAGATATTCTCACGAAGTTATGTAATGTTTATTCTTCCTATTACAAATCTTAAGACCTCAGGACAAAACTAAAAAGCTGCAATTTCCAAAAATGCAAATTTCCATTAAACACAACTGCTAAAACTGTAAACCTCAACTAGTGGGAAAGAGAAAGAACTTCACTGGGAAGGTGGTGTATGTGTGTGTGTGTGATTGTGCATAATTTCTCCTATACCCATCCCAAACACAAATCCCCATCTGCCAGTGCCCACTGCCCGGCTGAACATTACAACGCTCGAGATGCTCTTCAACAAGCTGTGACCCGTAAAAAGAAACGTCTGTCCTTCATTTCTTGCAGAGACAGGTAATTAAGTTTGTCAAAAGCTGCAAAGGTCATGAGATTCTGGCTTTGGTCCCCCAAACACTTACGCACATGCAAAGCTGGGAGGGCACAACTTCTGGCTTGCCAGAGGAAGCAAGCAGGCGCGCAGCAGTGTACACCCAGCGAAATGGCTCAAACTAGCAGTGTCAGCACCTTGCTCCGCTGTTGAGCGGGCTGGACGTTGCTTAAAACCCTCTCAAACCATCGGCCGCGGGCACCGCGCAGCGCATGGAGCGTGTGCGCCCGCGCTCAGCTCCTCGAACCGGCTCCGCATCCCGAGCCCGAGCCCCGCACCCCGGCCCGAGCCCCGCACCCCGGCCCGAGCCCCGCATCCCGGCCCGAGCCCCGCTCCGCTCCGCTCCGCCCGGCCCCGCCGTGTCCCGCCCCGTTCTGCGGTGAGTGGCTGCGGGGCCGGGGGCCGGGGGCCGAGGCGCCGGGGGGGTCAGGCCGCCCTGCCTTCCCCCGGTGGGACGGGCCAGCCGTCGGGGAGCTGGGCTTCCCGTAGGTTTGTTCTGTCACTCGTTTGCGGACAAAGTTTGGGAATAAAGGGCGGGTTTCCCCGCCTCATCCGGAAAGGAACTAGAGCTGCGAGGGGAAATGTGACTGCCTGCTCCGTGGAGTCCCGTTCCCTGCCTCCCGCACCTCCAGCTCATCTCCTTCTTGTGATGCTCTCGGGGGACGGGGCAGGGGCTCCCGGCGGGCTGCTGGATGCGCTGCGAGGCTGTAGCCGTAAGGAAGGAATCTCCACGCTGTCTCCTCAGACTAACCTCGGCTCAAACCACTGACGTCTGATTCTTCAGGTCCTGAAGGATGCGAGTAACTTAGTGCTTCGTGTTCTGCTACCCATCTCAGCACTGCTGTCTCCCGGAGAAACGGCCTGAGGAACGGACCTGGTGTCTGTCACGGTACTTTACACCGACTTTGTGAGACGGTTGTGCAGCCTCTCTTTCTGGAAGGAGCCTTCAAACGACATCTTTCATTTCTGCTACGAGCTGATGCCAACTGCTCATATAAAAATGATAGTCTGAAAGAGAGAGGGCACTGCAGAACCAGCGTTTAATGTACTGGAGTGTGGGAGGGGGTATCTAACCGGGGCTGCTTGCACAGGTGACAACTCTGACCAGGTTCTCTCTTTTGCAGGGTAAAGCCAGCCCTGCGGAGACACACTAGAGGGGCCACCCCCCATTTCACATCTCGCTGAGTAGACTATGGTGGCAGGAAGATGCTGGCTCGCAAGAGTATCATCCCCGAAGAGTATGTGCTGGCACGGATTGCTGCCGAGAACCTGCGCAAGCCGCGCATCCGCGACCGGCCGCGCAAAGCCCGCTTCATCGCCAAGAACGGTGCCTGCAACCTGGCCCACAAAAACATCCGCGAGCAGGGGCGATTCCTGCAAGACATCTTCACCACCTTGGTGGACCTGAAGTGGCGACACACGCTGGTCATCTTTACCATGTCCTTCCTGTGCAGCTGGCTGCTCTTTGCCATGATGTGGTGGCTGGTGGCTTTTGCCCACGGTGACATGGACCCGAGCACAGAAAACACTTCGAATAGCACAAAGTGGACACCGTGCGTGACGTGTGTCAGGTAAAGTGGAGTTGGTGGGATGAAGGAAGTGGGGGAACAGAGCTGCCTGCTGTCCTGGCATTGTCGGAAGTGCAGCTTTTGGTTTACATGAAGTGTTGTATTTGGTTGAGACAGTTGAAAAGTGCAGTGTTTTCCTCTAGATTGCATCAACTCAGCAAGCCTTCCGGGCTTGGAAAATACTGTACTGTAGATGTCTTTGATTCCTTACAGGATCTGAAAGAGAGGGAGACCTGCTG
Organism: Dasyornis broadbenti; assembly: GCA_013397935.1. Taxonomy (NCBI): domain Eukaryota; kingdom Metazoa; phylum Chordata; class Aves; order Passeriformes; family Dasyornithidae; genus Dasyornis; species Dasyornis broadbenti. The sequence goes on along the minus strand of VZRN01004005.1, from coordinate 2,123,198 downwards.
CTTTTCATGTGTCTCCACACTCTGTGGGTAACTCGATTGCCTGTCGAGATAAGAGCCTGCTGCAAGAGTGGGTATGTGTTATATGTACTGTAACATTGTCTACGGCAGCGGGAGCATCCCCAGCGTCACGCCAGCGAGAGGTGCTCCCTCCAGAGCAGTGCCCAAGAGGCAGGGAACCAGCCCTGGGTGTCAGGCAGGGTGCCAGCCATAGGTGCCAGGAAGGGGTAGCAGGAAATGTGTCGCTTAGGGCAAAAGTAGGTGTGCTTCGAGATGACTCTCATGAGGCTGTTAAATATTGGGGACTTCAAAATATCTTGGTGAAGCCATAGGCCAGCAGTTTGACAGAGGAACAGTTTCCACACTGTGCATTGTGTGTCAGACGGTAAAAGCTTAAGGCATCACTTGATGAAAAGTCGCCTGTTGAAGTATTTTAGTCTCCAACCCCATAACCACGACAACTGTCAAGGCACTGATAAGCTGACACAAACATACACGGAAGAGAAGACTTAATTGCAGGCAGGGTGAGCCATGAGATCACTTCAGGATGTCATCAATTAAATCTGCTTTTCTAGCACTAGGTTTTTAGGTAGAAACATCCTGGTTCTGCATCACCAGGCTGCCCCAGATGTGCCTTTATAATGTGCCTTTACACATTGCCATGCTTCGAGGGGCTGGGGGCTGCAGGGTCCTCTGAGACATCAGAGAATCCACTTCCCTTTTCTCCTTTCCTCCACAAAATTTTGAGGCACCTCACCAAGTCCAAAGGGACATTTTATCTGGCTCATGAGGTAGCAGACATTTAATTCTCTCTTTGTTTTGACACTTTTTTGCTAAATGGGGATTTTCCAAGGTAAAAGAGGGGATTTTTCCAAGCTAACCTTCACTAGGCTGGGGAGAACTGGGGGAAGGGTTGCTGTCTTATTCTTTTCCAATGTCTGGCCACAAGCTGTTTCCTCTGAAATGAGACGTCATGACCCAGCTTGCGCCCGCAGGAGCATTACCCCCAGCATTTCTGGGATGTGTGGGATCTGTCCAACCAGAGTTAGTGAACAGCTACAACCCTCCAGCTCTTCAGGGTCAGCTGAGGGGACATCCCTCTGCACGGCTGGCGGCTCCCTTGGTGTGGTTGCTGGGTGACCCTGCAGATCCTGAGCTGGGGGCCAACGGCTTCATGCCCCTGGGACCAGGCACATCCACAGCTGGGATGCTGCCCCCCATTCCCTTCCCAGAGCTACCTGTGGCTCTTCCAGGATGTCTGCTAGGAAGCACAGGGTATGAATCAGTAGAAATTCTGGTTTAGCCCATGCCAAAGAACACACGCCCTTGCCTCGTGGGGTGTTCAGGCAAAGGCTGCTCAAGTGCCCATGGCCAAGCCATGGGAAATCTTTTCCTTTCCTAGGGAAAGCTGGCTACCACTTTGGTCCAAGCCATGAAGTGATGATGTGATTGCTGACATCTTTAAGAATGGCGAGTTGTTGGGTGTAAATTACCTTTAGTATTGCAATAATACGTATGCTAAAGTCATAGCAAGTAATTTTTAACCTACTCCTCTAAAATTTAGGCCCACGGATATTTCAGGAGAGCTTTCTTGGGTAGGTGCCATTACATATTTATGGGAAAACCTGACTTTAGAAATTTTAACCACCGCCTAGAGCTTGCACAACACTTTCATTTTTCAAAGTACTGCAGAAATTTCTAAGGCTCACAGCTCGTTGCCACAGAAAGCAAACATTATTCAGAAAGGAAAACTGCTACACATCTCTGAGGGGAAGGACCTGGAAACAGCGTGATTTACACTTTCTCGCTCCCTTTTCACATAGTCAAAATGATTTCCAAACCTGCCCTTTCAGTTACTTCCACTGTTAAAAAGGTGGGGTTTTTTGTTTGTTTTTTTTTTTTTTTAAGAAAGGTAATTGCTAAGAGAAATCAGACTATTTACTGGACAGAGTTTTAAGTTGAATTAAGCTGAATGAAGTTTAATCTAGAAGCCTCATTCTGCCTGTAACTGAATATTCATGAACATAAGAAATCATTCCATGGATTCTATTAATAACTTTTTAATTCCTGATTTCTTCAGAGTGAAATACAAAATTAAATCCCCTCAATACAAAGAAATTTGTTCATGATGAAGAAAAAGAGAAAAGGGGAAAAAAAAAGTTATTTCAAAAATATTTGTGCAGAGGCTGGTTGGTTTTTTGAAAGATGGACTTTCTAATTCCACAGAAAATTATCCCTGATACTGCCTATGCTATTTTAATGTGACTCCAGTGAAAATATGGCTAGAAAAGGGAAAAAAAGAAAAATTATTTAAAAGCAGAGTAATTGAAAAGCAAAGCAAACCCAATGAGTGATTTAGACCTATCTTCGTGGGCAGGATGTATTTTCCACTGGTAAAGCCCTGTTAAGCATCGGGATGCTTCAGATTTATTGGATTGCACTGGAAGGATATATCTGGCTATAAAAGGAAGTTAAAGACCCTGATATATACATGGGATATAAATTCCTGGCTACAATAAATAATGTATTTTGGGAAGTTTATGGACAGCATTTTCTGATGTCCAGCACTGTAGCATTTTAGGACATTTAACTTAACCCACACTTCTACAACCCACTTCTGTGCTGAAATTTTCCAGCTGGTCTTGCCCTGGCAGTGAGCTAAACCCAAGCCCTGGGTCACAGGTCTGTGCTGCTGCCAGGGAGTGCAGGGGGTACCGTGGGGGCCACTGGCCTCTCTCTGCAGCCTCACCCTGCAGGCTTGCTCCCAAGGGTTTGGGAATTGTCATGAATCTGGGAAAGCCCCCTTTCCCCGCCAGGAAATTCTGGGTCATGATGCAGGTAGCATGAGCGAAATGCTGCAATTTTCCATTTCCTTTCCCTTCACAGGCTGCTGGAAGGATCTCAGCGTGCCAGCTGATTGCCTGCTATTGCCAAAACCACCTCTCTCCACCAAGAGCTTCATGGGATGGAGAAGGTGGAAAGCCTGGCTGTTACAGAGCTTTTCACAACCCAGTGGGCAGCCTGTGCTCCTGGACAGAGATTCCCTGAGCTGCTCAGGGTCACCCAGATGGTCTTTGAAGAGCTCAGACTCTGAGGTCTTCCCTGCCACCATCAGATATTACGCCAATCACACAAATCTGAGCCACCAAGTGTGCAATGCTTTGGTTGGTGTTAAAAGAAGGCTTATGTCTGCTAGAACCATACAAACAGGTCCATAAGTTTGTTTGCAGGAAGTCCATGTTAATAGCTTCTCAGTGTGTGTTCCGTGTCCTGGGAGTTAACTCGGTGCAATCTTCCCCTACAGGTCTTTCACCTCTGCTTTCCTCTTCTCCATCGAAGTTCAGGTGACCATTGGCTTCGGGGGCAGGATGATGACTGAGGAGTGTCCCCTGGCCATCACGGTCCTGATCCTGCAGAACATTGTGGGGCTGATCATCAACGCTGTCATGCTGGGTTGCATATTCATGAAGACAGCGCAGGCTCACCGGCGGGCCGAGACGCTGATCTTCAGCCGGCAGGCAGTCATCGCCGTCCGCAACGGCAAGCTCTGCTTCATGTTCCGGGTGGGGGACCTGAGGAAAAGCATGATCATCAGTGCCTCAGTGAGAATCCAGGTCGTGAGGAAGACCACGACCCCCGAAGGAGAAGTCATACCCATTCACCAAGTGGATATCCCCATGGATAACCCTATTGAAAGCAACAACATTTTCCTTGTGGCTCCCTTAATCATTTGTCACGTCATAGACAAGCGGAGTCCTCTTTACGACATCTCCGCCTCCGACCTGGCGCTCCAGGACCTGGAGCTCATCGTGATCCTGGAAGGGGTTGTAGAAACCACGGGCATCACGACGCAGGCGAGAACCTCCTACGTGGCAGAGGAGATCCTGTGGGGTCACCGCTTCGTGCCCATCGTCACTGAGGAGGAAGGCGTGTATGCCGTTGACTACTCCAAGTTCGGCAACACCGTCAAAGTGGCCGCACCGCGTTGCAGCGCCCGGGAGCTTGACGAGAAGCCCTCCATCCTCATCCAGACCCTGCAGAAGAGCGAGCTGTCCCACCAAAACTCCCTGAGGAAACGCAACTCCATGAGGAGGAATAACTCCATTCGGAGGAGCAACTCCATGCGGAGAACCAACTCCTCGCTCATCGTGCCCAAAGTGCAGTTTATCACGCCCGAGGGGAGCCAGAGTGCCTCAGAAACATGATGCACAGCTTTGTGCTGGGGCTTTGGAAGGAGGAAAGGAAACACACCTGTGGTGTTTTGATTCAATTTCCCTTTACTGACAAAAACAAGAACACGATGCAGAAGAGAGCCATGCAAGAACTATTTATTCCATTACTTATTGAAAGCACCGCCTAATGGCATTAGAAAACACTGTAGCACTTAGTGTATGAATTAATTACAAACGGCACGTACACTAAAGAAAACACACTTCACTCATGTAATATAAAGTATATTTATACTTGTTTCAATGGCATGCTGATCTTTTTAATCGTATTTTTCCTATCAAGGGTCTCTTATCTTCTGCTGCCTGTCACAAAATGTGGGGCTGTCCTGTGTAAGTGGGTTACCCACCTGCAGGCAGAAGTGAGTGCTGTCACAAAACTTCTCAATTCAACAGTTCCCACAGATTTTGTGTGTGACATTTGGATGCTGATCTTTCTGTGTGAATTCCTTGTTCTCTTAAAAGGATTAGCTAAATTCCGCAAGGATTTCATTGGAGAAGAGCCACTGTTTTACCTTTGGTTTTCTAGGCTTT
>VZRN01004005.1:2075395-2118423 GCA_013397935.1 Dasyornis broadbenti | reverse complement strand
TTTTTTTTTTTTTTGGTTTGTGGCAAGGGCATTTTGAGAGCAAATTCAGGTTAGGTGAAGTGGCCTGTCCACGCCACAGGAAAACTGGTGTCACTCCAGGCAGGAAAACCAGCGAAACAACAGAGTACTGCTCTTCTTGTCAGGGTGAGACACTTGGCTGCAGGACAACACGCATCTTAGAGTAGCTGTAGCCCAAGCTGAGAAATCCCAGTCCTCCTGGCCGCCACCTGGGCATCTGTTTCACTGAAATTATTCAAGCTGGAAAAATCAGATGCCTCTTTACATTCTCTTCGTGATGGAAGAACAAATCCTGTTTTGCTTTCTTTGATAGATTCATACATGAAAGGAAACACATGTACTTGTTTCCCTTACTTTTCATAGGATTAAGTCTGCTTGCTCCAGCAGAAGGTTGTTTTTCACCAGTGGCAACTCAGGAATGGGAATGAGAGGGAACCCTGCCAATAAAATTAGAGATAGTATTTTCAAAACTATCTGAATGATTTTCAGGGGCACTTGGGTGCTGCTGCTGAATTCCTGTTATTTATCAGTGCCTCACCTGCGTTTTTATATAATCTGGCATTGAGTATTGGTGGGAAGCAGCTTTCCTCCCCAAATTAAAATGGTCATTTATTACCTGGAGCCTTCCCAAAAATGTCATCACAAATTCCTGTTCAGATTTCTTGCAGAAATTGTCTTATGTCTGTGCTCGAGAGAAGTGCTATCCTTGTTCTGACTCTCCAAGCCACTCAACCATTTAAATACCTTTGGAATTGTAAATATTTCCTTTTCCCTGCAAAGTAAAATAGTCAGAAGCCATGTTGGATTCTCATTCTCTTTGGAAGTAGCTCATCAGCAGTTGTGGGATGGATGGTTTTCAGGCTTCATGAGGTGTTGGGTGGTGGCACAGAGGGGCATTGCTCTGACCTGTAGACTCCCTGCATTTGGAACAGATGCTCCCCAGAACAAAAACTCTGACAAAATATTTCATCTGAAGCAGCAGCAGAAACTGAAGTTTCTGCTAAAAGCATTCATTCCCTGGCCTGCCCGTTAATGTTTCGGAAGGGTGGATGGTGACCATCTGGAGAAATTTGTCTGTCTGTTGTGTGTCCAATGGTCAGCTGCAGCTTCCAAGAAGAGTCAGAGTGAAACACATACAATTTGTCTCTGTCCTCCATTTCCAGGGCTGCGAATTTCTCTGAGGCTGTCTGTTGGATACATGGTTAAGTCAGATGCTGTGCAAAAGCAGGTTTTATACAAAATAATAAAAAAAAGTTACAATAATGATTTCTTCCGTCTCTGATTTTTCCCTATTCCTTTCCTTTTTTTCCCTTTGGATTCTTCATTCATTCTTCTATACTCTTGGTCCTTCTTTTATCCCAGGCTTTTCCACAGTCCTTTTGAGTAATAATTTTATATTACCTCATTATTCTCTCAGTATTTCAAAGGAGCTTTTTATTGCCCACAACCATTTTCTCATTTTTCTCCTTCCAACTTTTATTTCGTCTCCATATCTCTCTCTGCTTCACACCTAATATGTTTAATTATTCATTCTTTCTGGCCACTTTATCAGAAAGGGGTTTTATTTTAAATGTGAAGCTTTCTGTGTTTAACACAGACTGCCAGGTTAAGAATGAAAGGCGAGATTTCTACCAAATAGTGCCGGCAGTTCACGTTAGCAATTAACTGTCCATCTCGTTGATAATAATTTAGTAAATTAGATGCAATAAAGTATCGACATCATCCCTTCACACTTATTTGTGTCCCTACCATTCCCATCCCTCTGCAGCATGGTGTAACCGGAACTGCATTACTTGACATCACTTTTTTCTGTGTATATAATATGCTTTGGCCCTTTGTGCAGCCTACCAGAAGAGCAAAAGTATTTTCTAAGCTTAGAAAGGTGATTATAAAGTCTTTCCAGGACAGGCATAATGTCTGGCATTGCACTTTGTTTTCTAGCTTTCACTTAAAGAACGTCTCTGTTTTAAGCAGAAAAATGACAGAGAGACCCTTTGTCCTCTTTTTGGACACCGAGAAGATTCTGAGTTACTGTGGTGGGGACACAGAGCAAGCAAACACAGACAGTGCTTACAGGGGATATAAAGATTAATGCTCCAAGGTCGAAGCCAACCTCTGAGTAATAGGATTTGGAGGAAACTTTCCCTGTTGACAGGTTATTTTGTGGCTGTCACCTTCAGGATTTCTTGCACTCTCTTTTGCAACATCTGGTGTGAGCCAGCGACAGAAGCAGGAGCTCAACATGGAGCAGGGTGGGAAGATCAGGTCTCTGCAGGAGGGCTGGCAGACCACAAGGATTCTTCTTTTCCTTCTTTTCCTCCCAGCCAGAGCAATTCCATTAAACCCTGCAGACTGCTGGAGAACCCCGCGTGCAGCCAAACCTTGCTGGGTCATGCAACACGCGGTCACTGAGCGCTGTCTGGAGCCTGGAAAGTCTGGAGCCCTCAGTGCCTGTGGCATGGAGAAGAGCACTGCTGCACCAGACCTGGCTTGCTGTGGGGCTTGGAGCTGCCCCAGGATGGGGTGACCTGGCTGAGCAGGACTGCTGGGGTGATCTGTGCTGCTGGAAAGGCAGTGGGGTTGCCCTTTGGGCCTGGGCTGGAGCAGGGCTGATGAAGATACAAGCAGGATAGGCACCCAACCATTAAAAGTTAGTGGAAGTGGGTATTGTGACTCAGTGAACAATAACGGGGTGTGTTTTGGGGGCCCTGGGACATCCTGTCAGGCCCCCAGAGCTGCTCAGACAGCCACTGGCACAGGCTGCCCTGAGAGGTGGTGGATGCCCCATCCCTGGAAACATTCCAGGTCAGGCTGGACGAGGCTCTGAGCAACCTAATCTCATTGAAGATGTCCCTGAGCATGGCAGGGGGCTTGGACCAGATGACCTTTAGAAGTCGCTTTCAACCCAAACTGTCCTGTGATATTCTGACACTGCTGTCTGCTCGCCCAAATGCATCCTGCCCTGCATTCCAGCCGCCACTAAAACCTGCTGCAAGCCACACTCTGAACCTCTTCCTTTCCCCTGGCAACACTCTGGCCTGGTAAAACAATTCTGGCCTTGTACAACAGTTCTGCCCCTTGAGTATTTCTTCATGAGCACATTGCACGGCAGCGATCTGCCCTGGCCAATACAGAAGGGTTACCCTTCTTTCTGGGCTTTCTGGGGCACTCAAGACATTGCAAAGTGAGAACCAGAGGAATATTCAGATTTACTTAACACCTCGTATATACCATAGGCCTCTGCCCTAAAGCCATGTGTCACTCTAGGCCAAAGGGTCATTTCAGAGGCCTTGCCTCACAGCCATCATGACTGAATTTCATAAACGCCCGAGCCTTTATCTACACTTTATAAAGTTCAGGCCAGGAATCATGCTTTTGCTTTTCCATCTGGAGAGCACCATGGACACACCATTTTTTTCTGATGGGAGAAAGAAAAAAAGATGGTTAGTCATCCACATCTTTTCTTCCTTCACAAACTAGAGATTGAGGACATTTTGTGAAACCAGTTTCCAAACACTCTGGTGGTTAATATTAGCATATGTTTTTTTGCTGCAAGGTGCAGAAGTAGTTAGTCCAAGACCAGAAAGGAACTTTTACTGGAGGAAAAAAAAATATTAAATATTGTGTGATGAAATGAACAAAGCTTTCATTATTTTGACAAAATACATTCTCTGCAGGACCTGGTATTTTCAAAAGTGGTGGGAGTTGCTTGAATAGCCAGGTGAGAGTTAACTTTTTCTCCCCCAGATGCTTATATTAAAATATCTTTTCCCTACAGTTGTGTTTACATCACATCCAGGCTAATCTAAGCCGATAGGCAGGAATTTCTAATACTCCTAGAATATTAATAATGTTTCTCAGCCCTATCTCCCTGAATTATGTTTCTTACTTTCCCTTAAGAATTCTTTGAACTTGGAAAAAAAAAAAAAAGATTTCTCAAGTGATAACCAGATAGTAAAGATAAAATACATTCCCACATTCCCTTATTGAGCAGTGAAGGGAGATTTAACCTGCAGAGACAAGATCAGTGCTGTCCAAGAGAAACAGCCACTGGGACTGAGACACCCACAGTCAGGACACATCACCAAGGGGCTTGGATTAAAAGAAATGTTATAAAATACTAAGCATTCAGAGGGTTTCTGGCTGAGGACTCTCAGAACACTGATGAGTTATTGGCTGGCAGTGAAGGGAATAGTCTTGGATCATCAAAGACACTCTACAATGTAAGAATGACAAAAAACATGCATTCAAGGAAAATGTTGTACATACTTTAGTTATTGTTACCAATAATGTTAACATTTAGGTTATTAAAAATTCAAAGAGGCAAACAAAAAAAAAAAAAAGAGATGGATTCTCTCCTTACCTTTAACAAAGCTTTAACACCTATTTTTGTACTCTAAAGAAGATTGATCTGTCTGAAGAAATCACTCCTACCATAAACAAGCTCTAATTTCTGGAGGATGTGTTAACCTCTACACACTTTTCTGGGCCCAGTGCAGGAGTAGCTGTGCATGATGTCATGGCCTGTTCTGCTCAGCATGGCAGATGGGATGATCTAATGGTCCCTGCTGCACTCAAAATTTATGGCTAGGGAGAGTTAATGAGTTTTGTTCAAGAGAAAGCTTTCCTCTGAGTCTTAAATTAATTTCCCTCTGAGGAAACAAACAAACATGGGGGATCAAAAACCCCAGCAGAGTTAGGCATCCCCAAACGGTTGATTTATTTTGACAAATGTATTTCAGCGCTAATCATGGATCCTTCAAACAGCATTGACAAATGTCCCTGGGGATAATTTGTAAAAATTATGGCATCTCATTGTTACAGGAGTTTGCTTAGCTTCCTATTGTTGTTAAATTTTGGCTTAGTAGCAAGGATGAGACAGCCAATTTCTGTGTGGGCCAAAGTGAAATTATATTTCTTGGTTTTATGGTCTGAAGTCTACTACAAAGATCACAAAAGTGAGGAATGGCACTGGAGTGACTGCAAAGGGCTGTTGCGGTTTGGGGCTCAGCATCTTCCTCATCCAGGGAACATCACTGCTTTCCACAAGCACTTCTTTCTTTTGTAACCACAATTGCCATGAAAATTCATTGCATCCTCTGATGGCCCAGCCTCACTGTCCTGCAGGGTGTATTTCTTGAGGTTAGGTCTTCGATTCTGGGTGATCTGGGCTGCTCTGTCAGAAAGGGGCTGTGTCAGCTGACTGCCACGGTTTTCAAACTCAGTCAAGGGCAGGACATGAAGCAGAACTGAAGGGCTGTGGCACACACTGAAATGAACTGCTGAGTTCGAGCGAGAGCAAGTGACAATTGTCTTCCCTTTGGGTGGTCAGCTTTTCGTCTCACAGCTTTGCAAAAATATATCAAATACTAGTAAATGTTGTCTGCTCAGCCTTAGCTGGTGTTTTAAATCATATTATAAACAGCTACTATTCTTGGCTGATCAGATTAAATTGTTTGGGATGTGCTGTTTTTTCCATATACAAAATCTCACCACATTCTTTAAATATTTTGTGTTAAATTAAGAGAGTAATAAATTTTCTGAACTGCAGCTCTCCTTAAAGTCAGTTCCTTTGTGCTGTCTACCTCCGCATGAAACACGGAATGAAAGACTGAATGTGCTCCATGTAATATTAAATTTAACCTGATTTTAAAGACATGAATATCCTTCAGCTTATATTAGTAGAAAGTATGGTGTTATCAGTCATGGATGTTTTCCTTAAGGGACGATAATCTGTTCAAATACCAATTCAGATACTCTGGTGAAAGACAAAAAGCAACAGGCAACGAGTCCTAATTCAGTCATATCAATTACTAGAGAAAAGGCACAAACCCAGAGAAATGAGAAATTCAAAAGACTAAAATAAAGATTTCTTGACCATGTACTGAATGGTAGGTAGAAGAGTCTTCAAAGCGGAGGTGCCAGAGACTTTACTGGTGGAGATGTTTAAATTGAAACCATGCATAAGACACAAGCACAATAATTTAACATGGAAACGTGGTCAATCTTATCTTTCTCACTTCAGTTGTCAATATCTGAGCACTCACTCACTGAGAGGCTGCTAGTGGTGTCCACAAAAGAGAAATATCATTTTAAGTAGGTAGCCACACCTTGCACAGTGTTTGCAATTCACTGCAGATCACTCAGGCTCCTTCTGTCTTTCCAGCACCGTGCATCTGTGTATATCAATACATTCTTTTCTGCTCACTTCAAGCACAGAACTATTAATTCATCAGTAAAATCCTTCAACCTTAATTCTCCTGGTGCACATTATCAAATCAAAGGAGAAAAGATTGTTTAACTTGGTATCTATATGTATATACACACACACATATAGTTAAAAAAGCAAGTGTTCACGCTACCAGACTTGACAGTAGGGATCCTCCAAGTTATTTTTGCTTTGGTTTTCCAACCAAAAGATTCCACTGAAAGTTTAGTCTCTTGCCACACACACACACACACACACACACACACACACACCCAAATTACATTTACACAACATCTATCTGTCTGTCTGTCTGTCTATCTATCTATTTATCATGAATCCTCATTCTCAGGCACGCCATAATGTGCTTTAGAGAGCAAAAGACCCTCACTAAGATGGACTTCTCTCCCACCCAGGGCCCCAGCCAACTACACTGACTACCAACTTCCATCTGTTCTGGCAGACATTAAGGAAGATCCGACACAGCAGAAGATGCATTTGTTTGTTTGGGAGAGCAGGCTGTGAAGTGGGAATTTTCATCCTTATTAGGTCAACCTAGCAAGTGATTAATATGACATGATGTCACAGCAGGAGCGCTGGTTTTGAGACTGATTTTTGTTTATAACTCCTTCCAATGTGTTGGTTTAGATTTCTGTCAAGTGTCTCAGTGAGTTTCACATGGTCCCTTTCAGTTTTCGACTTGACTTACTTTTGCATGCAGTGGTGGAGAAAGGCTGGGAACTCCTCCCCCCATTAGGATTTCCAGGCGTTTCATATGGATACTTTGGGAATGTCATTTGGGATATGGAAACAAGGGAAATAAACTGCAGAGGAGAAAATGTGTGTGTGTACAAGTGTGTGTGTGTAAATACACACCCAAAGATTGTTGATGTATTGTTGCTGTTGTGAAAAGGGAGGGGTTTTCTTAGTAGAAACAGATTCCAGGCTTCCTCTTGAAAAACCTGCCCATAATAATTTGCTGCCTGAAATCATCAAGAGGCTGTGGCATGGTAAAATTGGTAAAATTGCCACACATATGGACCCACCACCCCATGCACACAGGAAAGGGTAAAAATCCCTTCCGAGAGGTGAAATGTTCATTAGCCAAGACACAGAGGGCTTGCCAAATGCTTTCACTCAAAGATGTGAGTGTTTAAAGGGCAGCACTTAATTTCAGTGCCCATTTGTGTCCCTGGGGAGCTCTACAGCCATGGATGATGCAGCACGGGAGCCGCAGTATGTGGAATTTTGTCATGGAGACCAGCAGTGAGCACACAGCTACGTGCAGCCCCTTCGGCCAGGCAGGGACTCGCTCGCAGCTGGGTCACACGCTGCGGCCATGCGAACTCCCAGCAGCAGCAGTGAGGATCAGCCCTGGATCCTCTTGTTCTCCAAAGCACATGGGCCTGATGTGCCCCCAGGGAAGACTCGCTCAGAGCTGCCAGAGCACAGTTCAAGGGGCTGTCAAAGGCAAAGCAGATTCCTGCTTCCCTTCTCTTTTGCTTTTGCTCCTGCTGAGCGATTGATTATGGTGTGAGAGGGTTTTGCACATACTCTGAGCATTGAGAATGTGGATTCTCTGTGATTAACAGAGGAGAGTGAACACTGAAAAAATTCATCTGGGCCTCTCCAGTGAATCAGCTCAACAAAGGGCTGCTGGGCAAAAGGAAGAATAAAACCCAAGAATGGTGGGAAGAGCCATCTCCAGCACACATGGAATATTGTAATGAAACAATGAGCAGGCAAGGCGGAAAACAGGGATATCAGAGACAGCAGACTTGAAGGAATGCATCATCCAAGACAGGAGAAGACAGCTCCTCTAGGGAGCCAGGCCATGTGGGAATGCTCTGAAGAAGTCAAGAGATGGCTGGCTTTTAAGGAAAGCAGAAATGAATATCAGCTGGCCATGGTTTAAAAACACATTTCTTACTAGGTGTACTATTCTTTTTGCTCAAGTAAATGTGGTTTTGGTTTATTTCAGTTCAAAGGCTTCTGAAAGGGAGATCTGCAAGTGCTGGATTCCAGTTGTTGTGCTGGGAATGACTTGCTAAGACATAGGTACCTATGTCAATAATAAAGTGTGAACTAGAGAGTATTGTCTGCTGATAAGAATAAATATAACAAAATTAAAACACTGGGGATGATGTTACCCACTGAGATAAAAAGTGTTCAAGGCCAGGCTGGATGGGAATCTCAGCGACCTGGTCTAGTGGAAGGTGTTCCTGTCCGTGGCAGGGGGTTGGAACTGGATAAGCTTGAGGTCCTTTCTAACCCAAACCATTCTGTGATTCTGTAAAACACCTGAGCATCTCTGGAATGCTAAGCAGTTCAGCATATCCCTGTACACATGCCTTAAGCCCCTTCAAAATTAACAGAATTCTTAAGGATTGTACATTTAAATATATGATTAAGGGTCCAGGCAGGAAGAGCATTCAAAGGAAAAAGTGGCAGGATCTCCAGAGCATAAATCTGTCGAGCAGGCGAGTTTCCCTAATCCTGAGGCAGCCCTTCCCAGGCAGCGTGGGTGTGTGCCTTCCAGCCCCAGGGAGCTCTTTAACCCTAAACTTACATACAACCACAAATATCTTTCTTTAGACATTTCAGTGCAACCTCTGATGTAAAAGGAAACAGCAGTAAGGTTCCAACTGCCCTTTCCATGTGGAACCTTTTGTTCCATAGGTTTCTGCTAAAAAAAGAAGAGGAAGATTATGTAGCAACAGAACCTCAATTAATGAAGAAAGATTCATCAGTAATCTAGTCAGGGAACAAGATTTGTTTTTCCCTTATGTAATATCTCATGGTTCAGTACTGTATTGAAAGAATTTTCTCCTTTTGGACAGAGACAGAACTCCAGACACTGCACAGTAGACTGATGCTGTTTGAAATGCCAGATGTGAAAACTGTAAAATGAAAATGAATTCATGTAGACTGTTGGGATCACTTGTGTGCACTTATTAGATCTGTCCTTCCTGGCAGCCTGCAAACTGCCTTCCAAATGCTGTGAATGTGAGCAGCTCCTATCTGAAAACACTATCAGGTGCAAAGAAGAGGTTCAGAATAGCTAAAAGCTGTGATTTGTTCTGACATAATCTGAGCACAATCTGAAACTGGTGCTCTGCGGAGGACTTCAAGTTTTCCAGATGCAGCCTCATCATATTTACAACCTTTATTCATACTAACTCTGCAGTATTCCCAGAAGACAGAACAATTATCTGCTTTAATTTTGCAAAGCAGAGTTTGTTTCTGGTTCAAGAGCATAAGAAGTACACCATAGTTTGCGTTCAAGTGTGTTGGCCCACAAATTTGCTGTGGGAGAACGTATGAGAGCAGGGATGGGCAATTGGCCAGTACTGAGCAGGGATTTCCTGAGCTTGCTGTGCGACCTGCCACCAAAACATGGCCAAAGTAACCCAGCCCAGCTCAGTCTTGCTCAGAAAAGCTCTGGGAGGACAAACCCCTGCATATCCACTGCCATAAACCAGTTTAGCCTTAAGTCTTACAATTTCATAATTACATGTGCTACTTGTAGTCAGGGAAAGAAAAATTACTTATCTCATCTGAGCAAAGGTCCAGTAGTCACTTGAGAAACAAAATGTCAAGCAAGAAGAATCTCCAGGGTACTCAGCATTCCCAGAGGAAGCGAAGGACACGTTTCTTCTCAGGAGATTTTCCCATCGTCGGAAAACAAGGCTGCCACGCAGTTTACATAACAAAAAAAAAGAACAGATCCCAGTAGTAACAGATCAATTGTGCTGGTTTGGCATGTGATTGTTTTGTTTTGAGTTTTTTCCTAGTTCATAAACCTGAAATTAAATACCCACAAAGAGTATTTTATGTGATTTTCCTGGTGATATGGCTTTCCCTTTGCCATTTGAAACAGAAAAGCCAGGATTGCAATGCAAAATCTCACTGGCAGCAAAACCAGACCACAATGCACACATGTCCTTCTGACATACAGTACTGTGCTACATGAGAGGAGTTGGAAAACATGGTAAATATGTAATAACTTAATTCACAGGAATTGGTTTACTGCTAAGTTCTCCCATGGAACATATCGCAGAGTACAGGAGAGTCTAGTCCTTCGTGCACCAGTCAAAACTGGATTTGTCACAAAAATGAAGAAGCACCTGAACATCCAAAATACATTTTGATATAACCTTTCCTATTTTGATATAACCTTTCTTTACTGAGTGCTAAATCCCAACATGCTGAGGAGAAGGATAATACTTTGATTATTTTTCTGCATAATAACATGAAGTTCTGGAAAATTACCTTTCTTCCATCAGTCTGTTTTTGATAGACTACAAGGTAGGATGAAATTACAGCCATAGGAATCTATTCTCATTATTGATCAAGCCTGGAGGCTGTTTATCAGACTGGCTTTACATTAAACCAAAGCAAAGAAATCCCCAGGCATTCATTCCCTTCCACACAGTACAATGTTTTGGGAGAGTGGAAAATCAGAATAAACATTCTTTACTGTGTGTGTATATCTCCACATAAACATATGTGCACATGTAGCTCAAGGAAAAACTTCAGAAGTGAAGATTAACAGATATCCTACATTAGTCTTGTGTGCTGATCTTTTAAAATCTCCAATGGATTTCTTCTGAAAGCCTTTAAAGAGATGGATCCTGACCTCTTGTGCACTGCTGCCTGGTTGGAAGAGGATGCAGAGAAGATCAAGGCTTGTGTGAGAAATATACATTCTCTCTGGTGGAACAGTTAAGAAACAAGCCGTGGGCACAGTAATACCCTTCAGTGAGGAGGAACTATTGGATTGTACTTCATGCAGAGGAGAAGCCATATTGCGGCATAGTTCTTGTTGCACTCATCAGTAAAGAAGGGCCAATCATTCAGCATATATTTTGGCAATCCATGCTCTGAATTTCCCAGCAAACATATTTTTCCATAATTTAACCACGTTCTACATCAGTGGTCATTTCTCTTAGTGACAGATATGTGACAGAGCTCCAATGAAACTTGCTTGCCTTCCTCATGCTTTTGTCCCTGTTTCAGCTGAGGCAGACAGAACTGATCAGGGACAAATAGAGAGATTCAATAAATACAACCATAATTTTGTTTGATGAGGAGAAAAAATGAGGGGTGGGTGGATGAACAGAGTTCCCTGACTATTAAAGGGTAGCTGGGAGCATTGCATTCTTTAGTATCACTGGTCTGTCACCTTGGGGAGTTCATTTCCACATAAATCAAGCGTTAACCAGACAGGGGGAAACTGTTCTCACTGTTACAAAGGAGGCAGCTGGCCAGCTCAAAAGGACAAAATCTCTATTCCTCTGGGACATATGGAAATGGTCATTACAAGACAATATTTATTTATAAACACACTTGGCCCCATCAATTGGGCTTGAATATATAGAGGAATGGAGCTTATTAGTAAGATAAAGCTTTCCCATGACCTATAGAGGACACTGCATAGGGACCACAGATGTTCTGTATTAATAAAGCTGGAAAATTTATGTCAATGGCCATGAAAAGCTCAGTTGGAAAATAAGTAAATAAATAAATAAGGAGGTCACCAGCAAAGACAAGGTTAAGGACACTGGAAAATGGATCTTCCAGGATACTTAACCTTTATTTATTTAATTAAGTGGAACAGATCCTGACCTCAGCTGCATGTGCGTCTTCTGAGCAGCTCTGCTGAAGGTACCAGAATTATTTTGGATTTGCACCAGCGCAGAGCTGGGCAGATGGCTGGTCTGTCACACAGGCAAACAAGCCCTTGGCAACGGGATTCTCACAATTAGTGCCAGGAAAGGCTAAGGGAAGAACCGTGCTTCGGAAGTATGTGCCAGTTTCTGATGCAAGTAAGGAAAAATCTCTGTCGCTGTCAGATAAACTTGTAAGGACTCATCTTCAGCTGTATAACTTAAATCATGGAGCTTGTTAACACAAAATTTGTAGGCTATTTGAAGATGGAAAGTCAGAAGAGGCTACAAAGAACCATCACGATACCAGATTCAGTTTTTATTTACCGGGCCCTAGTCATTCAGATCACAGAGTCAGAGAATACTCTGAGTTGCAAGGGACTCACAAGGATCATCAAGGATCATCCAACTCTTCAGTGCAAATGGGGATCAAACTCACCAGTTTGGTGTTACCAGCAATAGGCTTTGACCACCTGAGCTGGCCTCATGCAAACTGTCCTGTCTAAACCCATGGATCCTCTCTGCTCACAGCAGGTCTGAATGTGCCCCCAGCCCAATGCAAACACTTCCACATCCTGGCTGGCCTTAAGTCTCGAATGCAAGGGTTTGTGTACCTGTGTACCTGCCCACTCTGCGGGATCTGGGGAGCACGGGTGATGTTGTTTGCACAGCTGCAGGCTCGCTGAGCACCTGCAGCCTGGCTCACAGCCTCTGCCTGCACCTCAGACATGGATGGAGCTTCACACCAGCATCTCCTCACCCATCTGCACAGCCAGGGGCTTTCCTGTCACATACTGGCTCCTTGGAACCCCGCATCTGCCAGAGGGATGCCTTCCCTGAGAGCCTTCTGAGAGATAGCTAGCAGGGAGTACTGATTGTTCCAACCATTCAAGCGGCTTTCTTGTGTTCAGGTGTGCCAGGACACTCACTGACACAACAGAAACGAGCAAAACAAATCCCTGTTTCTTCTAGGACTGAAAGAAGCCCCTTTAATGCTCAGAAAGAGGAGTGAGCCCACAGAACACTCGCTGGGGTTGAGACACCTTCCCTGCACTGTTTCCCAATGAAAATGCCACAGCCGGCAGAGAACCACAGCTGTGTGAGGGGCTGACTGACCACTGTCAGGCAGCTGAACTCCAAGTTCTTCTACACCCTTAGGGTGCTCCAGGAAGTTTCCAGCTGTCCCTGACTTCAGAAGGCCAGGCAGGCATTCACACAAGCACAAAAGTATGGCTGCACCTCCACTCTCAGTTTGCCTTACTTTCTGTTCTGCCCTAAGCACCTGATCTCGCAGATGACCTCTCAGCTCACTGTATTCCAGAGCTACCCAGCTTTCTCCCAGGCATGGAGAAGCCAGGATATCCTCTGGATATCCCAGAGATATGGGGTTGGGCTGATGTACTCCCATTCTGCTGGGACACACCAGCTTGGACCTTCCTGGAAGGCAGAATTCCTGAGCCAGGGGCAGTCACCCTGCAGCTGGTGAGGCCCTGGAGCAGCAGGGGACTATGAGTACCCCACAAGTGAGCACCTAACAGTGATCTGAAATTACTGCTAAAACCCCAAACAAACCCCACTGCAATTCAACATTATCTGGTATTGTTTACCATGGTAAGATAGATATAAAATATCAGTCTGATTACTGCAGTTCAGGCTGGGTTTACAATTACTGAAGAATTCTTTTCGTTTCCTGTGAGCTTGATATAGTTTATAGAAGGAAAAAATCTCCCAGTGTTGTTTTACAGTCATTTTCTTTACATTTGTTTCATTTCAACTTTTCTAGGGTTTTTTTTTTTTAGAGTAGTGAGAAGGCACAAAACAGTTGAAGCACATATAACCCTCTCTGATTTATGAAAATGCAAGAAATTCCCACTACTTTTCAATGCTGAGGTGAAAATTTTCATCTGGAGTATAATAGTTACCACAATATGGATTTAGTTGGATATGTTTAGTTCAGTCTTTGATCCAGTGAAACTTCGTGGAGATTTTTGCAATTGGAAGTAAAACAGGATCCATGATCATTTAGTCTTTGCAATAAAAAGAAGAGAAATAAATCAAATTATCATGACTTTCACAGACCATTAACAGAATTTTTAAACAGTATTGGCCCCAGTATGAATTCCTGGTGCACACCACTGGTGACTGGAGTTCGTGTCACAGATGACAAGTGTTTGATCCAGAAGGTCAGCCAGTTTTCAGTTCACCTCACTGCCCACCTATCTAAACTCCACTTTGCCAGTTTGTCTGTGAGGATGTTGTGGGAGAAAGTGTTGAATGCTTTGCTGAAGTAAAGCTACAAGGTAGCCACTGGTTTTCCCTCATCTGCCAAGCTGGTCAGCTCATCCCATGAGGCGGTGAGCTTGGTCAGGCATGGTAAGTACATCTGTGCCTGACTATAGCTATTCACATTCCTGTCCTTTATATGTTTGGAAACAATTTTCAGGATTAGTTCCTCCATCACCTTTTCAGGGATTAAGGTGAGGCTGGCTGGCCTGTAGCTCCCCAGAAGGTCCTTGCCCTTCTCCAAGATAAAGCTGACATTTTCTCCTTCCAGGCTTGAGGAATCTGCTGATTGCCACAACTTTTCAAAAATTATTGAGAGTGGCCTCACAATGACGTTGGTCATCCCTTGTGGGAGCAACCCATCAGGACTTACGGACTTGTATATGTTCAGTTTGTTTGTTTTGACATTTACTCATTTGTTTTAACAATCTTCTGGACTCATTTCTCTACTTCTAGAAACAGTGGTGCTGAACTTGTCATCTTGCAGCCTGCAAGACTTTAAATCCACACATCATCCCATTAACAGAGTCAGAAGTTAGAGACTTCTCCCACACTGGAGTCTTCACTCTCTGCTTCATCCTTCAAGATATTCTAGTTTATAAAACATAAATAATAATAATTTTAATGCTGTTCTCTGTAATGAGACCCCAGAGCCTTGTTTGTGTGCATTATTTATTCTGGCTCCCCTTGAAACAGGCAGCAATGTTTCCAAACCAGTGCTGGGTGTTTTGATGCTAACCTCTCCAGTTCTCACAGACAGAGGCTATCCTGGGTGGAATTAGAAACACTGATTCATCCCAATTATCTGTGCTCAGAGCTGTTCCCCATCTTCCCATGCAAGATTCTGAGTAACCCACAAAGGGAAAAATACTATCAGAATACAACCTTGCTTTCCAAATTCTCTGCTGTCCCTGGATACCACAGGAGCCCATTTCAACCACAGTAGGGACAAAGATATTTATTTTGATTTATGTTTTCCTATCTGCTCTCCCTGAGCCACAAGAAACTGATCTCCAAGCAAACGCATCATCTCTGCGTATCTCTCCTCCCCAACTAGTCAGTGACCTATTTCAGAAGTCAAACTGAGATCAAATGTTACTCTCTGGTTCATGGGTTAAAAAAAAATCCACTTTGAATCACAAGAGGAACTAGAGGGAAAAGATGTCCATCCTGCACACTGCTGTGTTCACAGTGAGTACGGCTGGTTCCTTTCCCACACATCTTGGCTGTTTATTTGTTTTTCGATTAAGCTAACATGCATTTCAACAGCTGGATCCCTGAGAGTTTTAAAACTTATCTAGGTGCAGGCTAACCCATTAGCAGGAAAACAGGACTGGAAGAAAGAAAAATCATAACCTGACAGATGCTGAAGCTTGTTTTTCTCGTAGTGCGGTGAGGTAAATTCATGTGAAAAATTTCACAAAACACACAATGACAATACAAAGTGAGCCTGCCCAAAAAAGCTGTGGATTGGTCATCCCTGGGAGTGTCCAAGGCCAGGCTGAATGGGGCTCTGAGCAACCTGGTCTAGTGGAAGGTGTCCCTACCCATGGCAGGGGAGTTGGAACAATATGATATGCAAAACCCCTCCCAATCCAAACCAGTCTGTGCTTCTACGAAGCGTTAACCTCGTTTAAAAAAAAAAAAAAAAATTGTTGCATCTAGAAGGAAAATAAAAAGGAGAAAGCAAAGGAAACAGAGGAGGAGAATGAGATGGAGAAGGAGAAGAAAAAGGAAAGTTAAAAAGCAAAAGGAAATGGGAAGGGGAAGCAGAAGGAGAAAGGGAAGAGGAAGGGCAAGGAAAAAAGAGATAAAGGCCCCAACAGTCCTTGTTTCAGCAAATTAAAGCTGGAGCCATTGACCATAAACAGCCAGTTCTAATGTTGGGTCTGAGCCCCAGAGCTCATACTCATGGTAGCTCATGGTCAGACTGAGGCTTTTAAATCAAAGTACAGAAATACCACAACAATAGAGCCTCCCTATATTTAAGAGTATTTAGAGCTGAACTCTATAACCTCAGCTTCTTGCCACATCTCCCTTCCTGTTGCACCGCTAAAGCTTCAAGGTTTTTTTTGATCTGTTAACGAAAATTATTGTCTGCACCACAAAGCCACTGGCTGAAGTGAACAAGCAGAAAATTTGTCTTTGTTCAGTATGTCACCAAAACAACAATTAAACAAACATTCCGTTTCTTTTCATTCTCCTTATAGAAATAATGCAGAACTTTACCTTAATAGGGACAGATTAATTGTGTCATGTCTAAAGTCTGATGTTTGGATGACTTATCTTGCTAAACCAGGTCTGTTGGTTATTTGTCCTAAATGGAAACCAGTAAACTTTTTAAAAATAGGTGGAAAAGGGAGAAATCTGGCTGCAAACTAAGCAGCTTCCTTGTACCTGCCCTAAATCTGATCAGCCTAAATATGTGTTATTTTTTTATGGCTACTCATAGTCCTGCTACTGGAGATATGACTTCTGCTGTAGTAGAGGCTCAGTCTGATTCCAACAGAAATAAAAGGAGCAGATTTCTCATGTGTTGCCCTAGAAACAGCCAATAGCACGTGGAAAAATCACAGAATCACAGAATTATTTAGGCTGGAAAAGACCTCCAAGATAAGATCATGGTGTCCAACCTGTGACCACCTTGTCAACTAGACCAGAGCACTGAGTGCCATGTCTAGTCGTTTCTGGAACTTTCCAGGGATTGTGACTCCACTACCTCCCAGGCAGCCCATTCCAATGCTTGACAAAGGAAAGAAAGGCTCTGCCTTGTCAAACACTTCAGTAGCACAATCACTTTGCCAAAGTTTGTTCAAAGAGCAATGGAGACATGGAAAACGTAAAAGAAAACACAGCTTTACATCTTTTCAGGATGGAGAGTTATTTCCAACCAAGGAGACAACGTTGTGAAGTGTGGATTCAAAGTTGCCTTTGCTTTCAGCTCCTCAAGGAAGGAAGGAAGGTAGGAAGGAAGGCAGGAAGAAAGAATTAAAATTTTAAAAAAAACAGTGACAGGACCTGCGGGAATGGTGTGAAGCTGTGTCAGGGAAGGTTTACCGTGAATATCAGGAAAATGTTCTTCATCCAGACGGTGGTTGGGCACCAGAACAGGATCCCCAGGGAATGGTCTCAGCACCAGGCCTGACAAAGTTTGAAAACATGACTTCAGGTTCAGGTTCCCTTGTAGAGCAGCAAGACAGATTCAGGGGTTTTCAAATCATCACTACTTGCCAACCAGCATCATTAAGTACTCGAAGAGTTAAATCCTGGACCTGATTGTTTAGAATAAAATCTACAGAGAAAAGGTAATTATACCCACGATTTCCATTTCCCATCCTACTTCGAGTCAGGGCAAAGTACCACACGGTGGTTTGAGCTGAATAAATTGCTTTCTGCATCAGCTCGTCTGATAGCACGGTGAGCTAAATGAGAAAGGAGGACTTTCTCTAGCAGAGCTGTAGAAAGGGGGACTTTTCTGCCCGGTGTATCGGCCTGAGCAGTTCTGGGATAAGCACAACAGAGCGGGATCAGCACAGGCAAGCAGGCACCAGGCCAGAGGGGAGCAAAGACCCTGCTAAGAGGTCCCACACTGCCCACCCACACCCAGGGGTTGTGCCTTAGAGCCTCTTATCTCCCATGGACTTGCAGCATGGGGATGGCCCTTGCTGGTTGTTGAACCTGCAAAATCTCCCTCAACTTATAGGGCTGCTGTTGTTGAGCAAAACCCTCATTTACCTGCCAAATGCAATGACAAATGGCACAGCTTCAGTGTACTCTGGCTTATTTGTTATTAGCTGGTGTAAATGTTCCAGGAAAACAATATTTAATACCCCATCAGCCAACAAAGCAGCTCTTTCACCACTAATTACAGGAAGGGCTCATTTCCCTCGAGTGAGTTTGCTTTGACGTTATTGGGAGAGGTTTGGTGGCAGATATTTACACTAGGCCGAGTGGCTGCGGCATCCTCTGAGCACGCTTGACACAGGCTGGGGGCCCAGGCTGTGAGAATATGAAAGAGCGCTTCCCACAGCACCTTATCAATTTGTTGTGCTGCCTGAGTGGTGTGATTACTTTTCCATGGCCGGGAAGACTGACTAACCCTCCCCGAACCATTAATCTTGGGACAGCTTGAACCAAGAGAGAGCTCTGTAAAAATAGACCACAAAGAATGCATCGGAGACGAGACGCTTCGCATCTTTTACATCTTCTTGACCTCTTCTGGCTGGATTTTTTTACTAATGGGGAGGATTAAAGGGAATATCCCGGAGCCTCAGCACAGCACAGTGAGCGATGTGCACAGCTGCTCTCAGTCATGACTGAGCAGTATGGCTGCTCAGGCTTTGCTGAGAAGCACACAACAAGGGCCGACTCATTGCTGTTTCAACTCTGTTTCTGTCCAGTAGTGTCTCAGATCTTCCAGGTCTCAAACTCAGCACTGATTTATACTCGGTTTCACTGGAACCAGGCTGGTGATAAAAGGGAGGAAAAGGGCACGAAGGGAACACCTGAGAAGGGAGTTCTTTTCCTAGTGTATAACTTCTCCCTAGGCAGTGATTAGCTGTGGTGGCAGGCCACCTGGCCCAGTATTGACTAATCATTGCACACCCAGTGGTGTAAGATTCACGGTAATAAAACAATTGAATGGAACATACCCTGCAATTCCAAAAACACAAATGCGCGGAACAATTTGCCTCAGACTAGGAATAAAAGAGTTCTACTTTTCAAAGCTGTACATGTTACATAAGGTTATTTCTTTGTCAGATATTTTATCTGATACTATAACATAGAATTTTATATTTTATATAAAGTAGCTTTTAAGGTGTGGGAGAAATGCACTCACTTTCCCAACCGACTCTCAGAAGGCTTCATAAATTTAGAAACTGGAGTAGTAAATATTGTAGAATATGGTTCTTTAATCAGGGTAAGTGCAATAATCCAGTAAGTCTTCATCTCAGACTGCAACTAATCTTATATCAGTGTCACTGCCTTCATGTCCTTATACTTTTAGCTACACCATCGAATTCACTGTAAAGTGAAATAAACACATTAGGTAGCTACACCAGCTGAAATGCTTGTACCAGCAGATATATCTGATGATTTAGACACAGAGGGAATTCATATTTTACATTCCAATATGATTTTTGTGGGGGTAAACCTTGGTTGGTAGTGTGCTGCCTGTGCAAAAACTTGGCTGCAAAAGTGAAGAAAATACTTACGCAGGACAGTGTTTGGACATTGGTCTAATGAACACAGATTCAGTTACTTGATTTGGTGAGTTTTCTGTTTCAAATGACTGTTTGGTGAATGCAGGAACAGGCAACTGGTCAAGATACATTTGAATATTCATCAGCTTAAAGTTTGCTCCACTGGAACCAAACCAATGCTTAGCAGGAGTCTTACAGGCCAAAGCTGCAGACAAAGAAATACTCAAGCAACAGTAAGAAAGATCTTTACCTTACTCTCTATATTATCTTTTCATTTAATTTCATTTTAAAAAGAATAAAGGGAATTTGGTTGGGCCATCAGGTTTTAAACCTTACACCTACCAAAGCTGCTGCAGCATCACCCTTGCAATACCTGGGTGCTATTGCCAAAGTGGGAATTGAACCATGAATCTAAACCTTCCAGCCTTCAAATACAGAAGAAAAACAAAGAAAATCTGTAGCAAGCAAGGAAAACAACCCCTTCCCTTTGCAGCCTGCTGCTCTGAAATTAGAATTACATCTCCAGGGTCTGTAAGCCAGCCCTTTGTGGCTGTTTCAGGGGGAGCCACGTTCTTTCCCATTGCTGGGCTATGAAACTGTGGTTCATGATCACATCTGAAGCCTGATGGGGAGCAAATAAAATTGTCAATCCTTTCCTCAAACAACAACATCAAAAAGAAAATCCCAACCAACCGAGAAACTGTGTTGTTACCACCATCTACTGGTGGCCTTGGTAGGCTTTCAGAGAGCACTTCAGGACCAGTCAGGATCACTGAGTCCAACTCCTGGCCGTGTGCAGAACACCCCAAGAATCCCACCACGTGAACATTGTCCAGATGTTCTCTTTCCAGATAAAATCCCAAACCAGCCTCAAGGCACTGGGCAATAACAGTTGTGAAATGCAAACTGAATTATGCCAAGTGAGGATAGAAACAGTTCTTAAAATGTGAGCACTTGTAGTGGCATAGACCTTTCCCTCATCTTTCCAGATGTTTTTGGTGTGGAGATCTTCTCTTTAGAAATTAAAAGGAGTCAAAGACAAAGTACCATGGCAGTTACTGGTACTTTGCTTGTTCATTTCAAAATAGATTCAGGCTATGCAAAATAGTAGATGATACAGAAAAGGTGGGTTGGGTGCTCATTTTTCTTGTTTCTTATACAGCACTAAAGTGAAAAGACACTTTCAATTATTTTTAAAAAAAAAGTTCCTAAAGATGTCTCATACCTTGTTTAATTATTATATGCTCAGTAGATGACTAAGCAAAATACAACTGCAGGGACATTGAAACATTCCAGAAAGGCTTTCAAATTGAAAACTTATACATCTGTGCTTTGGAACAGGTGAGACTCATTAACCGACAAGCACATTGCAGGCCCTCTGGTTTACCACATATTCTCTTAATTCCTCTTCAGAATCTTTAACCAGAGAACCCGGGACAGAGTTTTGCTACTGGCATTCCCCAACTCCTCCATTTATTTCCTTCTACCTATTTATTTCCTAAATATTTGCTAAATCTGGATCAGATCCTTACCCTGCTGCTATCAGTGTAGCTAAGTTTTGCCCGTGCAAGTTTTGCCAGTGCCACCCTGGGACAGAATTCCATAAAACATGGCTTTCCACGCTGTCCCTTGCATGCACTTTCACCCCTGTGGTGGGCACAGCTCATCTAAAGTGATCTGCGGCTCCAAAGCTCTGGAAAATAATGTGAACTAGGCAATCATGCCTGGGTGATGCTGCCAGTGGAGTTTCTGCTTGGCTTTCTTGGGGAAAATGCCCTAATGTCAAACTGTGGGTCTGGATTCAGGGCCGCTGGACGAGACGAAGCTCCAAATTTTGCTATTACCATTAAAATAAAGGCAGAGCTGAAACAGTTCCCACGCGCTAAGGCTGTGGTTTTTAGCTCGGTCAGTAGATGTCAGTGACACACACTCAAAACCACACATGGGCGAACCCTGAAACCATAATGCCTCAAGAAAAAACAGCATCTTTTTTCTTCTCCTAGGTGTCAAGATGCAGCGAGTGGAAAAGGGGAGAAGTCAATTTACTTCCGAGGGAAAACGTTCCTGACAAACACTGGGCATTCCTGTGTCCTACATACGCTGAAACAGCAAAACTGGGCAGTGACAGATTCAGGACCGACATACACAATTTCAGTCCGAATTTTGGAAAGCTTTCATTCTTTGAGGAAAACATGCATTCTCACCTTCCCTTTTCAGACTAGTGCCCCCTCCACAGCTACACAGTTTAAAAGTATAGAATGTTTCAACTGACAGGCTAATCCTAAACCTTTCCCTACAGAAAACAAATTAAGGACTGACTCATTACATTTCAGCCCAGTTTATAGAAGAGTTTCTTAATAATATGGTTTATTTTGCAGCACAGTAAATCAAGCCAGGCAAAACTGAAAATCTCATTCAAGAATAAATTCAACGTGGCTTTTTAAGCCTCCAGAACCTGCACAGATTCACAGCTTGCTACAAAGAGCTACAAGAGTTTCCAAAAGTCAGTAGGCCAGCCCAGAAAGTCTTAATATAATCATTTGACATTCCCTTTGGTGCCTGGGAGAGACCGAGGCTCAAGGCTGGTCAAAGGTTTCCAGCAATGAAGACAATAAAGGGGATCTTGTGCTTTAGGAATAAAAGATTAACGCATATAAATCAAAGAGGGAATGATTAGAGGGTGTTGGGTTTTTCTAATTTGGTCAATGCAAAGGAAGTTTGTCAGATAATCACTATTTAAATTATCTTTGACCTGAAACTCAGTTGTAGGTCCCATCCCAAGCTCAGTTGGGTACCTGAATGCTACAGCTCTAACCACAATTTCCTCGTGAAATATTCACAGCAGTGGCACGGATTAAAAGCACTTTAGATCCCGTGAATGCCCTGGTGTGGCCATACAGGTTTAGCAGGGCTGTCTGAATGCCCTAATGATCCAGACCTGGGCCAGGTTTGCGTTCCTTCCACAAATATTTGGGGAATGACTGCTTTTCTTCCTAAAACCACCAACATTTGCACGTGAGTATAGAATAAATCATACTATGATTTATTCATAGTATGAATAAATCGGGGGCTTAGTATTGGTGGATTATTATTTCTCACCTGCTTTTGTTGCTCTTGGCCCCCTTAGGCAAAGAGACTAAGTTGAAGAGTGAAAATGCTCCCTGCTAATACCAGCTACCCCTCCTCTGCAGTCAGTACTAAGTGGTAGAAGTGAGTATTTTATTGTGATCATTGATAACTTTGCTTTTAGGAATTGTTTCACGTCTTTACTACACGACTACCTTGGTTGCCTGTATTTCAGGTAACTCTGTCTCTTCGTTATATATGGAACACAAACCTCAAAGAGAGAATTCCTAACATTCATTTAACCCAGCAACTGTTGTTGAAGCCCTGATGCCTGAAAACTTTCCTGTTTTTTTCCCCAAGTAAATTAGTAAAAGGGAGTAGCACTCACTGCAAGCCTAGAGTGCAAAGTGGTGCTTCCCAGAGTATTTCTGGTATCAGCATTAAAACGCACACAAGGCTTTCCATGATACGGAGGGGATCACTATTGATTCCTTTGCAATGAATACTTCCAAGCCCTCAAATCAAAACAAAGGGTTGATGCAAACTTGCCATGTCAATGCCATACCTGTTTTTTGTTTCATCTTTGTCTTTCACACGTGATTTGCTCTCTTCCCAGAATTTTTCAACAGCCTGAGCTCCCCTCAGAAGAAGTGTGTGTGCTTATGGATTGGGACCATGGGAGAAATTGGCATCAGAGGGAAAACATGATTATGATTTGGCACCATGCAGACGTCAGATGCCTGGCTTGGAACAAAAGGTACTTTAGACCCCTGGAACTCAGCACTGAACATCTGACAGGCAGAATATGAAGCCACTTTGTTGGCAGCTGTCTCTGTACATCTCCATTAGCTCTTCCTGCCCTGGCTTTATCCCTAAAGGAGCATTCCACAAATTAATTGCCTTGCCAATTATTTTTTCTAAAATACTGGCCCACCTGGGAACATTAAAAGAAGCTCAGATTGGCTTAGAGCACTTGCAACTTCCACATTTTTCAATATGCAACCCAGCATAAAGAGTCAGTGAAAGTATTGCATTTCCCATAAATTGGCCAATGAAACAACCTCCCCGTGCTTGCATTTCTTAGTTCTTGGTACACCCACACGCATATGTGCACATCCAGGTGTAGTGCCAGAGATCCTGGTTTGAACACAGATTTTCCTGAAGGCTTTCTCTGAAGGTAGTCATTGCCAAACTTTTCTGAAGGATAAAAAAAAGATGACTTTGATGACGCACATCCATCAAGAACGCTTCTTAGTAAAGTGTTAGAAGGCAGTTAGAAAATTACTCATTCTTACTAATGAGAACATGTATTTCTCATACCCCTTTATCTGTTACAGTAAATGTAGATATTAGTCAAGTATAACAAGTATTTTTGGTTTTTTCAACCCCCTCTTGCATCCTGGCCTTGTTTTTAGATATTGTAGTATCAAAAATCAGTACCCCACAGGCTGAGCACAGGCCCAACAGGAGGCCTTGCTGTGAGCTCTCATTTCTCTCCTTCTTCGTTTGCGCACTTAATTTGGAAACGCCTTGGAAATGCTTCCTTGAGGAGAGAGGAAGCAAATCTGTTAAACTGAGAAAGGAATATACAGGCATGGGGAATAAGGAAGCGCATTTGGAAGTCTCATGCTGCAGGCTCTCTGCAGAGCTGTGCTGTCACTCTTCAGCCCACTCTCCTGCCTATTTTTAAGAACTAGCCTCCCTAAAACCTTCTTTCTAACTATAGCACAGACCAATTAGGTGGAGCACTTCTGAGTCAGACTTTTATACCCTTGCCTTCTTTTCTAACCAATTGTTTTATGGGAATTTTTCCTTTTCAAGGGCATTTCTTCTCGTGGCACCCACATTTAAGCAGCAGCCTTGCAGAACTGCAGCCAGCTAAGTCACCCTGGAGAATGATCGGGCTTGGTGTATGACACTATCATAATAAATCACTCTAAGACAGTATAAAAAGAAGGTTTTGTTTATAGGGAAAATATGGATATGGAGTGTTTTCAGTAGGGTTATAGAACAAGTGGTACCTGATCAGAGTAGGTGCTGTAAATCAGGGCAAAACAACCCAGCAGGACTTCTTATTTTCAGTCTTCTCAGCAGCACGATCAGCTCCTGGTGTTTCAAGTCATTAAGCAGACCACAGCTCTAGAAATAGTGCAATTTTATTAAGACTGTTTTCAGTTGTCTCCCTTAGTTTGACCCTTGGTAAGATTTATCTGGGCTTTTGTCAGCTTTGATTCCTTTCCCTAGCAGAGGGAGGGACTGGGGGACTCTGAGGCTAGAAACTACCTCTTTAAAATTAAGCTGTGGCTGTCTTGTGCATTTGGATAATTAAAAAAATAGGCGGGGGGCAGGGGTGTCTGTAAAAATCCTTACCTCTTTTTGTGGGTTGGGAATGGCTTCACATGCCCATGAATTCTGCGATTCCATGATTCTGTGTGGGTCTGTGTATTTTTGCTTAAGCCTCCTGTGTTTGTGGGGGCACAAGGTGATTGCTTGTGTTGACTTTAAAATACAAGATTGAATTACTGCTGCACTTTCACCTCAGTGATTACATGATCGCTTGAACTGTTTGGAGCGCAATTTGTTGTTATTGTTTCTGTGTAACTCTTGCAAAACTGAGGGTGCAGAAAAGAGAACAAAACAAGAAAAAATAGAACAGGAAACCTTTTCTGGAAACTGCTTGTTCTGCTACTATATATTTTCTACCTCTCTTGAGTATCTTTTGCAGATATTTCTTATCAATTGAACACTGCTAAACAGAAGATCCATAAGGGATCAGGATCATTGCTGCTAAGTACAATAGATCCATCAAGTTGAAAGCTACAGCTTTTATTTTTTTCCCAAAACTATTTGACTCCCACAGTGCTTTACCTTTATGATTAATGATACCTTTGCCTGCTGCAGCTAATTACAGAGCAATTAATCAAAATCTTCTATCCTTAACTCTTTCGGCTAACCAACTTTGTAAGCTTCTCTATGCTGATACTACCAATGATATATATATTTCAGAATGTTTATGTTTTTACGATATTTGCCCTTTTCTATTTATACGGTGCCATCAGCCATGTGGGTAACACATTTTTTCCTTCTGCGCATGGATGACTGAATTGTTATAAAACATGCAGACTCCTCAAGCCAGAGCCGTTAAATTTTCTGTGAATTCCCCACTCCATTTGTGATTATGGCATTCCCACCATGCAGAGCCAGGCCCCTTGTTCACAGGAACCAGTATCGGGTTGTGTGAAGGGCTGATGGACTGAGCAGAGGCCAATCCAAAGCAGTTTAGAAAAGCTGTGTTATCTTCTGTGGTGCTTTTGTTTTGTTTTCGTTTTGTTTTTCCCACCAAAAAAAAAGAAAAAAAAATGAAAAAAAAAGCTAAAAAGAACAAGCAGAAAGAAATAGAAATAGAAATAGAAATAGAAATAGAAATAGAAATAGAAATAGAAATAGAAATAGAAATAGAAATAATCTTGTGTTCACTCACGTCATTGTCCTTTCCAATTTCCAGACAAGCTTTCAGCCTTTGTTATCTGAGCCCTTTCTTATCTATTGGTGTCACCTGAAATTTTAACAAAAAAATTCCTTTATAAGAATGTAAATTACATGCATCTTACTCTCTTTTGGCAGTCATCTTAAAAGCTTTACAAAGAGATGATTTGTGGTTTTTTTTCCTTTTTCTTGTTTGCTGAAAATTGCCCAAGCTTTGTTGCCACAAAAATGAATTGTAGCAGACGTCTCTGGACCCACACGGAGCTATGAGATCATCACATCCAGGCACAGTCCAGAGTCTTGGGGGAGGCTGGGAGCTGAGCAAGGGTTTGGGGATCTTTTTCTGGCAGGTATTTCACTTCAGGTAAAATGAGGCAAGACCCCCGGCTCTTGCAGAAACAGAGCTGCTCATTTGTGGCGCCTCTGTTTAGGGATGCAGCAGAGGTCCAACCCAAAAAAATTCAACACAGCACTAAAAACCAGGCTTCTCTTACTCTGTGTTGGGCAGCTAATTTTGCCAGCAGCACAAGTAATTTTTTTTCTTCCTGTTTGTGTCATTGCTTATCTTGCAATAGGTGATATGGAGTAGCTTAGGAGGTGCTGTGAGGCACAAGTAATGTGTGTTTGTAAAGCACTCCAAAGCACTTGACTGAAAGCAGGTAGGGAAGTGTCACCCCTGGCTACCAGCAGGGTCAGGGTCTCCACAGCAGAGAGCTCTTCCTGGCTCTGGAAGCAGACATTTCTGCGTGCTGACATGCCAGGAGTCACTCACTACATCTCAGGGCTGCTGTCTCTCTGAGGCACGTGCCCTCCTTGGAGTGGCCACTTCACAGCCTCATTAAGGCTTCATCAGGTGTCGTGGGTTGTACACAGCAGCCAATGCCTGAGAATGAGAGAAAAACCTTCCACTCTGAAAATGTGAGAGGTGGCTGCTCTGATGGCTCACCCGGCCTGGCAGGGATCTAAAATATCCCCACTATTATTTCCATGTATGCCCAGAGCACCTATTAAGCCCTTACATGAATCAGGACCCTGGTGCACCAGGAAACATCCACAGGCAGAGCAAAGCAGCAGCTTGTAACAGAATCACAGAAATGCTAAGGTTGGGAAAAACCTCTAAGATGATCGAGTCCAGGCATTAATCTAGTACTGCCATGACACCACTTAACCATGTTCCCAAGTGCCATGGACAGGAGGCAACAGACAGGGAATAAAAAACAGAAGGAAACAAGGAGACAGGATCGGTACAAGTTATGTCACCCTGCGGCCTTAAACATATTCCAAGCTTTTGCTGGCATCCATGCAAGAAAGGTCAGATAAGACATGGGAATGGGAAGGGGGGAATGGTCGTTTCTCTGGATGCTCCTCAAGTAGCATCTTGCATGGAGGCTGGGGGGCAAAACACACAGGTGCTGCTAAGGCTGAAGAAAACTACGAGTAGTTAGGCCGACAGAGGGGATACAAGAGAAAAGCCCCAGGACATAGCAAAATCACTAGCCAGACTCGTGTTGGATGAACCTGGGAAACTTTTAAACCAAGTTTCAAAAGAATGAGGGGAAAAAATATGCCTTTCTCCCATCGTTGCTGCTGTGCCCAGGTAAACAGCCCTTTGCTATACAGTCTCTATAAAGGAACTGTATCAAATAAATAATTGACTCTCTCATCTGTTTCTCCCTTATAAGGGAACAGTGGGTCCCTTCCAACTCTGAAGATTCTGTGTTTCTGTTAATTCAGCTTGATGTTGCTGAATACTGGCTGCCTCCTTGAGCCACAGGATGCTCACGCAGAAGCAGAGTGCACAAAGGATGTTCTTCAACCCCAGCCAGGCAGAGGTGATAGCATTAACCTTTCCTTAGATGTTTGGCACTTTCTGTGGTGACTAAATAAATAAATAAACCCCCACAGAAGATTCTTCTGCTTTCTCTGTCTTTATCTGAGCTTGGGCATTTCTGGAAGTAGAGACAAAATTAAGTTTGCTTGGATTTTGAGTGGAAACGTGTTTGTGTCCGGTTGTGCACAAGCCCTGAGAGCAGCAGCACCTTTTGAAAAGCACAACACACCTTGCAGCAGAATAACCCATTAGAAAGAGCCCTTCAGTTTATCCCAGCACTTTGTGCCTCCTACTTCTGATTTTAATCCTCCACAAAAGAGATTTTCAAGTAGGCACAAAACCCACCCAAATCCACATCGAGACCCTTTCAAGAAAGGGAACTCACTGCCCCTGGCCTTACTGCATATAGAAGATCAGAATTCTTCACATGATAAACCCCAGTGGGACTGAGATGAGTTTCTGCATCAGACTAAAACATGACAGATAGGAGCCAAGCTGCTGCCTTTCTGCGCATCCACCCTTTTCTGTGCTCTTTAAACTTGTTGTCTGTGTGTAAACACTTCACATGCACATATATATATAGAGATATATATCTGTGGGTGGGTGGGGAAGTAAACTTACAATGTCACAACATACTCTTTTTGGGTAATTACATAAAACCACTCACTGTTTAGTAGGCTGGTTTCGTAACAGACCAGTTCATCTGCGGTGGGTTAGAATGTGCCAGTTAAGAAGACAAAGAAACATAATTCTGCTGCATCAATTGACTAATTACCAAGAAAAGTTTGCAACTTGGAAAGTCTGAACTGTTCTGCCACAGACAGTATGTAAGAAAAGCAATGCTCCAGTTTAAATTGAAGCTTCCAAGTCTATATTAACTGCAGCTCTGCTTTAAGTTTGGTACAAATGCCAGCTACATATTTACCAAAATATTTAAAGTAGTGAGCACATGTGTTACATTACATGAGTTTAAATGAAATTTGAGTCCTGCTGCATCCCGCCGTGTTTCAGAGGAAAAGAGAGGAGAGAGGGAAAAGGACAAGGCAGAGCTGAATTCACTCCACAAACTGAAGCTATCCAAAGTGCATGGAGGCACTGCATGAAATGCCCACCTATGTACACAGAGCTCCTTGAGGACCGAGAACAAACTTCTGAAGCAATTCTTTTGTATTAAATCTTCTCTGCACATGAGGAGGATGAAGGTCACAGCTTGACCAGTGGGAAAGAACCACTGCCAGGTGCAAGGCGTCTCTGCCAGCCTGGGATGTACCCGGGGCTACAGGAAATAGCAACAGCAAAATCAGTCATTCACTTACAGGGACAGCAGCTATTTCCACCGCTGCGATCCAGGATGAAAGTTTGGGTGGTTTTCTCCATTCTCACTCTGCCATGAAAAGGATCTGTAAGTCTTTGTCTCTCAATTTTAAATGCTGAGCCACTATTTGCCTTCCAGCTTGGCTTTTTTAGAGCACAGCAGGAACATGTGCTTTCCTTTAACTCTGAATGAGATTATTTTCCCATATAGACACAGAATCCGACATGCCATGGACTTTAAGAAAAATTTAGTCAGTCAGTCAGTCAGTCAGTCTGTCTGTCTATCCATCTATCTATCTATCTATCTATCTATCTATCTATCTATCTATCTATCTATCTATCTATCTATCTATCTATCTATCTATCTATCTATCTATCTCTATGTATATCCTGAAACTTGTGTTGGCATCACTGTCATTTGGAGTACCTGGACTCTTTTTCATGTGAGGACAAAGCTTTATGGACCTCATTTTTGACTTCACTCTGAACACAATTCCTCCTTTGTTGGTCACAGAATTGAATAACCACAGCTCCATAGAGTCCAGCACGTCCTTTATTTTCATTTTCAGGGCAGAGTCTGTTCACAATTGAGATCTTGGCTCTTACAATCAGTTCACCAAAAGCCTAAATGCAGTCTGTGCCATGGGGGAAATAGAGGGAAAGACTGTAGACCTCTGCTCTGGTTGTATGTGGATACCAGCTGTCAGATCTCATCATCCTTGGGACAGCAGCGTGTATTTTCCATCACAAATGCCATTAGGAGCGTCAGAATAGAGCTTTTGATAACACACTAAATAGCAATAGCCCACATGAGTCACTAAACACATAAAGAGAAAAGGTTATGAGAGAAAGGTACCCAGAAAATCAGTTGATTAAGAGCTAAAAGTGGCTACTGTTCCCTTAGGAGAATCAGAAAGTTTCTTGTTGGTAGCAGATTATCAAGCTACATCAAAAATTAGAAGACAGGTAGCAGTTGAGGGCAAAAAGACACAGAGCTGTGCCCACACAAGTAAGATGTGAATTAGGAGCACAGGCAAAGGAGTGAGAAGCTCATCTGTGGAACAAATGACAACGCAGATGGGATGAACTGCAGCCAGCATCCTTGCAGGGACACATTCCTCGTGTCTGCATCTTCAGCGCGTGAGCCGCCCATAAGGTTCCAGTTAGTGTATTTTAGTTAGAAATACCACTCAAAGTCCTTGCAGTCACACCTGCAGAGACATGCTTCAGCCTTCCATGCACTTTACAGACTCAGCCACTCAGCAGCCTCTGCTCTCCATTTAGAGTTATCAGGAATTATGTGTTTCTATAAGGAAATCCTGCCAGAGCAATGTCTGATCTATTAGATGGTGACAGAGGGAGACAAAATCAGTGTAAACCAACTGGTTTACAATAAGTGTTCCTCTTTTCAACCTTTATAATTCTTGCCACTCATCCCCTTGTACTTTTGCTGGTGTGGGTAGTGCTGCGCTGATAGCTTCATAATGACTCTTGGTGCAAATCTCTTCTGGAGCCGATTTCATAGGCCATGGTTGGAGCT
The DNA here is from genome assembly GCA_013397935.1 of Dasyornis broadbenti. Taxonomy (NCBI): domain Eukaryota; kingdom Metazoa; phylum Chordata; class Aves; order Passeriformes; family Dasyornithidae; genus Dasyornis; species Dasyornis broadbenti. The sequence continues at coordinate 2,087,807 of VZRN01004005.1, read as the reverse complement.
AAAGCACTTTATGGAAGGGGAAATGCTTTGCTGAGCACTGTTAAAACTCCTGCAAGACTGATGACGGCCACACCCAAAATGGTTCTCACTGAGCCAGAAAGGCCAAGCTTGCATCTGCCCTACTCCAGCAGCTCCCAGGAGGAGAGGAACGAATCCTCACAGCAGCCAGAGGAGGAGAGAGGGAAAAGGACCAGGCAGAGCTGAAACACATCTGAATCTGCTTGGAAAGCACTGATAAGGAGGTTTTGGCTGGGAGAGAGTTAATTTCCGTGTTAGGAGCTGGTACAGTGCTGAGTTTTGGATTCAGGATGAGAATAACGCTGATAACACACTGTTTTAGTTGCTGCTGAGCAGTGCGTACTCTAAATCAAGGACTTTTCAGTTTCCCAGGCTCTGTCAGCAATCAGGTGGACAAAAAAGCTGGGGGGCACATGGGCAGAACAGCTGACCTGGGCTGGCCAACGGGATATTCCATGCCACAGAACATGGTGCTCAGTATAGAAACTGGGGGAAGTTGGCTGGGAACTGGCAATCCCTGCTCAGGAATAGGCTGGGCATTGGTCAGCAGGTGGGGAGCAATTGCACTGTGAATCCCTTGTTTTAATTGCCTTTGATTCCTCCCGCTCTTTTTACTGTCTCTCTTTTCATTACTATTACTATTATTATTATATTTTACTTTATTCCAATTATTGAACCACTCTTACATCAACACACGGGTTTTACCTCTTCTTTTCCTGATTCTCCTACTCATCGCAGCCTTGGAGAGGAATGAGGGAGCAGGTCCATGGTGCTGAGCTGCCAGCTGGGGTTGAACTACGACACAAGGAAATACACAATGCCCTGGCAGGAAGCCTGGGCTGGGATGGCTCTGACAGGCCACTGGAATTACTTCCTTGCAGTTTATCCCATCAAGACCAGCACGTCACAGAGGAGGAAATGCACGGAGAAGCTTCCAAGGACAAGGTCACCATACCTGCCTGAGGCAAAGGCAGAAACAGGAACAACACTCCCTTCTGTCCCAACGTCATAATTATTCTGATAAATTTTATTTTATGAGTGTCATTAGGACGCTGCTGGGAAAAAGAAATTATGAAAATGAAAACACAGCAACTACTGGGATATAAATCGGAGATAATAAGGAAGAAAGTTTTCAAAAAAATACAAGGAAGTGACAAGTTTAACCATGAGTGAAACGAGCCTGGGCAGAACTGATCACACCTCTGAGACCAGCACCCATATGAAAGAAAAATCTGCAAGAAGGGAAATTTTAGATAAGTGACTCATGTGGTACTCATTTCAGGCAGGGGAAGTGACAGGCTGCAGTGAGAACCAGCCACTTTTTGGACTCCACAGCCATGAATGGCTCAACTGCAGAGAGCCCAGACAGAGGTCAGGAGAGACTTGAGAGGCTCTGAATGAAGGATTTCCTGCCATACCTCCTGTGCAACAGAGCCCCAAATGCTCAGCACGACCTATGGTGTCCGCCTGAGCAGTGTGAAGTGAAAATCAAGACTTATTTGTGTGCAGCCATGAACCCACAACTGAAATAAACCACCCAGCAGCAGTAAATCTGCAGTAAATAAAAGCAGCAGAGCCAAGAGACAGGGAAAGGTGTACCCCTCTCCTTTCCTGGCCTCAGGAGGAGGTCAAAGGCTGGTGCAAATCCCTTTGAAGTTAAGGAGAACATCTCTGTGGTTTTCTCTAACTCCTTTGTGTCTAACTCAGCTCTCAGTGACATAGCAGCAGTGCAATTTAAGGCACATAAGGAAATCAGAAGAAGATTTCTCATGGTTTCTTTGGGTTTTGTTTTTTGGTTTTTTTTTTCCCCTTAGGTCATCTTGGATACCTCAGAGACTGTTCATATGAGTGCAGAAAATAGCAGAAAGGCGGCCACTCGTGGAGAACGGAAATGTTCAGCAAGAAACACTGTTTTAATGAATGCAAATCATCCAGGTGACTGGAAAGCCTTTCAATGTAAAGGGTTAGTAATTACCGACCCATAAATACTAAGAGGAAAAATGTTCTCTGTGGTCTGGAGTGTTCAATCCTCTCCTTTCACCCCTCTTGCACGTAATTAAAACTAAATTGATTGATTGCTATATCCTCTGTTAAGAAACCGGGATTTTCTTGGCTTCCCAGGGCAGAGGGAAGGCTCAAGGGGAGACAAGAGTTTGGACCAAAGATTGCTGGTCTGGCCAGTCACCCTCTCCTATCTGTAGTTTAGATAATGTTCAACCACTGCCCAAACAAAGCCATGCGACTGGTTGGGGGTTTTATTTGCTGAGGCAATCATTAGCAAGTGTCTATCTTTCCAAGGCCTCTCTTACCTGCAAAGCTGCTTTGGCATTGGGAGATGGGTGCCTTTGTGCATCTTCTTTAACAAAACACCTCCCACGCCCACTTCCTGGGTGGTCCAGGGGGACTAAACAGCCCCCGGGTGAGCGGTGCTTTAATTATCAGGTTCTGAAGGGCACAGCAACATACCTCGAGCAGATAGGAGAGCATTTTATAAAGAGCCCATTTTCCTTTCCTCTGACCTTCGCAGAATGATGCTAGGACTGTGTTTGGGGCATTGCTAGGAAAACAGGCTGGTTTTGCAAAGGCTTCATTCCCTGATGGGCTCCCTATTGCCCTGCTAATTCCCTGTTGGATTCCAGCGGCTGGAAAGGGAGCTTCACCATCAGTGTTTTACAAAAGAGCTGGGATTAACAGGAATTAATGCAAGTCACGACCAACACCGAACTGCTTTGTGTGTGTGGCATCAGACAGCTTATACCAGATAGAACTCTATTTTCTTTAAAATCCACATTGCTTCATGTGTGCATAAGACATGGTTTAAATTCCACGTTATAAGTAACTTACAAACCCCTTCCTAAACTCGAAACAAAACAAAACCTTGTCCAAGAGAGTAAAGGACTCCTTCAGTTCTGTATCCGCACAGTTCTTATTGATCAGGATATCCCATGGATTTTCTCCCAACTCGAGAGTTTCTTTTACTTCCACCCAACAAATGTCAAGTATTAAAACCACCAGAGCAATCACTCAGTCCACATTTCATTGCCTGCACTAGAACAAAGGTTTCTGCGTAGTCTATGATCAAAGAAAGCTTCAACCTCTGTCAAATAATTATGGTCACAAGGAGAATTTTCAGGAGGATTTTCTAAGATGTACTAAAACCTGCTTATTTATGATGGCACAGTTAGAAAGCTGCAGCAACAGGAATCAAAGTAACACCCTACGAACACAAATGATCTAAAAGAAACTTCAGCAAGAAGCAGTCCAGACATTTGTGCTGTAGGCAAGGACTGCCTTAACTGTTTACGTCCCACACTGCTCTCAAACCCTCCCATCTGCGTCTTCCCAACTGGAAAATGGGAATGGCTGTGCTAATCTGTTTTTCTGATTAGAAACTATTTCTCTACTGTCTAGCTAGAATGCAAATATTCCAGGAACTTAGTCCAAAATCTGTTGAACTCAATATACGTGACTTAAGTGGTAATTTCTCAAGGTCTTGCCTATGTGGTACAACAAGGTGTGAGTAAGGATGAAAGAGTTAAGTACTAAATGAAGGCTATAGGGATACACGACTTCATTAAGACTAAAGAAAAAAGTACAGATGAGACAAAATAGAATCTTTGCCTTTGGAACCTGAAAACTTCCAAAAAGCTTCAAAACACGTGGGAAAAAAAATTTAGCACTTTACACCATGCTCTAACATGCATTCCCCCCCACCCCCCCGAAATAATGAAGTAAATTAAGTATTTTCAGTAAAGATTAAGAACCATTCATTCTCCTACAATTCCTTTTTGTACATCTGTGATTCCATCTTTTATCATGCACAAATAGGAGATGGAAGTGCTAAACCGATTCTGCACAGAGAAAAAAAAAGAAGCATGCTAGCTGAAACAAGGGTCTTTTCCTATTTAACATATATATATATCCCAATTATTTGCAAAACAGGACTTCCACTCTGTTAATTACATGTACGATGATGATTCAGGTTACTGACAGGAAAGAGCATATAATAATTGCACAGGGAACTCAAATGGGTGCTTTCCAACCTTCTCCCTAAAAAGTTACAGATTTCTAAATATATGTTTCAGCTGTGACAATTATACACTTCCATCACAAAAACATGTCTGGGATTTTTATCCAGTTTACTTGCCTGGTGTGTGTCTTAGTAGGGAAATGTTGTATTTTTTGCAGAAATCTGCAAAACACAAGCACTGCTTTTGCCTCTCAAACAGCCTGTTCTGCTCCCAAATTCCTTTTTCAGTCCAGACACTTGATACCAGCAGGTGAGACAAGAAATCCTCAGATATCCTACCAAAGACTCTGCTGTTCTTTGACTCTGCACAGCATCAGAGCACAAAACCACGTGGTAGAATAAGCATCCACGGCTGTTTCGATGGAACATTTTTTCAAAGCCAGGAATATAACCTGTGGAGATGTTGTCATTCCAGCTTCTGCTGTACTGTGGCACACTCCTACAAAGCAGAATTCAAATTTGAGATTCATTTCCCAAGGTTCAACCTGGAGTCAGCTCTGTAATTTGAAACAGCCATGCCTCACACAGCAACAAAGCTGAAGGGGAAGCTGCCAAAGGTTAATCTTTCCTCCAGTATTTCTACTGACGGCAGCTTTGCTTGGCCGGAGCTGCCCTTTGTCTGAATTGAGCAGGACAATGAGACCATTAAGCAGTTTGGCTTTGTTTTGCCCGCTGTGGAAACCCTAATTCCCTCCTGGGAGAGGATCTCTGGAAGAGGAGAAGCTGCTATTAGCGTTTGCAAGAGAAACCAGCCGCCTCTCCAGGGAGCCTTGCATCCTGTGCTTGACACTACTCAGCTCAGGCAGCTCCTCACAAGTGATGCCTCTGGTGATCCTGGAGACGCTGGAGTCTTTAATTAAAGTTTGTTTGAGCTACAATGAGCTCACCTGTGTGCACAGAAAATATTTTACCTGCTAACAGAACCAGTTGTACTTTCCACGTTCTCTTTCCTGTCCTGTATTAAAACTAACAAAAATTGTCATGAAGTACGTTTTAAGTGAAAAGTGATTTTAAAAGGCTAGAATATGAAATCTTTCATGCTTGATATGAAATCAAAGGACATTACTTGCAGTATGTATAACAAATGTTTTGAAAAGAGCTAAGTCAGGCTTAGTGGCCAAATGCAAACAAGGTCCGGGCAATTCACCCAGCATTGCTCCATCTGGCATTCAAATCCCATGCTGTTCCCAGCCCAGCTCTGACTTCAGGCTGAGTATCAACCCACAGCCTGCCAGGAATTAACAAAAATTATTCCTCTCTAAAATGTCTGGCCTCAATAATACTGGATACTAGGTGGTTTATTCCTTGATTTTTTTTTTATTATTTTTTTTTTAACTCCATAACATCAAATATTTTCTAGTAAGGAATGCTGAACAACAGCCTGGCTGGAATAGCACAATTTAAAGGGCCATATCCTTCTGCAGCCTCAGAGAAGAAGGATTCCTGCACTTTCGCATGAGCACGTGGAGCCCACAGGGAAACAGATGCTGAGAGACAATACAAAGGCAGACTCAAGCCACAGCAACAGGTCATCAATAATCACCACCTGATTAGGGAACTTTTCATCCATCCCCAGGTACAGTTGCATCCCCGGGGCTTGTCTTGCATCATCTTGTTTAGGGTCCCCTTCTTTGGACAAAAGCTCGCTCCCGACATCAACTTCTCCTGTGTTAAAGGTGGGTGTGACACAGATGATGCCGGGATTTTTCCTACCAGGAGGTTTTGGGCTGTGGCTCATGAGCTGCTGTGCATGTGGGTCAGAGCAGAGGCGTGTTTGTGCCCCGGGGCAGCTCAGGAGGTTTGCAGAGCCAAGTGGGCACAGAGGCTTTGCTGAGTTCATCTCCATGAAGCCCGCACTCTGCCAGGTGCACAGCCCCGCCTAACACGACACTGCTCCCAGAACAACCCCAGCCATCACTGCAGAGCAACCAACTTCGGATGCACTGAGAGGGAGCTGAGGGAGGACATCAACACCACCCAGACCTCGCATGTGTCCTCAGTGCACAGACCAAGGGAAATCTGCCTCTGGTTGGCCTCACCAGAATCCTACACATGGAATACCAGCTCCTCACTCGGCACGGCCCACATCTGAACCTACAGCTTTGCCACTCATCTCAGCCCACATCTGCCTCTGAAATATTCCCTCATTCCCTACGACACAGCAGCTGCTTCCAGACCAGTGTCTAAAGGCACCTCCCCTCGTGGAAGGATGATTCCTCATGTTGTTAAATGGAATGCACACCTGTGGCTGCTGTGATGCAAACGGGGTTGCTGTGGTGCTGATCCTCTCAATTATGCTTGCATACTCGGCACACCTAACCATCTACCTGGAGCTGGCACAGTAACATCGAAATCAAATGGAGTACAGATAAAGCCTTTAGAGGACAAATATAAATGACTAATAAGCTTTTCGCGATGCCAGTGTGTGCCAGCCAGACATATTAACGAAAAAGCTCAGGTTGCTTCTGCTGCTTCCTCCCCTGTGCCACTTAGGTGTTTCCTCCAGCCACAGGCAATCATGGATATGATTTCACCTCACTAAACCTCACCATGCCCAAGGACAGAAGCTATTTTTTTCCAATTTACTTTTGGAAGCCAATCCATCTTAGAGCTGCATGAGGGATAGCAAATCTACTTATCCACTGCACGCAGACAGATGGCACATCAGAGTGAAAGCTTGAGTCAAAGATGCTGGTCAGAATTCCCCTGGCTAAATACATGTCCATGCTGGAGGCCATCACATTCAGGCTGGGGTCCATCAGGCAGTGATGTTCTGGCATCCTCACTTCCTAAAGGGGATTGGGAGGTTTAAACATTAAAAAGTGCTCCAGGTGCTTTCTTGTCCATGCAGAAACTGCAGGGCCCTGCAAACTCTAGTTCTCCACACCTCCCACAGCCCACACAGCACTATACAATCACCTGTCTGCTTCCATACGTGCACATACACAGCCTGCATGGAAAAAAGAATAGCTGCCACAGGAGCCACAGGCTGGGAGAAAAAAATGCCATTGCTGCTGTCACTGTGCTTGTGCTGCAAGGGACTACTTGGTCCTGGCTCCCTCAGACAACTCCAGATGTGCACCCCAGCAAGTCCCCAGCACAGCCCTCTCTCACACTCTGACAAAGACGGTGCCTCAGAGGGCTCAGTGAAATGCAAATGTAGCTGGTTCTAAAAGAAAATGAAATTCAGAGGGTTTGCACAGGAAACAGCCTGGGGGCAGAGAAAGGAGGCTGAATGCCTTTCATTGAAATGCAAAGAGGCAATTTTCTTTCTCAGGAAGATCTATAACCCCCCACCACGGACTGATAATTTTGTTAAGGTAACAGGAGAGTTACTGGTAGCAAAACCTATTCTAGACTGGCCATCAGAAGCCACGCGAGTTAAATCATCCCCAGTGTTTTCCACTGCATGACACTTTCTACTTTTTTCGTCACCGCTGACTTTAAATACACGGGAGAAAAAAAATATACAGGGGAAGAAAAAGTCTATTAAGACTTAATAAGAGTATAGATGATGCAAACAGGAACGCCTCCAAAGTGATCCCAACGTGTCCCAAGCACATTGAGTAATTAGCATCTTCCCATGTTCCCTCTTAGTTGAGTCATTCATCTCTCCAGTTGCCTGTGCTGTGCTATTTCTTGGTGGCTGAGCCTCTTGCATACAAAACCATCAGATGCAGAGGCCCCGACTGCAGAGCTGTTTCACACACAACCGTTTTGCCATCCTTAGAAGTTTTTTTTAGCTTTGCCAGGCTGTGCTTGAGTGGATTCATCACGTCCAGTAGATGAGGAAAACATGGGAATTTGGCAGGCAGAAACTAAAGATTTGGCTTGGTCTGAGTAAGGGAGGTGTTGACTCAACCAGTGGAGAGTGTTTGCTGGCAGAGGGAGCAGCCAAGAGGAATGTGCCTTGGAGGGGGCCCTGGATTCAGCAGGGGTCAATGCCAGGGAGCAGTGGGCTGTCCTGGCACATGGCCTGTCCTGGCATGTGTGCCGGCGGAGGGGGCACAACCCCTGTCCCCAGCTCTGCCAGCATCACTTCCCACAGAGCACTTGTACTTCTCTTTCAGACTCTCTTGGTCTCCATGCACGGCTGCTGGTGCAGTAATTGGCAATATTTCCTCACACAGCAACCACACTTCCTGCTCTCATTCTCCAGGTGTTGTTTTACCACTGCCCCGACCACCCTGACATTACACAGCCTCCTGTCCTGTGTCACCAGAGCCCTGCCCCAGCCAAAGAACAGAGGGATTAGCTGTGTGGGCAATGTTTTTTCACTAATCAACAAATTAGTAATTTTTTTTTCCCCCCATGGCCTCCTTTGCCCTTCCCAGACATCCAGTTTACACCACATGCTTCTGCCTGTGCGTGTCTGTGTGCCAGCCCAAACCTTCTCTGTCCCATTCCTGCAATGGCTCCATTGCTGTCCTGTGGTGACAGGAGCGACAAATTCTGCCTATTCTTTCCTTTCAGCTTGTTCTGAGGACCATGCACGCTGAGCAATGCTACAGGCTGCAGAAGGAATGGAGTCTGTTTTATGGAATGTCTCTATCATAAGGACTCTTCAATGGCTATGCAGAAAGCAAGCTCCTAACTTTCCACACAGGAAGAAAGCATGAAAAAATTCTCTTCTCTTCTGGTGCTTTGTAACCGAGTGTGTAAACAGCCAGTGCCTTTGAGAAACCAGCTTCCCTCTCATGGGCTCCTGAACTGCCCAGGAGTTACTGGCAGCTCTCAAAAGATAACACAGTCACAGTCACACACAGACGCAGCGCCTGTAAAAATGATCACATTTGGAGCTGTGATACCTTTTAGGAGGCAGGATGGAAAATAGAACAAGCAGCATTGGAGAGGGCAATGAAAGTACTGGAGCTTTTTGTCTCCCCAGCTCTAGTACAGAGTGCTGAAGGACGAGGTTGGTAGCCTGCTCTGTTTGCTGGAGGAGAGAGGCCTTGGGGCAAACAACTTCAGCTCTGGTTTTCTGTTGACTCCAACAAGCACAGCAATTACAGCCATCCTCTTAATGCTGGAGATGAAGGTTATCTCCAGTATCAAGAATGCTGATGTTTCTGGGTAGCCCTTGTTCACAGAGAGGAATAGCTAAGCAAACTCCCTATGGACTTTGGGGAAACACAAAGGCTCTTCATATTTTATGTGCTGAGATAAGACTCCTGGGAAAATTTTAACCTAATCTTTCTCCAGCTGTTTGCTTTCACAGAGAAATCTATGTGTATATATGTGTAGAAATCTCAAGAAGAAAAGTTAAAATATATACAAATACTTTTTTTTAACCCAAGTTTCACTTTCTACATGGGAAGAAACAAATCCATCTCCAGCAGATCTAAGTGGGAGATGACTTAAGTGATTTGGGAAATTAAAATGTGATGACATTCCATTCTCTGTCTTTTTTCTCTCTGCTGTATTTCATGTGTGTTTTAGGCTCTCATTCTGTCCTGTAAAAGATGCAATTACAAGAGACTGACTCTACATACAGTTCTCTTGTTGTTGTGTACATATAACCACCTATTGAAAGGAAAAGTCAATTGCAAGAACTTAATTAAAAATTGGATTACATATTTCTGGATTACTAATACTTTTGGATACTCTATTTTGCTAACACAATACATGAATAGACAGTGCTGTTGTCTAAGCACAGTTGATAATTTCTATTCCTTTTTAAGATGCTGCTTTGAAATCCTTCATTGGATTCATCGAATCCAGGCTCTGAAGAGGGAGTGCACTGCTTTCTGCAGTTTTTTTTTCTCTTGAATTTGCTGGTTTAAATTCTTTGGGGTGTACTTCTGCCTGACTGGCAGAATATCTAAATGAATAGTTCCTGGCAAAATGTAACCACCTGAAACGTTAGGGGACAAGTTACCTTAACTGTGAAAACAAGCAGATATTTGTCTCAAGAATACTATAACTCCTTTAAGAAAGTAAATATAAGAGTGACTAGATATGAAATGCTTTTCATCTGCTGAAGGAATTTCTTGTATTCATTTTCAGGAAAAACTACAATAAGCATTTCCACTGAGGTAAATGAACTAAACAAGGATAAGTGCTACCCAAGGTAAAGAAGTTTATAAGCCCCTGAGACAACAAGGTTGCAGAAATGGGACCTTTGTTCTTGCAAGGGATCATGTGAGTTAAGGAACATAGATTTACCTTCCAGAAGGGCTGGGAGTTACACAGGCACTGGAATTGCTTGTTTGTGTTAGTGAGCAGTTCCAAATGCCTGAGGTGACCACGTCCCTGCAGTTACTGTACCACAGCAGGGCTTTTGGGTGTGCCTAATGGTTAATTCCAAAAGCGTGTTAGTGGAGATGCCTTGTTAAGAAAATTTAAAACAAGTTATTTTATATAATTTTCTTTACCTGCAATGTACAATTGCTACAAAGCTGATGCAGCCATGAGCTGAGATTTTTCCTTCTGAGGAATAAGCTTGGATTGAATGTTCCAGGCATTTTCCATGCTGGGATGCCAGAACTGAAGCGATCCGAATGTGTCTGGTTTAGATCTGTGTTTCTGTACCGGTCCTCCTGAAACAACGGTGGCCAGATCAGTTCCCTGAAGACTGGCCAAGCCCAGTTTTACAGAGCAGTCTTTGCAACAGTCCACTGAGTCTCACTGATATGGTAACTCGATCTGATTCAATTTTTCACATTTGCTAAGGAGATCATGACAGAATTCATCATAGCTGCACAGCAGACGCGCAGCAGGTGGGCAGCAGAGGGAACCTGAGCTGGAGGTGGCACCCCTAGGGCTGCTCCCTTTTCTTTGTTAGTCTGGGGCACTCGGTGCTGCTCACTGCTGCTATAAATACGCAGCAGTCACTTGACCCTGGCAGTTGCTTTGGCTGCAAGAATTCTCCCCTGCAGCTGGCAGGGATTCAAGAGGAGCACGTGCCCTGCTGCCCCTGGTGCTCAGCTGGAAGGAATGACCTTCGCCTTGCTCTGGTCAGCTTTGTGGTTGCCTTATGCTCAGCTAAGGACTAATCCCAAAACAGTGACCCCCACCTCCTATTTCCCCCTGCTACATGTTCCTATTCACTTTTCAGACTGAATCAGTCTGAAAATCAATCTTTTTTTTTTTTTTTTTTTCCCCTCCAGCGATTCAGCTCACTTTCAGACTGAAGGGAAGGAAAACGCACTTCTAGGAATCAACATTTTTTTCCCCCTGTGGCAGACATCTGGATTAGAACAGATGAGTCAAAATAACTTGTCTTTTTTCTTTCACTTAAGATGACTAGACAACTATAAATATACGCTTAGTTTATCTAAAAGTATATGAGAAAAACCCCATAATCAAAGCATGTATCCACTTCTTCTGCATTTCCCCATTGAGGAGTTTTCTAAGCCAGCTCACCAGAACCCTTTAAAATCCTAGTGGGAAGTGTGCACCCCTGCAGGCACTTCATCCTCTCAGCCTGTATTTTAGGATTAGTCACATTGCCCTCAGGATCACATGTCAGGTGCTGATATTCTGCCACTAATGTCTGTAGGGTGCTTCGTTTGCTCCAGTTGAATTCCCTAAATCAACAGCTCGTTGATGAGCACGCCCGGGATGGCTTCTGTCGCATCAGGTTTCAGAATCACAGTGTCGGCCTCATGACCAACAGATGCTTCAGTGAAGTACTTTCCTTTGCCAAGGAAGCATCCATGGAGCAAAGGCTGCCCAAGGCCAGTTCCCACAGGCATTTTTCACGGCAAAAACAAGCAGAAAAGGGCTAAGGTCTTTCTGCACATTTTTTCTGCATTCCTTTAATAGCCAACATCTTCTAATTGGTATTTTGATGATATTACAGTTCACAAATGCTACATTAAAGGGCAACTGTGAAGTTGCCCAGAAGTCACAATAGCAATTTTTTGTCCTTTACTACACGAAAAATAAAGCGGAGCCTTGGCTGATTCTTAGAACTGCTGCTGCTACAGCTAAATTAAATTTGAATTTTGTCAGAATGCCACACCATACCAGTGGCACTGACTGTACGGAGAAATGTAACCATGCCAGAGTGGAACTGTTCTCTAAGATCATTGTTAGATATCAAAGGTGGTTTGGCTGATTCCGTGCAGAGGTGACATAAACTGTCCCAGAAACAGGAGCTTGCTCTACAAGGTGAGCCTCCCCAAAAGACCTGGCTGGAACACTTTCCAAAGCCTAACTGCACTGCTAAATCCCTTCCAGCATTGGTGGAGTTTTAGCATGGGCAGAATTAGAGGGATAGAGGGCAAAGAGAACAGGAATAAGCACTGGATGAGGATAACTCATCCATGCTCCAGCAGCTCGTTCAGTTGCTCTCTGGAACTCAGGACAGTGAAAACTTGTTTATTTTATTAAAGGTTACTAAATTACCTTGTACAAACC
>VZRN01004005.1:1908377-2075380 GCA_013397935.1 Dasyornis broadbenti | reverse complement strand
ATCATATAATCTTCATTAATTGCTTGTCTTCAGTTCTATGAACTTTTCAAAATAGCTCGGATAAGGTCCTCCATGTTTCAGGCATAGATCCAGCTCAACCAGGCAGAGGAGTCACAGTGAACTTATAAAAGGATTAGGCAATTCACAGTTACACAAAATACAGTTTTTAATCTGTTTACAGGAGAGTTTTCAGGCAAAATGCTTCACTATTTTAAAAAACTTTTAAAATAAACCACTTCTAGTTGTATTTTTGTAATCAGGAAGCCCCTGCTATCTAACATGCACCCTTTGAAATGTATTAATTTTAATTACTAGTCCAAGTACTGATCAATAAAATGAAAATCCAAGCAGGGATTTCCTTAACATGCTAAAAAGCATATCAACAAACTGCAGGAAGCCTGTGACTTTCTGAATGTGTCTCAGCATTAGCTTGCAAGTTTACAATGGCAGAGATTTTGGGAGTACAGGCTAAATACACACAGTAAATCTCCAGCACATGTCATGGAAAAAAATTGTGGTGCTTATCTAGCCAGCGTGGCTGATATCGCTGCTGGGGCTGATTCAAGACAATTTATAACAGTTTACGTGCCTGGGTTACTATTAATAAGAAGTGTTGAAATTACAACATCGGGTACAGGAAGAGAAACTCGTGGAGACTAAATTTAGCTGAGTGAAGCTAATTCACACCCCCAGCTCCCTCTGCAGTCTAGGGAAATGTAAGCTTCTCTAGAAGGCAGCTCAGAGCACAAACTTAATTTAGACTCAAGTTACAGGAGAGGCAGAGAACTGATTTAGTGTTTCCGAGCCATGACACAGGGAAGGGACTCTCCCTGGGCCTGTTCATCCTGGGCCTTCCTGAGCTGTGTCTGGCATTAGCTGGGCACTGCTCTGAGCCCAGTCAGCTGGCTAATGAACAAAACGCTGCTCCAAGCAAAGAAAAGTGATAGTTTTCTGCTGATTTAATGAGCTGCAATGGATGAGGAAGAGATTAGAGAAGCTTGTGGGAGCAAGGGATAAGCAGGGGTGGAGGGCAGACCTTTGAGGCTTGCCCGATGCCACAGAACTCAGCTTTGGACTCAGCTCTGCTGGGAAACATCACCCTTGGTTGCTCTGTTCAAGGAGAGAAATTTTAAGTGGGCACCTGTTAGATCCAAATCAAAGATAATCATTAAACTTATCCTAAAGTTTCTGTCTCACTTGGCTTTGCCTACATCATTAGAAACCAAAGTGGAAGCTTGATTGGTTGAATAACTGAGCTATGTTTTATTGTTTGAAAGAGGAGATTCAAAATGTGTCTACAGATACATTCCCTGATCTTTTGCATATCACCCTCTAGATCACTGCTAGAAAATGTAACTCTCATCACTTCACAGGGAACTTGCATCTGTCCCCACTTTCAGCAATGATTTTTCCCACCTGCAAATCGCTCTAACCATAGGAACAGATTATCAGGGTCAGGTGAAACAAGCTGTGACTGAGGACACTCCAGGAGCCTCCTCAGCATTCGCATGCAGACTGACACACTGAGTTTGCCAGCAGTTCTCTTCCCCCTCCTCAGGAATCCAACACCATCAAGGCTAGGGTGCTCCCCCAACACCACCTGAATGATTGAATTCTGACAAATTCCATCAACAAATCCCTGTCACTACGAGTCCCCTGTGTGTTTAGTGCAAAGCCTGTCCTTTCTAGACAGAGGACTCAGATGTAGCTGCGGAGGCAAGCCTCCCTCAATACTGGGAAATGTTAAATAATGATTACTGGAAGCTCAGCTGTGTGTCCACAGCTCAGTTGTGTCCACAGCTTTTTCCACAGAGCTTGCTCTGTGAACAGCAGTGCTAAGGGTCCAGAGTGCAATATGGCAAAGGTTACTTCAGATATCACTGGATGCTTCCCAAATAGGAGGATGGTCAGTCAGCCTTGACCCTTAATGTCAGCAATCTGCTTCAAAGGCAGTGGCTGGAAGCCTGTGGCTGCTCTGGAGAGCACAGGCAGAGGTTTTCATAAAACAGGCAAAAATGTATGTGGTCTGTCTCCAGAATGACTTTTAACAAGGTAAATTGTGGGATCGTGTAAGTGGAAGTCTAGGTGGGAGTGGGAGAGGTGAATCTGTTCTTTAGCAAAGTTCACTGTAAGCAATATCCAGACGTGCGTGTTCAAACAACATAACCCAGGAGCTCCTTCTCCAAGTACAACACACATATGAGGGAACCTGGAATCAACTCCTAAAGAGGCAATAAGTCCTGCACTTGTGGAACTACGTCAGAAGACATTAAAGGCACAAGATGTGTTTCTATGAGAAGCACTGTTGAAAAACCTTCTGTAATACAATGTATTATTGCATTACAGGAGGCAATTCTTACCTACTACATCACTGCTATTGCAATAGTGCCGTACGGAACTACTACAAAAATCTCTGTACAAAGATCAACTGAGGTGCTACACACCAGATCTGCTACACTCTGTGTGTGATTACAGGGGGTGACTGCAGTAATGTAAAGAACATTTCAGCATGAACACGGCCTCACATCTGTGTCTGGAGAGGTGTTAGGCTGACAAGGCCATACTCACTCCTTCAGATATGTAAACAAAACCACCAAATCCATGCATGAAAACGTAAGGACTTCTAAGTTTTCTGAACAGTTAACCAGTTCAGAGAAAAAAACCACATCCCTATTGTATGGAAATTAATCTACTGATAAAAAAAATCACTGTCTGTAATTTCAATTTCATATGTTTTATCTTGCATATGCATTGTTTTTTCCATTTCTGTCTTATCACTTTATTTAGCAGCTGTTTTTTCTCCTGAACTTTTTAATGAGCCAGAGCTCATTAAATCAATGCAGTTTAGTTCTTACAAACTAGGTGCTATTACTTACCTAATTGTAAAACTTATAACCATTTGTTTCCTCTGGCATCAAAAATATACTCTAAATGAGATCATCACATTTCACTCCTTTTGCACTATAGCCCTCAAGCTCATGATGTGTTTGTTTTTTTTTTATTAACTACATTATAAAGCACTTAACTATTTATGAGTGTATTATTTGTATAACACTGTCTAATCTTTAAACAAAAATTAAACAGAAAGTAGGCTTGCTGCCAAAAAACGGTCCAGTCCGCCTTTTAAAGCTTTAATATCTTGCAAATAGGAATGTGGCATTTCCCTCTCCAATTACAAATGCTACGGAGATAATTGATTGTTGAAAGTTCATAAGGAACTGTTCCTTCAAATAAAACCAGGGTAAAAGAAGCCTGCAAAGCTGCCACTCCAGGATAATTTTTCTTTATTGTGTGATGTATTTTCCCTTCAAATGGCAAATCCAGGAGAAGCACAGAATTAATATAGGTGGACCAGATTTTTAATTCAGCATCTGCCAGCATTTTGTGTGACAGCACTTAATGATTTCCAGCACATTAACTCAGTTCTCTGTATTCTGCAAAGCTGGAAAACTAATTCTTTTCCCTCCATTACACCTGAAATATCACTTAGAACACATCCATCCTGCAGGGCAAGGACCTGATCTACCAAGTCTAATACAGTGAGAGAGAATCTTGACATTGCCACCAGCCCTACATCCCGTCCTTTGGTGTAATGGATTCCTTCCCTTCCTAGCTTCAATTCTTCATGACTTAGGACTACAGCCATCATCAGACCATGGCCATCAGACCATCAACATCTTGCTGCGTGAAACAGTCCCATTAATAGAGTTTTTCAACTGAGAGCTCTGTTTTTAATAAGATTTAACAGTAGTTTTGGAAAAAAAGAAACAGTAGAGAAATCCTACCTACTTTCATGCATTTTGGGAAGATGACGGGACAGATGCAAGTAAAGTACCTCAAACTTATCTAATTACACACATTTTGTACACAACCCAAAAGTTGAACATGATGAAAATGTATACTCAAAAGGTATTTTGTAATTGTATAAATTGTACCAGGCAAATTTATTTAGACTGTGTCGCTTAACACTAGGGTTTGTTTTTCTGGAAGACTGCACTTCATCAAAAATACCAGTGTTGCCAAACTAGAGCTGAACTTTGAAACGGTGACCTGTCACCCAGGAGACTTTCTGTGTGACCTTGGGGAGATCTTTTCACCTCTCTGTGCCTCAATCCTCCATCATCTGGAACAATAAATAAGTATGTAACTACGAGCAGGAAGAGGGAATAAGCTTCTTTCTTCCACCCACTGCCTTGCTCCTGCCTTGTCTATTTAGATTGAAAGGATTTCAGGGAGGGGATTAAATACCCTGTGCTTTTAGCACTGCATGCAGAATGAAGCCTGATCTAAATGAGGGCTCAGAAGAGCTGTTGTAACCTGTGGTAAACGGTCCAGTCTGCCTTTTAAAGCTTTAATATCTTGCAAATAGGAATGTGGCATTTCCCTCTCCAATTACAAATGCTACGGAGATAATTGATTGTTGAAAGTTCATAAGGAGAGAGAAAGATCCTGTCCAAAGACGACATAATGCAGTGGTGAATGTTCCTCACAACAGGCACTGGCAGGACAAGAACCCTTAGTTATGGTTCAGGAACAAAAAACCTCTTGCTCTAGTTCTTCCCTAAACTCTCCAGAACCTTTTAATCTCCCTTCCTCCCTATTTCCTTAAAGTTCAGCTGTGCATGTTCCCATTGTGATTACAAAAGATAGATTTTCTTACCCTTCTGTTTCATTATGTAATTATTATTTACCTCCAGTTCCCATTGCAGCTGTAATTTCAAAGTCTTGAATTGATTTTCTTACAGTAAGCTGCTACATGAAGTGTCATGTGGACGGCTTAATTAATTTCTTTCCCTCCAGGGGACCCTTTGCTACATCAAACAATGTAAAGAAGCGAAGTAGGCCATGGTTAGATAGTGATTTAAAGCCAGCATGGATCTGTACTGTTCTGCTGCCCAGAAAAGCAGGTTTCATCCTCACCACCATGCTCACCACCTCTCTTGAGTTCACACCATCTTTTGTTTGGCTGCTTAGTGAGCCAGAGGGAATTAATCCAGTTATTACTGAACTTGGCAAAAAAAAAAAAAGACAACAAACAACCAAAAAGCCCAAACCAACTAAACTTTAAACTAGCTGCAGCAACAGCAAAAAAAAAAAAAAGTAGCCATAGATGTAGGCAGGCAGAGCTAGGCTCTCTGCCTAGCCACATTTAACCCAGTGACTTATTTGGGAGGACTCTGGAATCTACTGTTATGTTTTCCCTCTTCTAAGAGAGACTTAATAACGTGTGATGAGGAACCTAAAGCCTTCTGGTTTCTTACCCAGTAGAACTAATTGCATACCATTCAGTGTTTTGCTTTTGTTTTTGTCCCTTACAGCTAGAAAGACGTAATGTTACAGCCCTAGATGAAAACTCCGTTTGCTATGCATCCGTATTTTCCTTGCTTTGGTGCTGGAGGAATTTCAAGGAATCAGCAAGGCATCAGCACCAGTGGTGGCTCATCGTATACCCAGATTTTCAGTTTGTGTCTTCCTTGGATCTAAGGGAAAGGAAAATATCATCTGACTCGTATTGCTACTTACAGTGCCGGATGTGATTACTATTTTAACAAGGCATGAAACCACATTTACCCTTATTCCTGTACATTACCATTTTAAAGGATGCCCTACAGGGATATGGCGAACTAGGAGTGTGAGATGCATGTGGCCGAAGCCGAGGAAGAGGGAGGAGGCGCGGTGGTGGCTCCGCTCAGGTTACATCCTTTATTCCTGCCAAGGCATCGCTCTGTGGCTCCAGGCGGGATTCACCCAACCACCAAAAATCCAACCGGAGCCAGCCCCAGAGCAGAAATCAGCGCCAAAATCAAATACCCCTGACTGGGCAGATACGCCACTTAGAGAAACTTCGCCCCGGAAGAACGGGTAAAATGCTTTATTTTTGCAGTATTTTAACCTCGCCTGCAGCGATTCTGGCCGAGCCCGTAGCCCTACGACGCTTAGGGACCAACATCCCCGTTCTGCCCTGTGAAAGCGAGCCTTGGTGACGCTGCCGAGGCCAGTGGTGCTCAGTGTGGCACGGCTGCCCGCGGCTGCGCACCCCGCGAGGCACAGCCGTGAGGCAGGGCCCGTACCTACCGCCGGCCCTGCGCCACTGCGGAGTGGAGGCCGCCGGGCCACATCCTTGAAGCTCCGTCCTTGGCCGGGATTGAGCGCGCACACCGCCTCCCCCCAGCCCCGCCGCCGGGCCCGCCCCTTCCGTTGCGGAGAGCTCATTGCTGGAGCCCCGCACACCGCGGTTCCTTCGCCGCTTCCCTGCTGCTCCTGCTGCCCGGTGCGTACGGGGAGACTCCGCTGCGGGAGGGAGATGCTGGAGGGCTGCGGAGCATCTCTGCCTGGTGGCCGGATGATGCCTGGGCTGGCTGGAGCCAGGCCTGGCTCCCAGGGATTCGGGTTTGAGTCTGGGATGACCGGGGTTGAGCTGTGCCCTCCCGATGGTTCGGGTTTGGGTCTGGGATTGCCGGAACCAGGCTGCGGCCCCCGAGCGTTGGGGTTCGGGGTAGCCGGAGCGGGGCTGTGGCTGCGGCTCTCGAGCGTTGGGGTTTGGGGTAGCCCGAGCTGGGCTGTGGCTGCGGCCAGCGAGCGTCGGGGTGTGGGATGGCCGGAGCCGGGCTGTGGCAGCGCGCTGGTTCCCGGCCGTGCTCAGGGCCCCCCGTGCTGCCCCGGGCCCTGGCTGCCCTGCGGCCTGGCGCAGCCGTCGGCCTCGCCGAGGGCTTGTGCTGTGAGCACGGGGAGCCTCGCGGGCACGCGGAAAGGAGCCGGGGAAGTCCCAACCCGCTTCCTGCGCCGCGGCTGACTCGTGTAGTCGCGTCCCGGAGCCCCGGTGTGCGGAAAGATGAATGCCCAGAGACCGGCAAGGCTGATGGAATTTCCCCCTGCGGCGGGCGGCTCTGGGAGCGCCGCTAGCGGGATGTGCTGCCGAAATCGCCCCCGTTCAGCCCCTGGCTGGGCACAGGGAGGGACGGGACCCGGAGCCCCGTGGCCGCAAAGGGTGTGGGCGGTGTGTGGTGACTTCTGGCTGGGAAGGAGCCCTGCGAGCAAGGGCAGCGTGCCCGGAGGTGCCTTACGTAAACCCGGCTGTGGCAGCTGAGCCCTCCATTCAGAACATGCCTTTCAGCTCCCTCTGGCCTGCTCTGAGCTGCGTCTTTCCGTCTCTCCTCGCAGAGCACCATGGCCACTCTCAAGGACAAGCTGATCAGCCCCATCGCGGCAGGAGCCACGGCCCCCAACAACAAGATCACCGTTGTGGGGGTTGGCCAGGTTGGAATGGCCTGTGCTATCAGCGTCCTTGGAAAGGTATGTCTTAAGGACAGTGTGCTCTCCAAGCTCCCGCTGATGTCGTGCTCTGCACTGCCTGTTTGCCTTAGCAAAGGGTGGGAGATTTGGGAGGTTGGTACAGGAATGAATCATTTGCAGCTCCGGTAAGCAAGCAGTGACCTACAAGCCTGACCTCCCCATTCAGCCTCTCCTGGTTCCCTCACCTTTCCATCTGTGCTTAGAAGTAAATCTCTAATTCGGCAGAGTAATTCTGCATGCTGCTGGGAAAATGTAGAGAGGGATGGCTCTGAAGCATTGCCAAACTTCTTATTCTCTTCTTAATTTTCTTTTTCTTCCACGGCAAAGCTGAAGTTTGCTTGGTGAGGGAGCTCTGCTAGGCAAAGAATGGGGACAGAGCAAAAATCTAGGTGAAATATGGGATAGGAATCAGAGCTATGAATGCTTGCTTTTTATTCTTTTAAAGAATATGTGCCATAATTGAAAATACTGCTATTCCCTTCAGTAGCTTCTCTTAAGTCCTTTTTGCTTATTTATATGACTTTATTTTTTCCAGAGAGATGTTAGCTAGTTTTTTAAAAACTACAAACAGAGGACCAGACTGAGAGATTATTATGACTTTTCCTGTTACTTATCTGTGGGATATTTTTGTCAAATCTGATGGTGCAGTCTTTGAGCAAAGTAAGGGTTCATTAATCAATGAGGATCTCTTGTTCTTTGCACTTTGTTTTTAAAGAATATCTTGAATGAGTTAAATTTGATTCCTCTTGTGCTGTTTTTGGAAAGATACATGGAAAATACGGACCTTTTTTTTTTTTCCAAAAAAAAGGTGAAAACAGATATGCCCTGCCCCCTTGCAGGAGCAGATCTTAAATGAGGTAGCTCACAGTCAGATGAAAAATCTTGCTTGTACTAAACCAGCCGTATTTTGTTTGTAGATGATCCTTCAGTGTATTAGCCTGAGGATGCATGTTTTAATGCATGTTTAATTACGGGGGGGGGCGGGGGGAGTAAGGGCTTTCACTTGCTGGTATTCATGAGCCTTGTGAGCAAGAAAAAACTGACAGTAACAACAACCGACAGTGAAACTAAGTCAGAAATGGATGTGAAAGTGGCCAGTTGTTTTTAAAACAACATAAATAATGAAGGCATTTAATGGAAAAACAGTGATAGTTCATTGTGGATTTTTTATATTTGTATTTTTTAAGCAGATGGTTACCTCTTGTGGCCTGAAATTGATTGTATTTGAAATGCTGTAACCTGTGAGGGAGCCAGGTGATGTTACCACAAATTGAAGTACAATTCAGCATTCACTCGTGTTTAATGCACTGCTCTAAGCAGGATCAAACTGTGCTTTCAGATATCTAAGCACAAAGTTTTACTGTTAATGAAGAGTATGCACCACACCCAGAGTAAAAACTGGTTTTAAATTCTTCAAGCATGGGTGATGACAAGGAGTTTATTTCAGTCAGGCTTCTGCTCTTACTCTCTCACAACTATAAGCTACAGTATAAAATATTTTTATAATGTTTTATTTATAATGTTTAATCTATTTATAATGTTTAATTTATTTATAATGTTTAATTTGTAACTGAATTGGAGTAATAAAATAATTTAAGCTGGAAAAGACCTCTTAAGATCATTGAGACCAACCATTAACCCAGCACTGCCAAGTCCAGCATGTCCCCAAGTGCAACATCCAAAAGTCTTATGAACACATCCAGGGATTGTGACCCAACAACTTCCCTGGGCAGCCTGTTTCAATGCCTGACCACCCTTCCAGTGAGGAATTTTTTCCTCCTATCCAATCTAAACCTCCCCTGTGTCCTGTATCTTGTTCCCTGGGAGCAGAGTCCGACCTCCGCCTGGTTGTCCCCTCTTGTCAGGGAGCTGTGCAGAGCCAGAAGGTGCCCCCTGAGCCTCCTTTTCTCCAGGCTGAGCCCCGCCCCCAGGTCCCTCAGACCCTTTCCCAGTTCTGTTCCCCTCTCTGGACATGTTCCAGCCCCTCAGTGCCCTTGTAGTGAGGGAACACAGATCTGAGTTGTGGCCTCACCAGTGCCAAGTCCAGGGGGACAATCCCTGCTCTGGTCCTGCTGGCCACGCTATTCCTGATGCAGCAAGAATGCCTTTCGCCGTTTTGGCCAGCTGGGCTGGCTCCCATTTAGCCTCTGCTGACCAGTATGATGTGGATTTGACTTGTGCAAGATGCTTGGCTGTAATAGTGATTCCAGTTTATTGGTGTGGTATTCAATACATAAATTTTCATGACACTAAAACTTCCACGTTGATTATTTTTAGCTCCTGCTCAGTCAGAGACAAGTCATTGATGTTGCCGTACTAATTTAGAAATGGCAACATCTCTACAGTCACAAGTAAGCTCCTCTCGATGGAAATGATTTTGTATAAAGCTTCATTCCTGTACGTGGTAACAAACAGATGAAATCTCCTCTAGGCAAGTGATGCAAATTCATGAAATTAGTCATTGGAGAGCTCTTCCAGGTGCTCTTCTGCTTTAGTGAGAATTGGCTCTTGGAACCTGCAAAGTATGGGGAATAGTGGTTGCAATTTCTGTGCTGCAAATCCCACGTCGTCTGGCTTTGTGTGAATAAATCTATCCGTAATTGCACATGTGCTCACATTATTTCAAATTCTGATTGCACTGACTTTTAACTGGTTTAACACCAGTCACTTCAGTTAAGGGTACTTTCTTATAGTGTCTAAACGACTGAGAATAATTTTAACCTGCAGGCTATTTTGAAAACAGAAAAAGTATGATACAGATTACTGTGCTTTTCCTTCAGCAGTTATTAAAATCAGCTGCTTAAGGAAGCAATGCAAAAAAGCAATAAACTAACATAATTTTAAAGTATGAAATGAAAATGTTAAATATGCCTGCTGTTAAGTACATTTCTCCACAGGAAAAACCGTGCATATTCTTTCATGTTTAAAGTATTTTAGTTGCTAAAAATGACTTAACTGCTTTCAAATGGGTTGTAGATATGTAGGAAAATAAAGAGAAGTAGTAATTTGAATTTCGGCGTAATTTATTGCATGATAAGCCTTTAATGATAGTGAAATTTACCAGGGTAGTAACATTTCTGTTAAAAGGCAGTAAAGCTTTGAATTAGAGCAGAAAGCCTTTCTCCTCCACCCCTATATTTCAGTGTTTTCCTGTTCTGAGGCTGTATGATGTTATCTCCCAACCTGACAACAAATACATGGCTAAATCTGTTCTGCAACATAAATATGTAACACAACTCCTGTAGAGAAAAATAGCTAAAATATCCTTTTTCTCTTGATTTTAGTATTGAGGAAAAGAAGTCTGTTCCCATTGTCTGTTTTTGTGAAATGAACTGACTGATGGCATGTTGAAAGAGAATACGTATTTGATGATTGTGGTGTGCTCTTTTAGATATTTAGATATTTAAAGCAGGCCTGTTTGCTGGGTAGATTTAGAGGGTTTGTTGCAACTGTGAGAGATGCAGCTCTTTTCTGAAGGTAATAACTAGATTATGAAGTGCCTTCCTAGCAAAGAGTTGGTTGTGCACTCTTAACTCCCCACAAATAATACCATTTTTTGGAAAGTCTGACTGCGTTTCATGAACCTGTACTGTAGTAGCTTCTGACTTTGTGAGGTACATCAGAACACCAAGATAGTGCAGTCCCACTGGTTTATTTGGAGAAGAGATGCTTTCAGATGCGTGTAATGTGTTACTTGGAAGTGTCATGTAGTTCAACTCTGGGCTAACTTTAAAATGCATGTGAACTGCCTCATTGACTCCAAATTTTGTTGTTTTCAGGGTCTTTGCGATGAGCTTGCTCTGGTTGATGTTTTGGAAGACAAACTGAAAGGAGAAATGATGGATCTACAGCATGGGAGCTTGTTCCTTCACACTCACAAGATTGTGGCAGACAAAGGTGCACCTCAGTTTCTCTTATTTAATACTGGTATTCTGTGACTTTGCTTAATAGTGAAGAATTAGTTGTGCAATCCTAAGGAACTCCTAGGATTTGGCATTGAAAAGGTGAAGTGTGTGAGTTGGGGTGAGAGTTCAGATGAGCACAATAATGGGAGAGGCTCTTAATCTGGACTCCCTCTTACATCTCTTTACATTTCACAGTTTGGGGCTTTTTTCATAAAACTGATTTTAGTGAAACTGTAGTCCCTCTTTGATGTAGAAAAAATAGTATTATTTTCATACTGGAAATAAGATTCAGAACTTCCACACCCACATATTGATATATCAGATCGGTGTCATGAGATGGTGTTGGCTTTAAAACTGGTGCCTCATGTTTTTGGGTTTGAATGCAATGCACAGTGGAGCAGCTCCCTGTAACACCTGCATTAACACAATGCTAGTGGAATTATTTTAAACACACTATACTTTCTCCCCTGTGCTCTGCTTAGACTATGCTGTCACTGCCAACTCCAAGATCGTGGTGGTGACTGCAGGAGTCCGTCAGCAGGAGGGAGAGAGTCGGCTCAACCTAGTGCAGAGGAATGTGAATGTCTTCAAATTCATTATTCCTCAGATCATGAAGTACAGCCCCAACTGTACCATCCTGGTGGTTTCCAACCCAGGTAAGGCAGTCTTTTCCTAAACACGTACAAACTTGGTTTAACAAAATAAAACACTGGATAGTTTTCAGAAAATATCTTCAAATACAAATCATTGAAAATCAATAGATTTTTGTGGCCGTCTCTCATTTAGTTGCTAACAGCAGAGTACGGACAAAACGACTGTACTTTCTGATGCTCTCTTTGTTCAGAACTGATCACGGTGTTCATATTTTAACTGATTTATTACAAAGCATTCTTTTCTTTGCATACTTTGGCTTAAGCAGTAGGAAGTTTAAAAATTGTGTCTGGATAGCTTTTGTGTCTGGATAGGATATGGCTGTTTTTTAACTTGAACAACTTGCCCTATTGTCATGGCTGTATTTTCAGGAAAAAGAATTTGCCTGCTGAAGCCTATGGTGTGACAAGGGCTGACTGTACTCCACAGTTCAGTTAAAACAGAAAAAGACTTAGTTAATTATGCATATTTGTGTGTTCACTTGCAAATATGTCATTGCACTGAGACAGCTTGGATATTTGGGTGTCTGAAGAGCCCTGGTGGTGAAGTGACACTGCTTTTAAAGATAACCTGGCAGAATGGAACCAGTGCATGCAACTCTGCTGGGGGTTGAGTAATTAGCTGGTGTACAATTAGCCGGTGTTCTGAGCAAATACAGTGACTTGCAGCAGTTTTAAACACTTACCTAAAAATCAAACTGAGACAAAGATCAGGCTGTTCTTGTTCTAGCAAGGCTGAATTCAACCTGCAGACTTCTCTCCAACAGAACAGCTGCAGGAGGAGAATTGCACGTTGCTTTTTCAGAATTGTTTTCCTAATCCTTTGTTTTCTCAGTATGTGGAGTTTTGTCTACTAGTCTTATGTAGTAAAGGTCACTGTGAGGCCATGAGAAAGGACTTCAGGGTTGTGCAGTGCGTGTGTATTGGTGTGTGACCTTGATGCCCTTCCCTGCCCCAGCTGAAGCTGTAAGGAACATGCCACTTGTTACAGTGAGGTGTGAACTGAGCTTTGGTGCCTGAGCGAAGCAAATGATGTATTTCAGATCCGTATACACAAATGTGTTCCCTCCTGAGAACTGCCTGGCTCCTCAGAGTTGGAATCATAATTAATTTCTGCAGCCTGGTTATTATTGTTGCTTTGAGCTGTGGGTTAGAGGTTTTTCCCTCTGCTCACATCCTTCTATCTGCTCTGTCTAGCTTTGGGGGTCTTTTTTTCCTAAAACTGTGTTTTTACAAACACATGCTGCTAAAAGCACGTTGCTCATCTGGCTTTTCATGGGGCAGAAGTGATAAACGCAGAAACTACTTAGTGCACAAAACAATCAGTTAAACGGACGGGATTACCAACTACAAAGAGTATGTAAATCTCAACCTTTTGATTGTAAATTATTTCACCTGTTGTGATGGTGAACTGAAAGGGAACATTACTTCAGGAAATTGCTGGAATGTTTTAGCCACATGGGATCAGTCCCAGTTCTGAATGCCCTGGGGCTTTAACTGTGACAAAAAAAGTGTGTCCATCCTTAGCTGGTAGGAATCTAATCTCCAAAGACCTTCCTCATATTTTCATAGGACCCATCAAGTTACTGTTTAGACCCAAAATCCTTTGACCCATGAGTACAACTGTGTTTCCAGTCCTCCTGGTTACCTAGCTGTACTCAGTAAGGTAGTTGTTGGAACATTCTTGGTGTGAGTGAAGTTTCATTTGCCATGCATGCTTTTCTTTGCAGTGGATATATTAACCTATGTCACATGGAAGCTGAGTGGCCTGCCAAAACACCGTGTGATTGGAAGTGGCTGCAATCTGGACACGGCCAGATTCCGTTATCTGATGTCTGAGAGACTTGGGATTCATCCAAGCAGCTGCCATGGCTGGATCTTGGGAGAGCACGGTGATTCCAGTGGTAAGGAGCAGTTCTCACCTCCCTGGGAATGAGCAATACCATATTAGAGGTTGAGGCCTGAGTTGTGTTAGAGGATTCTGTAGGAACAGACACAGCTGAGCTTGAGTAACTGGTACTTTGTTGTATTTTTATGAAGATTAGAGTTGAGAGAAGGCCAGGAAATCTACCTACACATTTAATAAACGTAATTGTGGTTGTATGACTAAACCCTGGACTGAAAAGGTCAATTTTGTGAGCTGAAGTTTGTCCCAAAGCATACAGCCTGCTGCTTCTCTTTATGCTCAGTTTTTGGAGTACCATTCCATGGCTGGTAGCACAGTTCTCCTCTGAAAGCAGTATTAGCACTTGCTAGGTCAATGGCAGAGCATATTGCTCTAGCAATCCAGATTCAGGTGAACAAAATTATCCCTTACCTTACTTTGTGACTTTATTCCTTGCCTTTCAAAGCAAAGATGGTTTTAAAACCTTGTGAAATCAAAGAAGTTAATCTGTCTTAGTTTAGTTCACGTATTCCAAGTCTGAACATTTATGTGGGTTGGTACTCGTTTGTGTTTTTGTGCTGTGTATTTCTAAGGGAGCCACCTCTTCCATGTCCCATTGCATTTGATCAAAGTACAGTGTCTGATCAACAGCAGCAGTTATTGTAGCCAGGCCTACACCAATGAAAGCAGAGTTTGGTTGAGCATATGCAGAACTCATCCTGTGTCATTGTCACAGCTGCTTTTGCTTTGAAGTAACTCAAAATTTAATTCCCGTGAACAGAGACTGAGCCTGCCTCTAAGCTTCCAGGATGCAGGGAGAGGTGCAAATTCCTGTCTTGATATTCTCAGTTTGCATATTTCTACCCTCTTATTCATGTAAATAAGAATAGACTTCTTCAAGGTTAACCCTAATACTGATCAGTGAAACAGCAAATACATCCTTGCTGCAGTTTGGAGTAAAATTAGTTTTAAAAGGCTGGGTAGCTAAGATACGCCTTTTTACTAGAATTTGATGTTTCTAACTTCAGAAACTTCCAGGGTCTGAAAGTTCTGCTGTCACATGTTACAGCTGACTTGTTAAAATGCCAGTACTAAAATAGTCTCGTATTTGACTCCCAGAGTTCTCAGATTTAACTGTAGCTAAATAAAAACTTAAAATCTGCCTCAACCATTGTTGTGTTTCTGGCTGCTCCTACTTTGTTTCCAATTATTTTAGCCAGGAAAGGTGGCAGGGCAGTTGCCAAGTGCTGTTGACACTGATGTCCTGCCTGTGTTGCAGTGGCTGTTTGGAGCGGAGTTAACGTGGCAGGGGTTTCCCTCCAGGAGCTGAACCCTGCCATGGGAAGTGACAAAGATCCTGAGAACTGGAAGGAGGTCCACAAGCAAGTGGTTGAAAGGTACGATGACCTGAGGGACAGTGTGGATGGATGCTGTGCTGAAAGCAGCTTGTCTGTACTCTGCCTCCGATCTGCTGCAGCTTTCATGCCCTCTTAGGCAGACGGTTGCTTGAGTGAGTGGAACTGCTGGTTTATACACAGAAAAGCAGGATTTCAGCTGGCAAGCATCATTATCCTGCAGTGAGACAAACTGTTGCTTAACAAACCCATTCAAGTGCTGAAGCACCTAGAGCTGTGTGTGCTTGTTTTCCCACGTGGAGCTACTTAAATGGGTAACTTTGTTCAGAGGGCACAAAAGCAGGAAAAGGTAGCGTGTTTTTGTGAGCAGTATTGGAATCGGGGAAAATTCTGTTCATGGATGCAGGAGGCTTTGTGTACAGCTGACTATGTGTTGCTAAATCGTTTGTGAAATGAGTATACACTTGTATACATTCACTGGGATAAAGTGTGTGCAGATGTTGGCTAAAAACAGGATGTGAGTGTAGGTGGTGCTTTGATTCTAAATATTTGCTTATTCTGTTGTGCCCCTGACTGAACTAGAGAACTTGTCAGGTATAGGTGTTTCCTACTTAACACTAAGAACTCTTCCTAGATGGGAGCTAATTTTCTTTTCAGCTAATTCTGTGAGAACAACAGGATTCTTTATTATGCATAGGGGATAATGTAGACTTCGTGCTTTATCCTGTAATGCTGAAACACATAACTCCTACTCAGACATTTTAATTCCAAAACTTACAATGCATTGCAGGAATTTGAAAGTTTTAAATGGGTAACATTTGCTGGTTTTAAGACTTGTAATTTGCAGTGTCTTGTTTGAAGACATTTTGATGGAGTTGTGTTTCAATGTTTCCTTAGTGCCTACGAGGTGATCAAACTAAAGGGATACACAAACTGGGCTATTGGCCTTAGTGTGGCTGACCTCTGTGAGACCATGCTGAAGAACCTGTGCCGGGTTCATTCAGTCTCCACACTGGTAAAGGTAAGAGGTGGGAGCTAACTGGACATTCTGGTTCATTTTGTTGTTGTGGACAAGATAAATAGTCTCTAGCAAGGTGCTGAACAAGGAAGCTTTGTAAAATACTACTTTGAGTTTCAAATAGGAGCTTACTATAATCTTTTTTTAGGCTGACCTCTTAGCCTACTCCTCCCACGAGTATGGAGCTGAAAATAAAGTTCTCTGCACTGCACTACTCTTGTGTGAAGCTTAGCTACATGTGGCATGCAGATTCCTTGAAAGGAAATTTCAGTGTAAAAGTGGAAAACTTCTTGGGAGACCCAGCTGTGATTCCAGGAACCACCGGCTGACAAAGATGCTAGGGAGGAGAACTGAGTCCTTTTATGGCTGGTGTAGCTGGCTGCATCTGGTCTGTACCAGCTCCACAACCTCTGGTAGAGCAGGCAGAACTGCTCCTTCTGTTGACCTGTCCTGATCCCGTGTCTGAATCTTTCCAGCTCCTTGCTGTGTATAACTAAAAGTGAGAGCTTTGGAGGCGGGGTTTCTGCCATCAGCTGTCTTGGTATTGCTAGGCATTTGGTCCAAAATAGGTCTGTAGTATTTATTTTCTCAAGCACATTGGAGCTGAAACTTTTCTGCAGGTCGTAAAATGATCATTTCTGAGCTCTGCTCTTAGGAGGTTCTCTGCATTATAAACCAATCACAGTTCTGTGGTGAGGGGCAGGTGTCTAATCTCTTTCGTTTGTGGCAGGGCATGTATGGAATTGAGAATGATGTCTTCTTGAGCCTTCCTGCTGTCCTAAGTGCCTCTGGCTTGACAAGTGTCATCAACCAAAAGCTGAAGGACGATGAGGTGACCCAGCTGAAGAAGAGCGCGGATACACTGTGGAGCATCCAGAAAGATCTCAAGGATCTGTAACTCGTGAATATTAGGTTTCAGCAATAGAAAACCAGCATGTTGTGTGCAGACATGGGCTCTACTCACTATATAGCTCAATGGTTAACATTAAATGCTCTTCCAGACTTTCATCTATGGTAGCTGAACTTATGCTTCCTGTAACGCACAAACCTTACGAACAAATAAAGCAATTTTCAGGCTTCTTTGGTTGTCCTAGTGACTTATTTTCAGCATGTAAATTATCTACCTTATTCTGGCATTCTCCTTTAATTTTTGCCGGAACTGCATGGAAGTGTAGACTTGATGTGTATCCTTTTAACGGGTTAGAAACAATGTAGTAATAGTAAAATGGTGAGATTTCACTAACACTGCCTTGCTGCAAGGCTTTTCTCACTGCAGGTGCTAAGTGTAGTTCATTCCCAGAACGGTTTCTGATAGAGTATTTCCTGTTTTTACTGATGGGTAGAGGAAATGGAATGGGCATTTACCTCTGTGCCACCAGCCAAAAATATGGCAACAATAAGATTCTGTATGCCACTGGCCTTGAAAGTGTCCCACAGATCCTTCTCTTTTCTGAATTAAATTCTTTACTTGTTAATGGTGTCTAGTATTAATAATGTTTGGAAAAACAAGATTATTTTCTATTTGATTATCCAAAATTCAAGGTTTTTCTGGACTTAGACTAGAATGCTCTGGTTGTAGTCTTGTTTATTAAACAAGCCAAGTTGGGTCATAAATCTCTAAATTTCGGCATGATTGTTAAAATCTTCATATACTTGGAGGGGAACAGGTTTAAAAAAAATCCTAAAGTTTATTTCTTGATCAGTTACCATTATGGAGTAAATATTAACCATAAAATAGAACTGTTCAACCTAAATGTCCAGGGGGCAGACAGTATCAAATCCATCTGTCTTGTGGGGCCAGGAAGTTTTGTTTCATAACAAATGGTCTGAGACCGTGCTGGAGCAATTTAAAGCTCTTTTCCATCTGCATAAAAATGCTTTGGATAGTGGACTAAAACACTTTGACAAGCAGGTTAGCTTAATTTTTGTAGTTCCTTTTAAAATGGAAGATCATGCAAGTGTTATATTGCAGGATAACTTCTGTGATTCAGTAAGTACCATGTAGTTACTGAAACATGCATGGGATGCTGCTGACAGCATTATTTACAAAGGGTGTCCCAGAGGGACCTTGGGAGATGTTTTATTCTTAGTTACAGGCTAAATTCTAGATATCTGTGCCAGTAGGAGGGAGAGAATTATATTCTCTGCTTTCCTAGCTTGGTGTGGAGATCGTGCTGGAAGACTTTCTGCACCTGGGTGGATTAAAGGTCCTGCGCTAAGAACTGTTCCTGATCAGCTGTTATGAGGTAAATAGCAGAAGCTGCTGCTCTGTTCAGGACACACCTATTAATATTTACCTGGGCACATTTAGAACAGGAGCTTCAGAACTCTTCAGAAAACAGGACAGCTTGCTCTACTCCTTCACACAGAGTAAGATCAGGGATGTTATTTTAATTGCCATAAAGCTCTGGACACCCTTGCCTTTGCAAGTGCACAAATACTGCAAATGACTACCCTGCAAATGTCAGACAAGTAGATGCTGACAGACAACAGAGACACAAGGAATTTTAGTGACTTTATGTTAAATCATGTAATTTTTTATTAGTCAAAGGATAAAATTGGGGCAGAGAATTGAGGGCAGGTTTAAACAGTGAGACAGCGCTAAAAAGTCCACATAGCTGCAGAGGGATGAAAGTGTTTTATAAATGTATTTTGAAGACTTGTAGTGCTTACATGACTTTCACACCAGCTGACTTAGAACTGTGGTTTATGGTAAGTAGGTGGCCTTAGTTGCTCGCAGAGTTCCTATTACCTTGTGCTTACACACTGCATGTTAGCCTTGGGCTGCAAAGAAATGCTATTTCCCCTGGTTTACAGCCATAAATCAGAACAATTATGCCACAAGCTCTCTGTAGAATGTAGGTGCTGAACTCCCTGATGGCAGTGTGGCCAGTAGCCCAAAGACATTTAGGAGCCAGGTCCTTACACTGTGCTCCTGTGGCCTCCCAGGGCAGTGTCAAATTTTGGGTGTTTGTAAACAATTTACCCTTAATGCATGTGTGTGAATCCAGCCTTACGCAAGGCAAAACTTTCAAAGCTTTTCAGACTACAGTAGCCAGGGTCTTCCTAAAATCCACACCAGTCCCTGTGGTGTACTACGTTTTTATAAACTGCTTCTGAGACACCACTGCTGTGTGAGTTGTTACTCTGTCCAAGCAAGGGAGTTGTGCAAATAATTAGAACGGTTTGTTGGAGAGGTTGGGCTCGGTAGGGCTGGATTTGCTCAGTTTCTGAAATGAATAATTTACCTGCAAACATAAGCAGCAAGGCACAGTCTGGACAAGGCAGTGGCTATGCAAAGTAAGATTTCTGAGTAAATACATTCTCCTTTATGGTCTTCTCGTTAGTAGCTCTTCAACATTATTTAGATGTGTTTACACATTCAATACTTGAGGTAAAAAATCCAGAAAATTTGTCAAAATGGCACGAAGGTGGATTCCTATCAACAGTGATTTCTAGAAGGGAATATTCATAAATCTCGCTCTGTGAGATATGCTAAATGAATACATGCAAAAAAATCCATTTTGCTTGCGATACGGTTTTCTCTGTGATGCTAATTCTGTATTTTGGGCAGTAAGATAGAAATGCAATTGTTTCCAAACTCTCTGTTCACTCAGCAGTCTCCACCAGATACTGGAATACTCTCACAGTATCACTGGGAATCAGGCATGTCTAACAATCACATCAAACTCTCTTTCCTACTCACATATGACAGGAGAGAAGTCCCTGATACTCTGAAGATTGGTCTAGAAGAATATTTGTTGTACTTCGGTTCATTTTACTGAGTTTGTTTTTCCCTTAGCAAATTGCTGTGCAGAAGGAAATAATTTTAAAATCACTTCTGTACTGGTTTGATTTTGCACACAGCAGGATTTGTTTGGTTGGGTTCTTTAAAAGATAAAAGAGAGAAGAATAAGCGAAATATCTTCTTATATGCTTCAAGGGCATTCGGGTCAGTAGAATGGCTCTCAAACAGGCAGAAAAGATTTTGATACCACACTGACCTTAGCTCAAGTGCTTCTATTCCACAAAGTAGGATTTATGCTTAAGTGGTTTGTTGAATGGGGTTAAATTTCAGTATGTTAAATTTTAATCTGAAAGGTTATCATGGCATAACCTGGTTTTTAAGTCCTTACTGTACTGAAAGTCCTCACTACCACAGCTGAATGAATGGAAATGCCTCTTTCAGCACTGCGCCTCTGCTTGCAGCAGAGTCTTTCAAAGCATAAAAACCTTTGTTTGCAGCCAGAGAGGTCAAATGATGCAGTAGCCACTTGCTGCCAGCCCTGACAACAATTCCTCCAAGGCCACACAAGACAAGAGAGGTTCTAAGAAGTCATACTTTGCCTGAGCTTTTTAACAGGAAAAAATCCTCAACTCAAGCAAAAAAATAACCCCAAAAAGCACAACAGAAAACAAAACTAAAGAGAGTTGACTTTGATGTAACAGAGAAGAAAAAGAACTATTGTGAGAAAAGGAGTCAGGAGAAAAACAGAAACTCCCAGAGAGGCTATTTACAAGAGCAAATTGTGACAGGGCAAGGGGCAATGGCTTCACACTGACAGAGGGGAGATTTAGATTGGATATTGGGAAGGAATTCCTCCCTGTGAGGGTGGTGAGGCCCTGGCACAGGTGGCCCAGAGAAGCTGTGGCTGCCCCTGGATCCCTGGCAGTGTCCAAGGCAAAGTTGGATGGGGCTCTGAGCACCCTGGTGTGGTGGACCTGTCCATGGCAGGGGGTTGGAACTGGATGATGTGTAAGGTCCCTTCCAACCCAAACTGTTCTATGGTTTTACGATATTAAGCGAGTTAGGCTTCAGTCTCTCTGTGATTGCAACCACAAGCTACGCCACCATACTGACAAATCTCCGTGCTGATTATTGTACAAACACTGTGCTGACCTCAGAAAGCCAATCATTATCAAAGCAAACATGCGTGTGTATATCTATGAAAATGTTTTTGAGTGTCTTTGTACATGAGTCTGAATTATAGGTGGGGTCATGGCACTGAACTGTAGAGGAGGAGCAAAACAGTGTATTAACCTTAAATTTTCTTTTTTCAAGTTACAGCCATATCAGATATCACACAGAAAATCTTCATCTCTCTCAGAAATTGTTTATTTCCCAGTAGAATTAGTGGGATTTTTTTCAGTCTTTTATGCCTAGTGCCTGTCTGGAGGTACAGAAAGGGACATTGCTCCCTCTCTGAGAATTAGGGCTGCATGTCCTTCCTTTGTCAGGAGATCAGGTGCCTGGGGTGAGGTGACTTCAAAAGGGAGCATTCCCCAATCTCTGCTCACACGGGAAAATGGCATCTATGAATTGTAGCACAGACTTATGCGTTGAAGAGTCCTGCCCCCCAGAGGGATCCCTGGTCATCGTAGCATTTATTTTAAACTTTAAATTGGATGGTAGCATTCCGATGCTTATCCAAGTTTCAGAATCCAGCTTAGTGGCCCAGCTACTGGGGCATAATTTTCCAAAGCCAAGTCCCGAAGGATTAGCATTAAACTTGCCCACAGCGAGCAGGTATTTGCAGGATGGCTCTCATTGTCCCTCCTGGATGAAACAGCAGAGGCCAAAATGTTCTGCAGAGCAAGGAATGTCACCCTCTCAGACCAGCTGATAGGAATATATATTTTTTTTTTTGTGTGCCCTGGCGTTCATGCACTCCCAAATGCCTAACTTGGGACAAAACATACCAAGTGCCACTGAGAAAAATTCATTGTGTCATATCAAACGTGTTGTAGCCCCTTTTCCCTCCCGGCCATTTCACAGGATTACTGTACATTGATGTCTTCTAACTGGAAGGAAAACTCTCCACTTGTGGGAGATTCGGAGCCTTTTCTGGCCGAAGGTCCCTTAGGAGCAAAGGCCATCACTTCACAGCCGGAATGATGTAAACTAGCTGCCGGGCAGGCAATTAGAGCTGTCCCTAGAGCACTTGGGGGCCCCTGATCGTCCCTAAACTGCAATGACAGAGCACCAGGGACGCTGCAGCACTCATGTGCATGCCGTCAGTGCCACCTACTGCTCCGTATCGCAAGTACAATGTGTGTGCACCAGTGACGGCTACAACCCCCTGTCCCGTCCTCCTCTCAAATTTGGCTCAATGTCTGCGAGCAGTTTTAACGTCCATGTCTGATTTTTTCCCCCCACAGTTAACTTAAACCTTGAAACCACAGTTCTCTTTAGACCAAGCTGGTCCTAGACAGTTATTTCCTCATAAATTTCCACACATGAAGAGTGTTTCTTCCCCTACAGGCACCTTCTCACTGGCAGCCAGGGAGACTGAGGTTGATATTCCAAGAGAAAATGTTGTCTGGAGTGGTTCTTGTGAAAGGACTGTGGTGTGAAGACAACGTCCACAACTGATGTTGTCCTGGGGTGATACATTGAGTTAGTTTTTGCAGAAAACTTTACCCAAATAGGAGCTGGATCGAAGTGCGCAGAGAAGACAACATCCTAAAGGTAACAGCTCCAAAACGAGATTTAGGTAGGGCAGAATGCACAGCATTGTCCCTGCATTACCATCTCCAGAGAACTCTAGGAAATTTGGGAAAAACAATACACCCTTTGTGTATTTCTCTTCAAAAACCTTGCACACTCAGCATTCTTATTGTCCAGTATTGTTGCAAGGAAAATTATTTCCGTTTTGCGGGCTGAAAAAGAAGTTGGTGGGGTAACAAGAGGTGTCAGGCAGAATTGCAGCGCGATGAATAATGCATTACCAAAGGGCATCTGTATAGTTTGTGATAAGAGCAATAGGTGAAGCTAGATAGGCCAGACTCAAAACCAGTCTCGCTGGTTTCCAGATTTCTGGGAAATATTTTAGTCAATGTTATATTTTAAAAACTAGTCTTTCTGGTGTGTTTCCATCTCCCCACTTCAGCAGCTGGCCTCTGCTTTGTGAAAAAGGAGCAAACTGCATGATCATGGTCACAACCTTTCCCTGCCTCTGTGACTAAAATGACACATCGTTCTAGCGTCAGCAGCGTGCCCCTTTCCCCACTTGCACCTCACTGCACTTCACATGGAGGACAGCTAAAGGTTGTCCTTAAAGTCAGTATGCAGTTTTCTTCCAAAGAGCTTTTATATGTGCACAGCAACACACACAGCCTCCTTTCTGGCCCTAGACCCAGATAACTCCAGCTGCACCCCAGATATCCCACAGTTAATCCTTGCGGGCCATAAGTATAATGAACAGGTCCCTTTGCCCTCTAGCAATTAAGAGCATTTGCAGGGATGAATGTTAGAGCTTGCGTTTTCTGGGCACTTCAAACACTTTTCCCTGACTAATAATTGAAAAGCAGGAATTTGGGATGGCATTGTGTGAAAAAAAAAACCCCTTCTTTAAGACACGCAGATTGCATAAAGTGAAATGTAGTCAGAAGATGAAGGAGCGCTGATGTTCGTAGTGCTATTGAGCACTTTTTTGTCAGTTAAAACCCCGTTATCTGCAATCTGCCAAAGGTGAGTTATACCCTGGTTCACTCAAGGATGGCACTGCCAGTGCTTGTGGGATCAGCTCGTGGTATATGACCATTCTTTCAAACTCATTTGGCAAGGTTTAGGGAATTATATAATCTCTTGTCAAATTAAAAGAAGTAAAAGAATTATCATCTTATTACAAACAGAAGCTGGAAAAACGTTGGCACTCTAGAACCAGAAAACCACAGACTATGTAAGGAGCTTGAAAATTTTGCTGTTACAACTTCAGTCCATTGTTGTAAAATTATTTGCATATTTTTCAGTCTTTTGAATGCTTAGGGACTGTGGTATGTCAGGGAACCAGTGCCACTGGTTATCTGGCATCACTACTAGAGGTTTTCTTTAGAGGGATGGAATACTTCTCCTCTGAGGAAAGGCTGAGAGGACCGGGAATGTTCAGCCTGGAGGAGGCTCTGAGATGATTTCACTTTGGTCTTTTGGTACCTGAAGGGGGACTATGAGAGAGCTGGAAAGGGACTTTTTACAAGGGCCTGGAATGACAGGACAAGGGGTGATGGCTTTAAGTTGAAAGGCCCTGGCAGAGGTTGCCCAGAGAAGCTGTGGCTGCCCCTGGACCCTGGCAGCGTCCCAGGCCAGGCTGGATGGGGCTCTGAGCTACCTGGGATAGTGGAAGGTTTTCCTGCCCGTGGCAGAGGTTGGAATGAGATGATCTTTAAGGTCTCTTCCAACCCAGACCATTCTGTGATTCTGCGGTCCCTTCAGAGGTAGTTGATGTAAACAGTCAGTGGGGCCCGCATATCCACAAATCCGTCTGGTTTTCCTTTGGGAAGCTGCAGCTCCTGGTAGTTACTCACAATGAGGGTGATCACACTCAGAGCAATCACTGAGCGGTATTGGGGCCTCACTGCACCCTTGTCTCCTTCAGAATAACAGGTTTTGCTGTGTATCCATTTACACAGGGTGAGGAAAACCTGTGCGGTGGGGATGGACTTGTCAGCTCCTTTGTTCTCTGTTCTCCACTCCTCACCTGAGATGGCATTTGTGAGCCTGGCAGCTTTAGGCCTTGCCCTTAGCGTGAGTGGCCCAGGAAAAGTGTGAAAGTGTGACTCAGGCAGATTTGATTCTCAGAAATTAAGTGAGCCTTAATGTATTGCTGATTTTTCTTTTAAATAACATGGTTTTTTAACTATGGGATGATCTGGTTTCCTACCTACTCCAGGTAGTAAAAGCCACAGATGCTCCAAAAGTAATGATTCTCAGCCAGGACTTTTTTATATAAACTGGTATTCAGGGCAACTCAAACCATTGAGACAAAATGACACCTAATTAATAAACCCCTGAGCCTTCCCCTGGTGTCTTACCAGACTCTTTTCTGAGACAGCTCTAGTTCCTAACTCTGCAAAAAATGTTCTCTGCACCCGTATGTTTTTTCAGTGAGCTGTATCCACCAGCTCAGGGATGGCTCTGACTGACATGAATGCAGAGAGGGCACAGGCAGTGGAAGTGGAAGAGCAAGTCTTTTGTGGGGGTAGGTAGTCGTTAAGGCAGGCTCAGCTGCATTATTTATTATATGTGCCATGCATTATGTATTATGTCTAAGAGACTTCTATGCAGATGGGCTGCCTGTCTCCTGAACCAATTATCTTGCACTTGTTTTGCCTTGGGTGAGCTCCCAGCCTTTCCCTCTATGCCTGCTGCTGCAGTGTTATTCTCCACAGTGCCAGAGATGTCCTGGATCTCACCTGGCGATTTGCTCACTGCTGAACTGTGCATTTTGGGCAGGTTGTGCTCCAAGCTCAGAATTGGATTCAGCTT
Source organism: Dasyornis broadbenti (assembly GCA_013397935.1). Classification (NCBI taxonomy): domain Eukaryota; kingdom Metazoa; phylum Chordata; class Aves; order Passeriformes; family Dasyornithidae; genus Dasyornis; species Dasyornis broadbenti. The sequence continues at coordinate 2,050,009 of VZRN01004005.1, read as the reverse complement.
GGACAGCTGTCCCAGAAGCACTGGCTTGCTTAGGATGTGTAACATAAGCATCTAGCAAGCAGGCAGCTGCTCTGGGGAGCTGTGAGGATCTCAGGCTGTGAGTTAGGGACCAGCATTTTGTAGTTGTGTGTTCACAGCTGGCAGCATCCCAGCTCTGTGCTGGAGAAGACAGGGGCTGGCTTTGCCCTGACTTAGTACTCGCTCAGCTCCCTGCGTGGATGACATGGGCCCAGAGGCCAGGAAAGAGCTGTGGCATAGAAGAAGAGAAGCCAGGTGGAAAATTAATGACAGGACTGCAAGGAGGGGCAGAGTGCATGCCAAAGTATGCATAGAGCCTTTGTAGCTCTGTAAAAGCTGTCAGGGCTGCAGAGCTGCTCGAGAGCAGCCAACAGCCAGTGCAGAGTCCCGGGAACAGAGCAGGAGATAGCTGTGGAGGTAGAAGCTGAGGTAAACTTGGGCTTACAGACTGCTGAACTGAAGAAGTAATAGTGTTTAACCTGGCAAGGAACCCAAGAGGCATCACGTAGAATGACTCTACTCTAACCACTTTGCGGATGGCCAGCAGGTAGGGAAGTTCCGTGGGTGTAAGCGGAGGGTGTATCTCGAGGGGAGGACTTAGGGGCTGGACTCAAATCAGGTGGTGAACTCAAAGTGTCCTCGGTGTTGGAGTTTGCTCAGGGCGGTGCTGAATTTCCACCTATACAGTGTCAATTGCCCCTGAGGTGCTGGTGGATACTGAATGCTGTGGCTCAGGAGCTCAAAATAATTTTTTACCTCCCTCTAAGAGAAGAAAAAGAAAGAGCTCTGGCCCCAAAACAGTCGAGACCTTTCTCAGGTCAGTCTTAAATTCTTACCTCTCCCAGCAGCTGCTTCTCAAGCCCTGAGGATTTCACTGAGCCAATTTAATGCTGGTGGTCAGACAGTTTAAACCCATTAGCTCCCAGCTATCTGAATAATTTTCTCCTGGGAGCCCAGCACACGGGCAGACTGCTCTAACCAGAACTGCAGAGCATTGCCACGGTACCTGGACCTTTGCTGACTGCTGTGGCCTGTGTGGTGAGCACTCGAGGGCTGAAGAAAATGCCACTGGCGAGATCCCTGTCCATGACATCTCTGAACGGGCTTCCTCAGTGGGAGGATGAAGACCTGCCCATGGAGGATTTGTTGCTCTTTGAAATTTCTTGGGAAGTTACCAACAAAGGTTTGTACTGCACTCGGGGGTTAGTATGGCTGGAGTGGAGGGAGGGATGGAAGTAGGGCTGGAGAAGAAAGGCATTAACAGGGAGATTGGAGAGAGCTGCTGGATTTGGAAGAAGTGCGTGTGTTTAATTGTGCATGCTGTGTGCCGGCTGCACCTGCCTGGGTTTGTGTGGGATGGGCAGAGTCAGGGTGTCTCTGTGTCTTTTCATGTTCCGCCACCAGGGAGAGGAGATTTGAACCTCTAAGTGAAAAGTCTGAGAGTGCATACATATACGTAGCTTTGTGCACATTTATGTTTTGCCTTCTATGCAAACTCACTTGGGAATGCCATGCATGGAAATGAACTGTCCAACAGACAGAAGACACAGAGCAGTTTAGCAGTCCCCCCCTTGGCCTTCTAGAGCAGCGTGGAGAAGAGACCAGGCTTAAAAGGGGTGTAAATAAACAGAGCTGTATTACAGCCACTGAACAAAACCCAGCAGTCAATGACCAGCAGTTTTTTATGCCAGCTGAAACTCTTTTGGACTGGTCTTTGCAAACACAGGTGGTGCCAGAGAGGGGCTTCATTCGTTCACTGCTTGCAGCTGGTCAGGCAAAGGGCATGCTGCTAGTTAGGCAAAAATCTTCCTGCCTCCATCTCTAATTCACTCATCAAATTATCCCCTACATCCCTTGGAGTAGTTCTGCAAGGGGGAACAGGTTCCATTTTCACCACAAAAGTGAATTAGTATTAGTATGAGTGAATTATTGACTTCATGTGTGTTGTTGTCCTGGCAGATAAATAGAGATTAATCAGGAGAGGGGATCTGTAATCTGTTACACGTTTAAAGGGGAAATGTGTGTGAGAGGAATGGGCAGTGCTAGGGTTTATCCCCACCGGAAAGCTGGAATTACTGTTCTTTGGTAATTTCTACTATTTTACATTGCTCTATTTAGTGTGGTGAGCCCTACCAACACTCAGAGGTGGAACAGAGTAACTTTTGCACTTCACATCCCTGGGGGATTATTTTTCAATAGCTTCAGTCAAGCTTTCAGAGTTAATTTACTAAAGCCAGAACTTGGAGCATGCAGCTCTCACTTTTGCAGCGTGCATGATAAGTAAGGCTCTGGCAAGCAGATGGCAGCAGAAATCTAGGAAGTTCAGGAGTTCTCACTAACTTCTCTGAGCTGCATAGTATATATATTTTCTGAGTCACCTGGACCCAGTGGTTGTAGATATCACACAATACCTTTAAGGAAAGGTAACCCAATCAGACTTTTTCCTGTGCATGTACAAAATGCAGTGAATCATTTAATCATCCACAGAGCTCTGGTTGACTTCACTGCAGCCAAATCAACTGACACAGCTAAAATTTACTATTCACACGTTTTATGAGAGAATCAATATTAACATGTCATTTTATTTAGTGTTTCAAAATAAGATGCCCTTAATACACCACTTTCCAAGCCCATCTCTTCAAACAGGGCTGAAGGAACTAAGTATAGAAAACAATTTCTTCATTAGAATCTGACCTTGTGAAAAGTTTCCATTAACCAAACTCAAATGGAAACATCTGTGTAAAACCCATTTTATATGCCTGTTTCAGCCTATTTTTTGGGTAAATTCTTGATACTGAGGATTTGGGGTTTTTTTTTTTCCTATATCTTCCAGGCAATTGCATGTCTAAGTCATGTGGTGAGATACTGTTCCTTGGTGACCTAACTTTACAAACAGTTCTGGGAAAATGTTAGGGCACTGTGAGAGAGAATAGCCAGCAAAATACAGGGAGAGTCATCACAGAAGAGATATAGGCTTAGGAAATAATAGTTTGTACTATTATTATGTATATTTCCCACCTCCTTTAGCAAGAGGGATTGTTTATTTGATGAAGCAAGCTGACCACACGCAGATTTGGTCCTGCTGCATATGTTAGTGTTTGTGCTGCTGTATATGTTCCTAACACAGAGGACAAGATAAGCATTAGCTGGATTTATTGCCTGACAAGCTAATTTTGAGCATTTAACATGAAGTTTTCTTTCTTCCTGTCTGGCAATTCGAAGATGTATCAGAGCAGCTCAGGCTGAAATTGGTTTGCACTGCTGAGGTGGTGTAAAGCTGCTGCTGCCCACAGGAGCAAGTGCCAGCCTTTGTATTAATTTTGTGTGGATCACCAGGTACTTGGATATGGGTACATGTCCTCACTGGCCAGTTCTGCTTCTTAGTGGTTCCTCCGTTTCTCTTGTGGCACTGACAGTCAGGCTGCATTGTAAACAGTGACCTTCACATGTGCTGAGATGAACCTCTTCAGAGCCAGAGGATGGTGAGGGGTTCCTGCAAACTGGAGAATTATGTGATCCTGTAGTGGGAGAGGGTCTTCATGTGCCAGGCTGCCCACAGGGAGCAAGCATTTCCTGGGGTTTCCCTGATGGTGCTGAGGCATGAGAAATAGGTGTAGGGAAGAACAAGATGGTTGTATGAACTCAGGGCTCAGAGATCTACAAATATCCATTATTTCCGGTGTCTCATCTCTTCTTTGTCAGCAGCTGTAACAGGGAAGCTGTCTCTTTGTTTTTTGAGGTTTTTTTAGAGTATAGATCATCATGCTCTAATAAGGCAGAGCTTTCTCCTTCTCCATGCTTTCTTTTTGTATTTTCTGTCCTGGCTGCAGCCTGCGCTAAGTTACAACCTCTGATGTGTGTTAGAAAGCCCTGGCCTCTCAGTTACTCCTCTCTCCTCCTCTTCTCAGTCTGGAGCAAGCAAAGACAAGGTAGCTGAAAGAGAGAATGGGAAAGAAAAAAGCCTGATCTGCCGGTGTCACTCTCCCTCACCCTGCCCCCGAGTCATGTGAGAGGGAATTTGTCACCTAAACCAAACACGATATTGAAATCCTCTGGCACTGAAAATCCGCTGCCAAAGAAGTGCAAAAGGTGTAGTTTGTTCTGTGAGATTTCCCTCACTTTAGCTGGCTTTTCACTGATGGCAAAAACCCAGGGGAAGTGGATCTATAGCGTTCTGTGGCAGAAGGGGAATAAATGCAGGCAATGAAAGGCCCCAGTGCACTGCAGCACCACAAATCTGGTGGTAATTGTGGGGGAGCTCAGTATTTTTTACTCTTCTTTTCTCTCCTGGCCATCACGCCCCAGTAAAGCCAGGTCTGGTCATATCTGTGGAGAAAAGGACTGGTTTCTTTCCTCCATTGCATGAAGACCAAAAAAACCTTAAACACAAGAGCACAAAAGTAGTGGCTACCAAGCTCTGTAGATTTTGTGCGTGGGTTGGGTTTGTCTGTAGTGGGTTCTCTGACATATTAGTGAGAAGGGCTGAGAATGTTCAAGATCTGGTTCTCTAGAGAGATGTCTTGAAAATAATTCCAGTGATATTTAGATTAGCATCTCCTCCTGCACCACTAACAGCTTTTAGACAGAAAATAGAAGAAGAATGCTTAAAAATGCTGGGCAAACAGCCAGCTTGTATCATCATTCAGCTCTGAACAGCTTAGCTCAAGAGTCACTGGTAGATGAATCTCAAATATTTTTTTTTTTTCCCATCCCCATTGGAATCAAGATTACACTAAAACCAAGACTTGGTTCGGTTCTCCCTGGAGCAGAGCTCTCAGTACAAGTTCTCTGGTGAAAATCTGGACTTTTGGAAATTAAATCCCGAATCCACTGAAGTCAGTAGGACCAGCATTTTACCTACTCTGTGTCAAATGTCTTTCCATGAAGAAACTTCCTTGGGAGAAGGTGATCTCTGTAATTTGTGACACAGCTGAAGTAACACCCTCTGGGGCGTGGGGATGTGCTGGCATAAACTTGGCACAAGCACAGACTCAGAGCTCTGTGCATTTATGGAGTGGGGTGGAATATCAATGTCAGATCAATTCCAAATGAAATCCTGTGCCCTGGGGATGATGCACACAGAAATATCTTCTCAATTATGGACATCTGTCATTAATTTCAGTGCATCAGTATTATTTCACAATATGTTTGCAATGTCAGAATTTCAAGAAATGTAGAGATCCTCTGTCTTCTGAGGAGATAGAAGATCTCTACAAACGCACTCAGAACTCACATGAAAAACATCTTCTAGCTGAAGATGCTGGTTATTTTTCACCTGACACATTTTACAGCCTTATTTTATTAATGGTACCTCAACCATCAATCCAACCGATCAATCAATTAATAAGGTTCCAATCAAATGTTAGAAAAAAATAAGTTCAATCCCAATTTTTATCATGCCTGTGTAGATCAGAGACACATTTCTGACGAGCGGGGTGAAATAGCTGATGTAACTATTATTTGTGGCAGTGAAGTCAGTTTGAATCTTGAGCCTGGCCTCACACTGCTCTCGTGAATCCTGTGGCAGTCATGGCTCTCAGGAAAGCTTGAATGCCTTCAGAGTGGCCTGGTCAGGACACAGCAAAGAAGCTGCAGAGCCCTGGAGTGACCCTGATCCTCTGTCTGTGCAGAAAAGGCGTGTGGGAAAGGACTCTGCTCAGTGACAATCCCCACTTACCTCTGTCTCATTCCACAGCTCACTTCCTGTTTTTCTCCCTCATTTTTGATTTCTGCTGCTCCTTCTGCAATGTGGGTTGGGTAGGAGGACAAGCTCGAATTGCTGCTTGGATTTTAAATATACAAGAGAAGTAGCACAGCGGGACTTGAAACAAGGAAAGAAGAAAGTGCTGGAGTGAATCAGAGATCTCCTTTAGACAAATGCATAGTAGTAGTAAAGTAGATAAAAACATCCAGACTTTTAAAATAATTATATGGAATATTTTCTGAGAAAGTGTTTAGTTTTATGGTCTATTTTTTTGGAAGAGATCACCAAAAGAAGTCAAACTTCTCTTAAATTAACAAAATCCTTCTTTCCCAAACATTTCAGTTCCCCTTTCTGTGCCAGTTTATTTTTTCCCTTAAAAAAATAAAAAGAGGAAGAATGGAAAGGAAATAGATGGGGGAAAAGATTTGTCTTTGATTTCCTTTTAAACTTGATTTAATTTATTGGTATAAAGGTAAAAATGCGTTTTAAAAATAAATAATAGAAATATTTTTCTTTCAAAGACATTTTAAAATTACTAAAACTTAATATATTTGAATATATTTGAATACAGCATTTTTTTGAAGATCAGAAAACTAAACTATCCCTGTATCCACATTTTACTGCTAATTCCTCACCTTTGTGATGGTTCAGACCAGTTCTCTGGTTCTGATCTCTACTGATTCTGTATGTGTTTCTCATTTTGCCATTTCTTGTTTGTTTTAAACCTGTTTCAAAGTACAAAACTTCAGAGGCAGCGTAGAGAAACTTGCAACATTTTGGTCCATCCCGGTTGTTTGGCAAGGTCTTCTGTTTATAGTAAGACCTTAAAACACCGTATTAGAGAAGAAAAAGGTTTACCAAATTGTTGGAAGCAATTTGAGAATTCTGGGGGGTGAATATGTAAACCCCTGCTCTGTTACTCCGTAGGATATGTAATGTTTTGCTCGCTGGCGCAGACACTTCCAGGGAATTCAAAGCAACTGAGCATAGAGAAGCTCTCTCTTAAAGATATATAATGTGTCCCTTGAGTTTCCAAGGGAAAAGTGTAATTTCAAAAGTCAATACATTATTCCAGCCATTGCTCTGTTCTTCTCAAGATGTCTTTTTAAAGTTATACCCAACACTTCCCACACACATAGTTTCACTTGCAGCTTCCCTCCCCTGTCAATTAAAACTTATGCACAGACATGTTTTGTGAGTCATATTTCCACAGTAACAGGGAAGACAAAAGCAAATTTGGGGGCCAAGTAACAGTGCTTTTATCACAGTTACCTTCTGAGGAGTTTTAATAGCCTGTAAAACATATGCTTTTGATTTTGTCCTAAGTACTTTTCATTGCATTTCAGGCGAATCAGTGCCCTGAAATGTTTTTTTACCTTGCTGTGCAACAGATTGATGACAACAGAGCACAGCACACTCTCCATTCTTTCCCTCATAAGAGGCCCTCCATACATCCTTGGCCCTTTCGGACACACAGGGATCCTAAGGATAACCTTGTGGTAAGAAACACTCGGCTGTTGGCTGTGCAAAGCAAAGGTCCAGGCTCAGCCTGTGAGCTGCAGCTTCCTCGTTTCTCTTCAAATCCATGGCTGTGGAAACTCAGCTGTGCTGCCAATCCCACTGCTGAGCCCCTTGCAGCACGGAAGAAGAGGCTGATCCACTCTCCTGTGATGGGGGAAGGAGCTTTGCTCCGCTCTACTCGTATACAGCTTTATCATGTTTAGTGTCTTTCACCTTGCAAGTCATGTTTTCTCTTTTTACTGGATCACCAGGCTGCTCTGCACTAAAACCTTCCCTCATTCTAAACTCTGTATCCTTGCCAATTCAAGCCAGCCAGTTTCATGACTAAGATTTCTACCAAGCCTCACATTTATCCATGGTAGATTGAAGCCCCTTATGCTCCTGTGATGAATTAACCACCCCATAAAAACAGATGTATTGTAACTATTGCTTTTTACGTTGAATCTTCCGACTTGTCTCATATAATTAAAATTTTATGTTTGTCTGAATCCCAGCTATTCAAATAGGCTCATCTTCTGAGCAGAGGGAAAACACAGTGTTATTTAATCTAAGATTTCTCTAAATCCCTGTCCAAAGCAGCCATGGAAAGATATGATGACTGTAAATTATTTTCTTAATTTTCTGGTCCTGCTGAAGGGAAGAATAATAGTCTCATGCATAGGTTTTCTTCTGCGGTTCCATGTCTACATGACATGAAACTCTTGAACTGAGAGTTTGATTTAGGAACATACATCTGTAAGATTCTTATCTCCTTAGGTCTTGAATTATTAAGGGTAATAATTCATTGTACTAATTCTACTTAGCAAGCTGGTACAGTACATTGCAACAGCAATTTTTCCTTTGTAAATACCTAGAATCCTGAGACATAAAACTATTAAGGCTAGGGATCCATCCAGCATTCAAAACAAATGGGATATTTGTAGAGAAAGGAGTTTCAGTACACAATTTCTTTTCTAGGAGCATAATTAAAACTGTAACTCTGTCATTCAGTTCCTCAGAGCTGCAAGACACCAGGCTTTGCAGAAGGCTTTCTGTAGTTGTCAGGGGATACAGTTTAATTAATCTGGGAACTAATCTCCTAAAGTGCTGAGCAACTTCAGCCACTGTATTGTACACAGTGGTGGCAGATTTTTAAGGAGAATTAGGTGACTTCTCAAGGTTTTTAATTCAATTGGATGTTGTGCATTGACACCTCTGGATATCCCAATACTTTTAAAAGTGTGAGCCTGGAGCACCAGCTGTCAGTCCCTGGCAGCTTTCAGTGATGACTCTAGAGGTAATTTTGATATCACTGCTGGAAGCTGTGGCACTGTCTCCTTGCTTGGAGTGCGGCCAAAGATTTCCAAATCTTCAACATTCAGTGGAGGAAGACATTTTTGTGCAGGAAGAACAATTCCTTCCCTATTGTTTCTTTAGCTTTTTGCTTCATCTCTTCATTCTCCTGTTGAGCTTCATCTCTCTCTGCATGCTGGAGCTATGCTCATGGTCTCTGGTGTGCAGCAGCCGCTTGGCTTGGGGTTTTCTTTTCCCTTGCCATCCTTCCCACTTGCTGGACTCAAGCCTGCGCTGTTGCTCTTCTGATGTGGTGGTTGTGAAAGGTCCGCTGCCTGCCACCGTGGAGACTGTGGCAGAGAAAGGTTTGGCCTACCAGTGTGTGAATTCCAGGGCTGGCTGTGGAAAACTGTGAGGAAGAGCAGCTAAGGGACCCTTACATGCCATGTGCAAGACTAGATAGATCGGTATTGACTTGGCAGGGGGTGTTGTTGGATTCTCTTAAACATTTGAATGCTGCATTTGGTTTCAAAGCAGGCAACATTTCAGTGAAAGATGCTACAGGCAGTTCTATTGTCAGTGTAGGCTACATTCATTCCAACTTGAACAACTCTTCAAGACTGATAATGGAAACAAGACACCTTATGCTTTGAGGATATTTGTTTAAATCCATTTTTATAGTCAGTAGTCAATGAAATCCATCAGTTGCTCAACTTCTCTCAGTGATTGGTGTCAAACAAGCTCAGTTCTTATCCCGCGATGAAAAATATTCCTGAAAATTATAGCTGCAGTAGTTAAAAAACCCTGAAGGCTGTGGTTGGATTGAAACAGAATCAAGATCAGACATAGGAGAGTGGAAATATGAGGCCCAGGATTTCAATCCCTCAACTGAATAGTCAAGCTCTGATACCATTTAAGAGACAGAACTTCAGTTTATTTGGTTGAGTCTGGATTTCACTTAAAATCTACACGTGAAGTGATTTAACTAGTGGTGTGTTGGAGCTTATTACTGAGATTTGCGGCCTGTGCCCCTTTCTACTTTTTGTTTTTGTGATCTTCTTTTGCAGTGGGAGGCATTTACACTGTGATCCAGACAAAAGCCAAAACTACAGCGGACGAATGGGGTGAAAACTATTTTCTGATTGGCCCCTATTTTGAGCAGAATGTGAAGACTCAGGTGGAATTCTGTGAGCCTCCAAACCCTGCAGTTAAGAAGGCAATGGACACCATGAAAAGCCAAGGGTGTCAGGTAAATCAGATGTGCTGCTGCTGCTTCCCAGGGCAACAAATCTGACTCTGAGGAGATTAAAGCTTGGGTTAATGCTCTTGGCATTCCACTTGACACAGCAGTCCTGGTCAATGTCACAATGGGAAAGGCTCGGAATCCACTGTTAGAACAGCAGAGTCAATTCATTAAAGGTTATTTTTGAGGAAGAACCAGTTCATCCAATTATGGGTTTTAACAGCCATTTATCTGCAAGTCTGCTTAAGTGGATTAATGACTTATTTATCTCGTCTCTAAGTGCGGTGAGATTTTAGTAGATATAATATGACCTTACTTTGACTGAGCCCTTATATTTCACATTCGTGCACAGGAGTGAGAAGAGCGTTCCATCAGCTCTCAATTTTTCTTATGTAGCATAATATTGAGCTGAAAATCAGAAAAGGACTTGAGAAAAGCACCCAAATGACAAAGAATCCACTTCCTCAGCTCAGTGCAACCAGCTGTCAGTTGCCTGGGAAGAGAGGTTAAACTACCACACAAGGAGCGGATTCATCTTCCTTTCCAACACGATTTTTAACCAGTGTTTTCTGTGTGATCTCATAGCCTTTCTGAGACTCAGTTTCTCCAGCACTAAAGTAGGAATAAACTTCCTAATAAAGATTATCTGCTGCAAGAAATGGAACCTGCTGTGTTGATGGGCAGTTATTAAGCTGCAAGCAGCTGTGCCTTGGGGATAATTGCTTACCTGAGAATGGGTGGAAGGTAACTCATGCTAAACTTGACCTCCTTTCTTTAAGTCCTCATCAGAGATCTAGAACTCGCCTGCACTCTGGCTCAACATTGAGTCCCTCAGAGATGCCAGTTTGCAGGAGGAAAAATTGCTTGCAATGTGTGCTGAACAGATGTGGAGAGCACGGAGAGGCAGCAGCAAGGAAGCATTCTTACTGTTGCTGCGGCGATTCAGTACATCTCTGTGTACTGCACTTCAGTGCAGAGACTCCTAAATGCAGATATTCTTGTGCTGCCACCGGCTGTGGCACTGACAATGTGTTGTCTCCCTTTGTAAGAGCAGTTCTGCTGTTCTAATGCCCTGTTATGCCGACGGTTTTTGTTGGATGAGTGTGTCCCACAGCTTGGGAAAGAGTCTTTTGGGGACACTGACATGATGCTTGCACTATTCAGGCTTAATCTGAAAGGTCCGATCTGCCATTTCTTATTTTTTTGAGATTTTTGTAGGTGATTGATCAAGTTTTCCATGTTGCCCCCGTTGCTTCCAAGGAGATGTCTCTGTAGGCTGTGTAACACTCCTCTGTCTGGAGAACAGCTAAAGTCTCGTGGGGCGGATTTACCACAATGCTTTACATACCTTCAGTTTAATCAGCCAACTCTGCCAGCCCAACATGTGCACTGTGCTGCTGGAGTATTCATATACAGCAGCAAATCTATCCCAGGGATGTCAAATATAGCTTTGATCTCCAATAATGACGCTCTAGTTTCCAGGAGCTGCACTTATCCTATTAACATGTGTGTCTGGGTTTTACTTATGCATCACAATGGATGATTTTAAACCAGGGGGCCTAGGAATGCTTCCAAAATTCTCAGGACAGGTGTGTTCCTTGCCACAACCTGACCACGTATTTAGATGAAGTCTGGGTTCCCTGCTTTTTAACCTCACCTTCCTGAATAGCAAATCTGGACAGTTTAAAATAAATACATAAGGAGTGAAAAGGAGCAAACTTGTCTTTGTTATGCCTTGTGATTTTTGTGAAAACAGGCCAAGAGCTTTTATCTTGTTTTCAAGACCTGACCTCTCTTCAGCTCATTGTAGCATCAGGGCTGGGTTCAACCCCTGAGGTCCCAGCCCTTTTGATGGCAGATTTAATGTGAAATAATTTGACTTTGCAGACTGTAGTGTGGGCCCAGCTGGGTTGGGCAGGTAGGATGAGGCAGTGAAATTATAAATACTCTTAGCAATGTTTAATTATACCAATGCAGATAAAGCAGGAAAGCGACATTTTTAGCCTAATGTGATTTTAGATATTGGCATACCTCCTGATTGATCCTTCTGCTCTTCCAAGTGGGAGTGTAATCCTTCCCCTGTGTGCTGCTTGGGAAGAAGGAAGAAATGTCATGGTAGATACAGGTGCCAAGCATCAGTCCTGCAAAATCTCTCCCCAGTAATCTAGCATACATAGCGAAAGACTGGAGACAAATATAAATGAAAGAAAATAATAATTCTGAAATAAGAACAAAAAAAGTGGCATAGATACTTCAATAAGAACAGAAGACCTCGTTATTCAAGTAAGTGCAGTCTTCCTAACCTTTTTATTTTAAAACGGAAAAAAAGTAAATATTGCAATGAAAATCTAAAATGAAAGTCTTAAAAATAAATTGTTCCTAAAAATTGTAGTTTCCTTTGTTCCAGTATTACTCCATGTATTTTGAAAGGAAAACTGCAAGGGCTGAGTGTGTAGAACTGTGAACATATGTTCTTTGTGGGAAATACTTCAGATCTGACGGATGAAAGTAGTTGTCCTAGCTGGCCTTTACATTCACTTCAACATTTTCTTTCTATATCCTTGCCTCTTTTCCGTAGGTTTTTTTTGGAAGATGGCTGATAGAGGGCAGCCCATATGTCTTACTGTTTGATATAGGATCAGCAGCTTGGAATCTGGACAAGTGGAAAGGTGAATTTTGGGAAGTCAGCAACATAGGGATCCCTTTTCATGATCGAGAAGCCAACGATGCTGTGATTTTTGGATCACTAACAGCCTGGTTTTTAAAAGAGGTACAGTTTTTAAATCTAGATATCTGCAGATGAAAACTGCTTTGGGATGTGGTTCCTATTCTCCAGACTGAAAACTATGATTTTAAGGAAGTTGATCTCAATGTAGATCAAATTTGAATTTAAAACTTAAATATTGTGGTCGTTTAACTGTGTTTTTCCAGAAGAAGGGCAGTGGGGCTGCCCAGTGTGAAGTCTGAGTGACTGTTCTTGCCAGAGCTCCCTGATGCTCTAGAAATGAGACTGTTCTGAGGCACATGTATTTCCTGGGATTAAGGATTAGCGCTGATGGAAATCAAGGCACATGACCACTTAAAATTGTACTTTTTTGTCACAAGAAGGAAAACAAGCACGTGGCTTCATGAAAAAAATCATTTCTGGGGCTGGGATGATGGACAGGATAATGTATGTTTCATACATTTCTTTCTATTTTCAGCTTTCCTGTCAGTTTGATGACAAGCCTCACATAATTGCCCACTTCCACGAATGGCAAGCAGGAGTGGGTTTAATCCTGTCTCGATCTCAGAAACTTCCCGTTGCCACAATTTTTACTACCCATGCAACTCTGCTTGGGAGATACCTGTGTGCAGCCAGTATTGACTTTTACAACAATCTTGACCAGGTAAGAGACATTTTTCTCATTCTTCCTTGTTTTTTTAGCTAATCAGCTCCTGGCTCCTTTTCTGATTACTGGCCTACACCATTGATTGTATTTTCTGTCTTGTGTGATTACTGATGATCGGCCCACAGCTGGTGGTTGATTCCAGAGCATGAGAAATGGTGTTTGTAAGATCATGAAGCGTCTAGGCACGAGTGCCTTTGTGTCATCTGACAGGTCTGAAAGCTCGGTGGAGACTAGAATTTCTTCAGTGAGCTTTGATTTCCCAGATTTGCACTGCAGAGCGCTGAAGCTCATTCAGCCTCCTGTCAGGTCAGTGCCTGGGTCCGATCCTCTGACTTGTGAAGTAATAGCGCAGGAGTGTGGACTTGCCAACAGAGTTTTTTTCACCTTTTCAGTGGTTTGGAACATTTTTCAAATAGCATTACAAGGGGAAACTATGGGCCCAGAACTTGTTGCAAGTCAGATGTCCTTGAGAATCTTCCCGTTTATGTTCAGGAAAGCTGCCCATTACTTGAGGTGAGAGCTGTGGTTTGGGAGCTGCCGTTACCAGCACAAGTTACCCAGGGAATGTAAAACTTCTTCAGCTGTAGCCATCACCTGACCCTTTAGGTACAGCCTCACAACACTCTTTCTGAATGTAATACAGTAGAAAAAAATAACCAATAGCCCTCCTCTTGCTAAGAATACCCTGGAATTGCAGTAAATGATGGTTGGTTTGTTATTTTTTCCCCCAGCCTACTTCTTAATTTTTACAAACCATAATAAGTCCTTCTAATTTCAAACCTTTCATTTTAGGCCTAATTTGTAACTGGCAAATGTAGGAATTATTTTCTGAGTTCAAAAGACCCAGATCTGTTTCTTGGAATCTGTGTAAACTGTCCAGTTGTTTTGGTTTTCACTGTTCTCCTTCCACTCAAAGCATAACACAAACCAATGTTTCAAGGACCCAAAAGTCTTTAGCAATGCCCTCCACAGAGGTACTTTGCATGATCTGGAATTTCTCCTATGGTCACAGACAAACGTGAATTCAAGACATTTTTGCGTTCCAGCACTTATTGAAGATAAAAGTAGATAAAAGAACCACCTTATTCATAGTTCATTCACTTCCTTGGCTAAAATCAGTGGAGAAAATTAGTTAGTTGGTAATTTTCGGTTGGATGTTTGAAGCTCGGCACATGGGGGAACAGCATCTTCCTAAGACAAGGCCTAAGCAGTTCTGTGCTACCATCCTGACTCAGAAACAGAGAATCATAGAAACATGGAATGGTTTGGGCTGGGTGGTAAACATCAGCTCATTCCAGACCCCTGCTATGGGCAGGGACACCCTCCACGATCCCAGGCTGCTCAGAGCCCCATCCAACCTGGCTTTGGACACTGCCAGGGATGGGGCAGCCACAGCTTCTCTGGGCACCCTGTGCCCCGGGCCTCCCCACCCTCACAGGGAACAATTTCTTCCTCATATCCAATCCAAACCTGTTCTCTGTCAGTTTGAAGCCATTGCCCCTTGTCCTCACCCTCCAGGCCCTTGTGGATGGTCTCTCCTAGTCTCCTAAGTTAGTTATGGTTGTTAGGTGCGTTAATGAGGCAGCATGAATATCCCAATCATGCTGTGTAGCAGTCCAGACATTCCTGCTCCCTCAGTCTCTTTATGTGTATATATGCATAATATAGAATGGTTTGGTTTGATTCTGGTTAATTCAGTGAGTTGCAAGTAGCCCAGGAAATAGTATTTTTTTCCGCAAAGCAACAGTTTTTTTCTCTTCATGCTAACTTTTGGGGGCCTCATCCTTGTCTGTGTACTCGAAAGGAAAACTCACATCTGAGTGAACCTACAGATTTTAACGATCTCACATCTGAGTGAACCTACAGATTTTAATATATTTATAAACCAGCCACAGGATTAACGTAATTTTTTTCTGTTCACACAAGGCATGGACACCTTTACGGGAGGAGGCACTGTCCATCCTGCAAAGCTTCACAAATCCCATTAGTAACCATCAGCTATGCCACAAATACAGAAATGACCATTCAGATTTTATTCTAAGAATATATGGAAAGAAACAAAAGTCTCAATTTAAAGTATTATTCTAATTTGCTGTAAATAATATTTAAGGGAAGAAAATTGTGGATTTCTAGGCTGTAATGCTTTAGGTTTTCTGTGGATTTACACTTAAAGGTACTAATAGAGGAAACTATGTCAAACTGTTATACCATTGTTTAACATTCCTAAAGGATGCTAAAACTCTTCCTGAAAAAAGTTAACTATCTTAGTGAGGGCTCCTTTGACCATGAAAATGTCACCTTGGCCCAAAAGTCAGTTGAGAAACAAGAGGTATTTCTAGAATACAATAATTAAATGATACAGAGCTAGATCTTGAGACCTTTTCTTGTTGCCGCTTTCTAGCAGTAAACTATTTAGGTCGAACAAGCAATTTGTCACTTGAAGAAAATTTTTTAGGGCTTCCTAATGTTTACTCTTGGGAGGAAACACTATTTTTTTTTTAGAGCATACCATCCCCTCCCACCCCAAAGCAAAATAGCTGTTTTTTCCTCTTTCAGTGCTATTGCATAAATGTCTTCCTTTGAAGCATAATCATAACGAAGTTCTCACGTTTGACCAGTGTTTCACAGTTAGAACACAGCTCGCACCAAGCAGCAGCTGAGATGGGGGGGAAGATGCAGCTGCAGGATGTGCTGTGCCAGACGTCACAGAAAAATGGTTGCAGCACAGAACGAAAGTGCGTGGCCTTATTGTGCACATACGTAGAGCTCATACAGAGAAAAGAGGAAACTTCATGTCTGTTTTTCTAGTCCCCAACACAGTCCACAAAATGCTGATTTAGGATGCCTGCCGGAGAGTTCTACACCACCCACACCGTGCAGGACTCTCCCACTGCAGTGTCAAACCATCCTGGTAGATAAGCAGGACTAGAAGATGCAAGATCAGTAGAGTCCCGAACTGCAGGCCGACAAAAGTCCCTGTTTCATGAGCTGAGGGCACATGCCAGCCTGTAATCTGTAAGAGGGCATTTTCTGGGGGGCTGCAAGCCCTGTCAGCCTAGCAGAGGAGAGCTGTGGACTACTGGAAGATGGGAAGGTGCACTATGGACGTAAGACTCTAATGTTGTGTGAGTCCTGACCGCCTCCTGAGCCATCTGCTCTTTGCCTCAGTCACAGATGGGATCCTGGTTCTTACACAGCCTTACAGCTTAGCATCTGGATGTGGCACTCAGGGCTGTGCTTTAACTGAGGTGATGATTGCTCAAAGGTCGGACTTGGTGATCTTGGAGGCCTTTTCCAACCTTAATGACACTGTGATTCTCTGATTACTGTATGAGCTTATACAATTCTTG
Organism: Dasyornis broadbenti; assembly: GCA_013397935.1. Classification (NCBI taxonomy): domain Eukaryota; kingdom Metazoa; phylum Chordata; class Aves; order Passeriformes; family Dasyornithidae; genus Dasyornis; species Dasyornis broadbenti. The sequence goes on along the minus strand of VZRN01004005.1, from coordinate 2,033,509 downwards.
TATTCTTACGGTTTTAACTTAGCTCGTCTGGACTGGGTGGAATTTATCTGCCTCTGCTCCAGTGAAAACATGGGTGTTAAACCCTTAGCAGGTGACCAAGAGCATAATGACCACCAGAAGTAACACTGTTGTGTTACTATTTAGTGAATATTTTGGTTCCTACATTCACATTTAATTCACTCCGATCGTGGAAAAAGGAGGGATGGAAAACAAAAAGAACAAAACAGAGGGTGACTTGCAGAGTAACTGGAAGTATCTTTATTTTTATCTACTTTTAGGCATTTGAAGAGCCCTGGGTAGATGACTGGGCCAGGGACTGTTAACCATACCTATGGGTTACTGGCTTGAACTCTTCCAAAGGCAACACTTCCTAATTTTAATAGCAAACAGGCTTTGTTACAAGTTTAATTGCCGAAAGAAGTTTAAGAACTTTTATATGTCTAATTAGTCCAACCAGCAGGGCATTTTTCCCATTGTCCCCATGTCCAGTGTAGCTTTTACCCTGGTGATTGTAAGGTTATGTTTGTTGCCAAGAGAAACTGAACCAAAAAAGCTAAAAGCTGGAATTTCTATGAAAAAAATTTCAGATTCTTTGGAGCCTTTCCCTCGTCAGGAGGAATTGACTTCTCAGCTGAAGATCGATAATGTTAATCTTTTATTGTTTCCCCCATTGTTTAAGGGGACTGATTACTTTTTTGTTTGTTTCTTTGTTTGTTTTGGGTGGGGATTTTTTGGTGTCCTTTCATCCCTCTGGAGTTTTAAATAGACCAGCATCTTACATAAACTGACTGAGAGACACAGATGATCTTGGCAAGTTCCTAGGTGAATAGACAGCTCCTTTTGGGAAACGATTTAATCTGGAATTTCCTCTGAGAGGTGACCATCTGAAAAGATTTTTGGGACCACTGGCCTGGCATAATGGAGAAGTTTGTATGCTTCAGCCTTCGATGCTTCTTACTAAAAACCCACTATGAGTTATACTGGGAAAAGTGTACTAAGGAGAAGAAAAAAAAGGTTAGTTGTATTCTTCATTGCCTTTTTCCTTAGGCTGCCCTGCTGATGTGTAAAACTTCTGTTTAGAACCTGGAGCACTTTTATTCAGCTCATGCGGGTGCAGCTGAATCCAGTTTGCAAAGTGGTGGAAAATCATATCCCAAGAAGTCTTAAAGGAAAAGCACTAGAAATCCCAATGAAAATGAGTAGTCAAGAGGTTTTTTGCTGACAATATCTCACTCCACTTAGTTCTTTACTATCCAGTTTGCCACTGAGCTCACTGTTACGCAAAGCTAATCCACTCTGTCAGCAGAGCAGCTGATGGAGATCTGATTTAGGCCAGGAAGTGTAAATTTCATTCTCTTTTGGCCTGGCAGAGCTATGCCAGAATGAAAGTTCTATTTACGCAAGGTAGCAGTCAATTGGAGGTAAATTTGATGGAAGCTGCATTTTAAAGAGGTAATTCTTATCTAATTCAGACACTGGAAGCCAGTGAGATTATGCTGGAAGCAAAGATGTTTCCATTCTACCTTTTACTAGGTAAGGAATTTGAACTTCAGCCTGCCTCTGACTTTTCCTGATTCCACTGCAGAATCACTTTGAACTTGAGAGTACCACTGTTTTAAAAGACCAGGAGAGATTATTTCATTCTCGTGTTTAAAATCTTCAAACCTGTACCTTTTATTTGAATTACAAAATATTTACAAATATATTACCCACTCTCGAGGAAAGGCTTAAGTGGTGAGGTTAGTCTGTCTTATTTCTGCAAAGGTGTCATAGTGTTTTATTAAGCAAAACTGTGTATTTTAATTCCAGTTTGAATTTGTATTGGTTTAACTTCTGTTGGTATTCACCATACTCCCTTTTTTTCCTCTAGGAAAGCATAGTCTAATGTCAGTATCTAGAGATTTTCTGCAGACTGTGACAAATAATTTGTCTTTGTTTCAGATGAGTATTTAGATGGCTAATACAGTCCTTTCTCCTTTTCCACTTTTGAACCACTCTTGTGTTTTGGAAATACTTTGCAACGTGTCTTTATAGTGTTGAAGTGGGAATGTCTGATTTGGATTTACTACTTCAGTGACTGCTTCCAGAAGAAACACAACACCAGAATTCCATAGCTGTTTAATGCTCTCTTCTTTCTTCATTTAAAGGTCATCCCTAGCTGTCTTGAACAGAATGTCATGCTGGGAGGCTCAGTGGTTGGCTTCTGTGCCCCCTACCATGTTGAATTTTAAGACATGAATGAGATGTTATGCTTGTTACATGGATCCACAGAAAAGACAGAAATGAGCTTAAATTTTCCCTCAGAATTGCACCGCAGCAAATGCAAATTTTACTCTAAAAGCGTTAAACCTGTGGAATGCCTGCCTGTTTTGCTTTGAAATTAGAGTGGCCTGATAAAGGAGTAGTTTCCCCTTCTAATCTTTGCCATCTTGCAAATTCTAATAATCTGCTTGGTTTCTACCAGTCAGGGAAGGAGGGGATCCTCCAATAAATTTACAGCGAAGTGGATATTGAAGTTGTTATTTTCAAATATCACTGAGGGAAGAAATGGTTGGACTCTTAAGAGGATCTTAAGAGCCTCTTCCACCCTAAAGGATTCTGTAAACAGTTCAACTGACTTAGATGCATTTTTCTCTCAATGCAGCTTTCATCCGTGGCTTTGATAGTGTTCCCATTTGCTGATAACAGCAAACAAATAAAAGCAGGCGTGACGCACTTGATGGGTATCTCGCTTTGCTCTCGCTGAACACCAAGGATACGGAGCACAGTTCACAGGAGCCTGAGCTGGCGGGGGCAGAGAGCAGAGCTGAGTGCTGAGCAGGAGCATTGCCTTGGGGGTGAGGAGCAAACCAGCTGCCCTGGGGTGCTGCTGGTTCCAGCATATTGCCCCACGCCCCACAGTGCCTCTAATTCTGGAGCTAAGGATGTCACAACAGGCTCAGCTGTCTTTGCACAGGACTGGGTGGGCTAAATATGTCACCTGCACTGTCTCGTCAATTAATTTTCTTTTAACCTGCCCTTCAACTTGGCTAAGGCTCTTTTCTGAAGTCACTTGTCTGGCCTGCTCAGAATTGCACAGTTCTTACTCCACATTATAAGTGAGATCAAAAGTCAAGGTCGTGCTTTACTGATTGGTGCTGGAAGCTGCTGGAGAGTGAGAGCAAATGAAATATGAGAACCCCGTGATCTCTGTTTGTACTTCCTAATAGATGTGGGATTATGTACCTTTGCAAAATCGTGCCAAAAGTCACACAAGCATATGCAAAATAAAATGTTTCCTATTTCCAAAAGATGGAAAAATGAATAGCAGTGAAGAAATAAACATTGATATGTGTTAAATACATCTTTTTGTGCAATGAAAGCAATAAAAGCTAACTAGAAATAAGTAATAGTGCTTAACAATCTTTTAATGAACATGTCTACCAAGAGTGTTGCAGGGAGTGTTTATCTACAGTTAGTGAACACGTCCCAAATTTAGTTTTTAATCACATTTTGTAATTAAAATCCATTCTTGCTGAGAAAGGGAAAAGAGAAAAAAACCCCTTTGAAGTTTGACCAGCTCTTTGTTTGCTAGCAATTAAAAAATGGTTTTTAATAGAAAGCCAGATGTCTTTGAAAAGACTTGTGTAGTTCTGACTGTGTGTCTGTGTGTTTGTCCAGCATGCTAAAGAGCAGTCCCATTTTGTATCTTTGTTGACCAGAATCTTTGAACAATAGAATACGCGGTTGAAAGCTACTTGTGAAGCAGTTAAGTGTGAGCCAAGCATGATGCTGAAACCTGTGGCACTATAAGGAGTCAAATTAATTCCCCTTTATTTTTCTCATCCCTACCCTCCTGCTCGGTCCTCTTTCTTCCAACTCGATTTCTGTGGCAAATGAGATGTGTGTTCTAGAGAAAGCACCATCTTTTGTATTTCATGCACTAAAATTCTTATGGGGAATGAGGAAAATATGATATGTGATGATACAACTGAGCAATGGTATCGTGGTGTTTAGCACATTATGTGGTAAATCATATTTGGCAAACATAGAAAAGCTCTTGATACAGAGGATCATCAATACCAAAATAAAGCATTTAGTTTCTTTGGAAGTTTTCAGCTGAGATTTTTCAAGAATCCTCTTTTTTTGGTCACATTGGGGTGGTTAGAGTGGCATTTTCAGGTAATATAGTGGAAGCCACTTTCCCACAAGTAGTGTAGCACTGCTGCAAAATTAAGAGTGCTCAGCGAGTAAAAGCATTTAACTTGCTTAGCAAAGCAGTTGTAAGACATCTACATCTACATCTGTGTCTATACCTATCTAAGTGAAAACAAGAAGTTGTTTGCTTAAATGCACTTGCCTGAAAAGGTTCACATTGGATCAAATTTCTTAAAGTATGTTCTGTACCAACATGAAGCATCCACTTGGCAGGACAGGTCACGGTCGAAATAGCTTTACTTCTGTCTCAGTTCTGAAGTGCTAAAAGCGACTGGCCATGGCAGAGGTCACAGAGTCCTAACTATAGAAAATGCTGTCTGCCCTGCCTGCGATAAAGGTTAAATCTATTACGGTCAATGAAGTTACACAGTCAAATGCAATCAAAATCAGGCTGTGCAGCCAGCCTTAGGCAGTGATCTCAGCAGAGCTCCTTGAGAGTCGCCCTCCATGAAACTCACACAGTCCATTGGGTGCCCATGCTGTTGACCTTAGGAGGTCGAGACTTCTGTCTCCAGAAGTGAAACATCATGGAAGACTAAGAGGATTGTGATTTAATTGAAAGCATTGACACCTTTTTTAGACTGTGTTGTAGCTTTTTTGCACTGGACACGGTTACTGAACATTTGAACCTTTAAGCGTGGGCTCAGTAGGCATTGTGCATTTTCTTTGTATCAGGACAACATAGGTTCAGTTTAAAAAAGGGCAGCTGCAAAGTTTAAAGGTGATTTAGAAAGACTTCGGTGCTTGGAATGGTCTTACCTAGCAGTTTAACTTACATCTGCCTCTACACATTAATGGTATTCAAACAGAAATGAAAGAAGCAGCAAATAACAGAGATGGAGTTGGAAGGAGAACATCTCTGAGTATCAGAAAATACCACATTTTCTATTTCCTTGGTTCCCTTGGGATTTGTGACTGAGTCTTTATATTCTGCCTCTCCATCACAACTCCATTTCTCTCTTGCCTACCTATGATTCCCACCATTCTACCCAGTCCCCAGGTTCTGTCCTTATCCCCATTCCATTTTTCTTCTCTCCCCTTCAGCTACCAGCAACCTCCCTGCTCTCCCAGGCTTTCCAACAAGCCCAGGCAAGATGCAATATTGCCAGCCAGCAGGCCAAATTCCACGGATCCTTAGCTTTCGTGGATCATTAATCCAGGTTTCAATAATCTAGGTTTCCTTCCATGGCAGAAATGCCATTTTTTCAGGAACAGGCAGGAAATCAGAGCTCTCTTGCTCTTTCAAACTCTTTGAAGTTGATAAAATAGTTAAAAATTATTCTCATTCCCTGGGGAAATCGAGCTTAGATTAGCAGGAGAAATCTTCCCTGAGGGAGTCAGTCTGATGAACACATCACACAGGTGTCTTTTATGTTTGTTTTGTTATTTAACAGTTTGACATCGACAAGGAGGCTGGAGAGAGACAGATTTACCATCGGTACTGTATGGAACGGGCATCTGTGCATTGTGCCCACGTGTTCACCACAGTCTCCCAGATCACAGCTACAGAAGCAGAACACATGCTTAAAAAAAGCCCTGGTAAGACCCAAATTGTTTTTTCACTATATTTCCCCCAAATGCCTGCATTTTCTTAGACTGAATGAACACAGTAGAGACAGGTGTGCAAACATGAGGCGAAAGGACATGTGGCATGTCTGGCTGTGCTGCAGGGATTCACCAATTTTCCATGGATGTTAGGCCTTTTTTGCAAGGACTCCTCGGCTTCAGGAATTTTTGTCTGTGGCAGGGTTTCCATGCTCTTAGAACTGAATCATGTTAAGCTTCATATAGATTAAATATTTTCTACTAGACCCTCAAGTAGAGTTTGAAAAATAGGTGGGTCGTGTGGCCAATAGTTTGTCCGGTTTTCCCCTTGATATTAGTCTCATAAAATATGAAACTTAGAAACCTTATCCTGTTCCATGCATGGATTTTGAGTAAGGGCATGATCCCAGTTCGACGTGTCATTGAAGTTCTCTTTAAACCATCTCAGTGCTTTATAGGGACAGACCTCAATACTCCACATGCAGGTAAGCAGCACGAGGGGAAAACTGCACAACAATTTTAGGGACTATTTAGCAGGTGTGTACATATCTTTTTTATTTTAAATAGAACAGTGCTCAAATTGTTATTATTATTATTTTTTACTAGGGTTGTTTTTGGGTTTTTTTGCTTATTCTTTGTTGAGTTTTCAGTTGCATTGCATTGCTAATTATAGTTTGGGATTGTTATCCTGTTTAACTTCAAACCACATTGTGGTTCCTGAATCAGAATAAAAGAGCCACTCGTTGAATCCTTTGCCTCATTCCTGACTAGCTGTCAATAGTATGATGGACTTAGATTATTTTTTTTTCATTTTAAGCATGAAAGCCATGCCTTAGAAGTCACTTAAGTACAGTTGTTTAAACTATGATATCTCAGAAAGATCTTGATTTTTACAAAGTGCAGAGCACTCTGAAAATCAGACTTTTGAAGCTGTTTTATATAAGCGTGAGGCTTCTCCCCACAACAGCTACCCTTGAAAATCATAGTCTGTGTTTTGGGATTTTAGGAGACTGAAATGAGTCTGAATCCAGTTTAATTTGGGGAAGAAAAATCTTCAGACTGCTCAAAGATAAAACATCAGTTGACGCTGAAGAGAATTCCATGCACTGAGATGCACAGGCCTGAGCTTTTTGTGATTATTCTTGCAACTTTGAAGAAACCAAGTAAATATACCTAATGTTTGGGTTAAAAAATTACTGACACATATCGTGTTTCATGTTGACATGGCTAGAAAGAAATTCAATAGGAATTGCCGCCTCAAATCCTAAGAGACAACTGTAAGTGCAAAGTATGTTCTGATGGGAATAAGTACTTTAATCGTTGCTCTGAATCCAAGATACAAATAAACTGTGGAGGAGCCTATTCTCACACTATTTATCCTCTCTGAAGTTGTGAAATCTGCATAGACATGGACTGTTTGGAAAGTCCAGCAATCCTTCAGCAGATCATTGAGCTCGAATTTCACAAAGGAACATGAATAATGAAAGAATGTGTACATTTCTCAATCACTTTAAAAATAAACTTTTAAAAGGGGGATACAGAATTAGCACAATTAACTTTTATTTGCATTTATTGAGACCTAGACTTTGTACCCAAATTGTTAGCTAAAAATAACTCAGAAATGTGCCAAGTGGAGCTGTCTCCGCTACTCCTCTTGAACGTCAAACTTGGATTATAATTTAAATCATAAATCTCATCACTTGGAAAAGTCCCTTTAAAATTTAGTAACCCTGATTGCATAGAGAACTTTTGCAGCAGGCCAAAGGCCAATTTGCCAGTCTAAAGGTGGCAGAACGACTGCATGCATTGTGCTGATTCCACTACCTGCAGTTTTCATTTGACCAACAATTTATCAAACCATATTTGTCAAAAGCTGGAGTATCTGATGTTGAACTTGTTTTCTTTGACACATCAAGCAAGATTCTGTCAGTGGTCATAAGTTATATTCTTGTGATTTGAAAACTGATATTATGGGATTTCTAATGTTTTCACTCAGATACGAAACGTATTTCTCGTTAGCGGTAGAGAAGACTTTGAATCAAAATTCCAAGAGACTCGGGTATCAGCTGAGTTCTAGATCTAGGCTTCCTATCTGTATACATTTCATCAAAATCACAGAAGGAAACTCTGAAAAAGTTATGAGTCGACCCTGAATGTCTGTGATTTTTCAACAGAAAACTTCATACTGTGCTAATATGACTTAAATCAATACCAGTTTCTTTTCTACAAATACAGAAATCGAAACATTCTGATTTGACCTACTTGGGACAGATTTTCAAATAAAAAAGTCATTCATTCATGAAACAACAACAACAACATAATCCCAAACCACTTGGCATAGGGACCAACCACTCTTTCATCACTTCATCCCTCACACGTGTTCAAAATATTCCTGTATGTTGGGCAGAAATAGGGAACACGGTGCTTTGGGCCACCACGCCTGTTCTGCATCTCAAAGCCTTAAACAAGAGATGGACGGGGCCCCAATCCTCATGAAAGGGTAAATGAAGCTGCAGTTAAAGCAAAGGACATGGGAGTGGGTTATACACAGGCTGCTGCTAACGGGTGAGAGCGTCCAAAACTCCCTGATAAATAAATGTGGGAGTGTAAGGAAACTGGCCAGAAACACCCAGGCAGGGGTTCTTCCTTTATTGTGAAGTTTGAAGTGGTTGGAGTCTCAAAGCTGTGTCCTGCCTGAGCCAGTTCTTCTATGAAGAACAAGAAGCAGGTCAGGGAAAGGAGAAGGCGTGTTGTTGGTAAAGACAATGGAGGTTGTTTCTGCTCTGTTGCCTCCCCACAGAGGTCTTTGTTCAGAGAATTTTGAAGTGCTGGGCAGGAGAAGGTAAAAGCACAAGTTTTCTTGTCAGGTCGACCAAGATTGTTTTGTCATTGAAAACCAAATCTAAAGTACCTAGCAAGTAAAGATTTCCTGGTCTTTAGTTTCAAATATTGTATTCCAAGAAAAGATGCACCAAAACTTGCTATTTCGTGGTTACTGCTAAAGATTATACTTTTATCTATTGCTCTTTAACCTAGAGTGTTTCAGGACATTTTACAGGTAAAAGTTTAATCAGACATCACTTACATGGCAGAAAACACGTTTGAAACCTTTGAATAGCTGCTGTGATCTACCAGGGAGGCTAAGGGTGACTGAATTTCAGAGTCTGTCCTCTGTGTATACCCTGTAACTCTACCTTCAAAATGCTGGAGATGAGCAAATTTTAATAGTAAGATCCTTTAGAATCTTGGAGGAGAGCAGCAATAAAAATGTAAAGCATACTATTCTGTGGCTATTTTTAGGAGAAATGTGACAGATTACTGGAAAGAGGCTGTTTTGAAAAGGTTTCTTATATTCTCCCTTTTCTGATGAAGGCTCAGAAGTTTTGATAGCACGTATATCTCTTGTGCCATGCAGTAAACAAAGGCATAGTACAGCAAAGTTTCTGCTACCAGGGGCTCTCAATCTGTAGTGACAGAGCAGGCAACAGTGGTATCAAGGAGAAAGAGGTAAAGGGCAAATTGCACAACAAACCTATGGCTCAATGAGACATTGCTGAAGTCTTGAGAGGACAAAAGGGCAGGGTCTATCCATTGCTGAGTGCAGGTGAAAGCTGCTTTGATGCTGCGGACAGTGGAGAGCCACGTGCAAGAGCTTTGTGGGGGCAGTGCTGTTCCCTCTCCACGAGAAACATAAAGACGTAGCCTGTTCACATAAAACTGAGACACCTTGGTTCTTTCCTTAAAGATTTCTCTGACTCTGAAGATGTCTACCTCTGCCTTTTCTCTGCTTTTCCAGATGTTGTCACCCCAAATGGCTTGAACATTAAGAAATTTTCAGCAATGCATGAGTTTCAGAATTTGCATTCCATGTACAAGGCTAGGATCCAAGAGTTCATTCGAGGTCATTTCTATGGGTATGCTTTTACTTTTCAAAAATTAGCAACACTTGTCCAACACTATTTAAAGCAAGAACCAAAGCAGGAGGACTAACAAGTACTTCACAGAGGAGCTGAAATGTTGAAACCAGCTTATTCAAATATCTGTCTGGGATTTCTCAGTCAGAAGCTAAGGGAATTTTAGACACCAGATCTGACTCTGCGTAACAGATTGTGATATCAGACAGCAGATCTTGATCTGTTTGTTATTTACCCAAGATGCAGTTTGTCAGATGAAGATAGTCAATTTAAAGAACAACAGAAAAGCCTCACTTTCATTTTTCTCTTGGGATAATAAGTTCCTCCAGAATAGAAAGCTGTTGTGTGTTTTGTTTGATTATATCTTGTGAAATACTTCGTTCTTGTCTGTTTTCTTGCTTTCAGCCACCTTGACTTTGATCTCGACAAGACCTTGTTTTTCTTCATTGCTGGGAGATATGAGTTTTCCAACAAAGGAGCTGATATGTTTCTAGAAGCCTTATCAAGATTAAACTTTTTGCTGAGGGTAAGAAAGCTTACACAGCTGTTGGAAGCATAGAGCTTATGCTCAAGCTTACCATGCTGTGAAAGTTACCTGCAAGAGTTCCCATTCAATACTGTGGCTTATAGGAGTGCAATTATAGGATATTCAGAGTTTTCACAGAGCCCGTAACCATCAGAGCATATGAGGATCTCAGACAGCTTAAAAATAATCGATTACATAGTTCAAAAAGTAATTTGTGGTTGCCTTTCTGGTTTTTAGAGAGAAGTAATGAAAGCAGTGTTCAAGAGCTTGCCCTCATGGTTTACATACTAGAAGGGGAATAAAAGTAATCCCTTAATGCTGCATTTTAAAAACATCCTTTTAAGCAAACTGCTTGATTCATTAGGACCTGATTATGATCTTTTAAATCTCTGAGTACTGCTACCCCATTGGATGGGAATCTTGCATGAAAATTCACAGAGTGACAGTGGCCTGGTGAACAAGCAATGGGAAGCCTCTCAGTTCTCCATGCTTCTGTTTCCTCAGCTACAAAATGAGTGCAAAGTTTCTAAATGCCTTTATCAAGAACTTCAGTGAAGGTAAGAGCAAAGCCTAGTTATAATCACAGAGCAGAGCCCTTACCACCTACAACGAGAGCACTCAAAATGTCTCCAGCTGTGTCCCCACGACTGGTATATTGAAAAGAAAAAACAGAAAAAACCGCCAATTGTTTTTCAGTCATCTGGCAAGGATCAATTAGCTGTTGTTCCAGATTCTGTCGTTTGTACTCTTATCTGCTGAATGAGATGTAAAATCTGGATAAAAATTATGACACTGTATTGTCAGCAGGGATGAAACAATCACTAACGCTCAAAGCCCTAAGTGCACTTGTTCTACCACCACCTTCTACTAGTACACCATTAAAGCCTTTGGATTTTCTGGAAATTCTTGATCTCTTCACTCACACAACAAATCACCTCACAAAGCCGAAGCGTTTCGTCCACAGCAGAAGTCAGTTGTTTGGCAGTGCTGGTGCAACATCAGCTACCTGTTAACAGCATTTACATGGCTGTTATCTGTGAATGCTGAAAACATGGAAGGCCTTGTGCAGTAAGAGGGAAAGAATTGCCTGAGCAATTATTGCAGCAATCTCTTGTTGCAGCTAATGATTTATATCATAGAATCATAAAATCCTTAAGGTTGGAAAAGACTTGCAAGATTGCCGAGCCCAGCCTTTGGCCAGTCACCACCTTGTCAATTAGACCACGGCACTAAGAGCCATGTGCAGCTGTTTATTGAACACCTTCAGGGATGGTGACCCCACCACCTCCCTGGGCAGCCCCTCCCACTGCCCGAGCATCCTTTCAGTGAAGAAATTCTTCCTTATGATATCCCTGACCAGCAAGACTGGTGGAAATGAGAGGAAGCTGAGGCCAGTTTTCCCAGGCTCTGTAGAACTGTGTACTGTCGCTTCTCCCATAAGCTGAGCCTGGATTTATTGCATTATTCTTCCAGTGTGGATGCCAGCATCTGATTAGCTGTTCAAAGAACACTTGCTCTGTAATTATCCCAAGAGGTAACTCCACTGGGAGTAGCAGACTACCTGTACTACTTACAAATCTGGAAATTATGGTGCTGCTTAAACAAGTCCCAGTGGTGTGCCTGCACCTAAAAAAATAAATATAATTGCATAGAATGGTTTTATTTTATAGAGATGTTCTCCTTTGCTACTTGAAAACCTTCATAAAATTTTGGAAATAAAATATGAATGTTGGGAGAGATTGTTAATGCACATGGGGATCATGGCACGATGGACTTGGGACCCGCTCTGAAGAGAGGGAAGTGAAGAGCATTAAGATGATAGATGAGTCCCATAGGTTATTTTATATTACACATTTCCCTCTATGTCAGTCTGAGAGAAGGCACACTAACAGCATGTTTGTCTATCTAAAATTTGAAATGGAGGCAATTCAAACTAGTTTAGTTTTTACAGCTCTGAATAGAGTTCACCCTTAGCTTTTCTTTAAACAGTTGCTGACAGGAGTAAAACCTTATTCATGCAAGGAATGGAGCTGGTATTTTGAACCTTGTTCAGGCACAGGAGAAACCAGCAAGTGAAACCATCTAGAAATAAAAGATCAGAATTTACAGCAAGTGCTTTTTCCCTTTGCGGTAGCTGGATGAGAGAGATGAGCAAGAAGTTACTCGTGGCTTTTTGTGTGTCCGGCAGGTTTTTTGCCCGGGGTTCAGGTGGAGGATGGTTGCTCTCTTTCTGCCCTTACACGTGCTGCTGTAGGGAATGCGTCACCTCATGCCTAGGCACACCTCAGCTGAGTGAGCTAATCACTCACTCCTTTGAGCCAACACAGTTTGTGTCAGGTGAGAAGGCGTGTAGGATTTTTAATTTTTTTGCAGTTTATGTGCACATCCAAAGCCATGTTCTCTAAACCAAGAGAGGTCAGGAAGATCTGATTGCCCAAACTGAAACTGGATGATGTCTCCGTCTTGATCTCTGACTTGAAAAATCTCCATTTGTAGCAAGAGCTACAAGATCAGAGCCTTCCTGGGAAACCAAAGTGCATTTGGCATTTCCTGAAACTAAGTCTTGAAGTTGGCTGTGATATCCTGTAGTGAAATTATCTTTTTTTTTTTTTTTTTAAATTCCTCTCCATCTTTTGTCATGTAGGTTCATAAGACTGATGTTACAGTCATCGTGTTCTTCATCATGCCAGCAAAGACCAACAATTTCAACGTGGAAACGCTGAAAGGACAAGCAGTCCGGAAGCAGCTCTGGTAATTGCCATTTCCAGCCTGGGCCTGGTGCAGTCAGTTGAGGAGAACATGCAAAAGTTTCAGCTGGAGAATAATGCTCCTTCTTCTTGCTCTGCTAAAACTGAGGATTGTGGGTAACTAGAATGTATTTCAGGGGCGAAAGAGATGGGAACGATAAATAAGGTCAAATATTTCTCCTTTTAGTTTTTCGGTTTTGTCCTAAGTTATTTTTAGTAAACTTGCCTTGCCATTTTATTAGCAAGTAGAACTTGTTTTGCAGCAACAACTCAAATGTTCTAGAAAATCCAGTGTTCTGGATGTCTGCTGCCTGTTTCTGGTACTCCCTTTGGACATGCCATAGAACTCCCACAAAATAAAGACTGCCTGCTAATTTATCACAGTAAGCTTCTCCATGGGAAGAGGAAATCAGTTGCACGTCCTCTTTAATTTAGAAATCTGGGAATTTTACTGTGTAATCCATCAGAATAACAGTTGATAACAATTGTCTGTAAATTTCTGTATGGACTACAATGAGCAGTAGCCATAACCAAGCAGTGAAACTTATAGCTATAATGGGAAAATCATCACAGCCCTTCTCATTTTTCAACTTTCCAAACAAAAAAGCAAAGCAGGAGGAGACTCAACACTCACCTCACTTGAACTGCTATGTGATTCTACATAGGAAAGACATCTATTGTGAGGTAGTTCTGAACTAAGTGATGTGGTGAAACTGAAGTTTCAAATTCATAAAGAAAATCGGTGGTGGTTGAATTTTGGTTTAGAAAGTGAAAAAATGCCATTGCACACAATATAATTACAGATTAATTGTCTAAGCAGGGAAATGGAACTGTGTACCTTATCAGGGGACTACAGTGGTTAAACTCTGCTGCAGAAGCTGGTGTTAAAACTAGAGACTAAACCCCACAGGACCTACCTTCTGCTTTTACGCCCACGTCTCACTGTGTTTAACCTCTTTGTGTTGCCAGTTCTATATTTACGAAATTATAGAATTCTAACCAATTTAGAGATCTGTAGATGGAAGGCACTGTGTAAGAGAAAGGTACTGGTTTTTGTGTTATCTCATTAATGCCTCCAGCAGATGATCTCTGGCTCAGCTTCTGGATATCAGTAATCAAGTTGAAGTATTTGACTAATGGATATTAAGCTTCTACAAAAACGGTGACAGAAATAGGGTCACTGAAATAATGTAGCTTTTACCATATCTGGAAAAGAAGGCAGAGATGAGAAATCTCTCTGCTGTGTAAATTGTCTCTGGATAATTTAGCAACTTCTTGGAAACGTTCTACCTGGTTGCCACTCTACCACAAGTGTGGAGACTGGAATTAATTGTCCATCTCTGGCTTCCTAAAAATAATGTGTCTGAGCTGCCTTCACTGCCAGTGGGGAGTAATGGTTCAGTCCAAGTGATGTTGTATCCTGTCCCACTCTGGAAGTGTGATGAGTGACAGGAATCATTCTCTGACATGGACTGTCACCCTCTGAGAGTCTGTGGTGCGTCTGTGCAACTCCATTCTAGATGGCTGAAGCGGGGTAACTTCAGTTACCGGAGTTTCTGAGGAGAGCTCTCTACGTAGGAACTGAAGGAGTATGATGTGAGTGCAGTGAGAAACAGCCGTGCTTTTGGCCTCTGCTTTGTGCCTGATATAAGGGATGTGATTTTTGAATAGAATACAACAGGTACATATTAAATAAACAACCCCTGGATGTTAGGAAGGTTTAGATTACATGAAATGTGCAAGGGCTTTTCCATGTTGTATCTCCAGTGCATGGTTATTTCCCTGGTACTCAGTAACGCCGGCACAGTAACAAAAATAAAGGTAAAACTAAAGATTTGAAATCATGCCAAAAATGCTGTTTCCAGCTGTTCTTCCCACTGTGCGCTGTGAAAAGCAAAAGACCCTCTGCATCATTGTATGAAGCATTATCACGGTCATAATCTGGAGCTCCAGGATAAGCCCACCTGCTAGCAGTATTACATTGTAATATCAGATGATGTTTAGGATGCTACAGAAATTAAAGACAAGAAGAGGTTGGCACTTAAAAAGGAACACAGCACTTACAAATTAATATGCGTTGGCTGACCTGGGATATAAAATCCCTCTTTTTCTCTGTTTCTGAAATAGCAGCCTATCCTATCTGGGTTAAGTTATAGATATTCTGCATGGCAGTTTATGAAAATACAGTCATGAGGGAACTAGCTTGCTGGGGCTTGGATCAGTGTGGTTTGACATTTAGCTGCTTTACAGCTTATCCAAAATTAACTCATCCACTATTATGCCTATGTGGGTTGGGAGAGAGCACCTAGAAACAGGTGTATGGATTCTCAGCTTGGTAAAGTTTAGCCTTTCACTTAGCAAGTTTTGTCTCAGCCCAAAGTATAATTAGAAATCAGAAAGGCGGGAAAAGTTCCATGAGGTGGAACTTTACTCACAGTGGATTTACTCAAATTTAGAGTGCATTTGCTGTTTTGACAACAGACCTTTCAGCTAGGGGGAGAATAATGAAAACGGCTCTTTGCATGTAGAACAGAGGTTCACTGGAATTCTTTCTTAGCTAAAATGCAACATTTGTCTGACCCAGGCCTCATTAATGGCTTAAAACTTGCCCTGAGCTTTTCAGGAAGTTTTTTTTGATTTGCAAACTAATTAAGGCAAACTACCTTTTAGTCTAACACTTGTTTCCAAAAGTCTTCGAATTAGGAAATAGGGCAGAAAGTGAAGGGGGAAGCTTGTTTTGAAAATCCCTTTTGGTTTAACTCTTACATCTTGCATCTCTCTTCTAGGTCAAGTGAAGTTGGGGGTCTCTCTGTCCATTATTAATGATCATATTTCACTATCTAGGGCCATACATATGCTCTCTTTCTCACAGCTGACAAGTGGTCTACTGATCAGAGCAGAGGATTAGAAGGGCTCCCTAGTGAAGCCTGCCCCTGGCTTTCCCAGGGCACTCATCTGTAGATGCAGGTCAAATCATCAGCTGTGCTGGAAATCAGCACAGCTGCTGGCTGGAGAAAAGAGCTTTGAGAACCAGACCTCTGTCTCTGCATCCTTGGTTCCATCAGCATATCAGTTTAATTTCCAACAGTGGGAATTTCTTTTGTACTGGCTTTGTCCTGGATTGTCCTCTTTTATACATATATTTATTTATCTTCCTAGGGACACTGCACAATCTGTGAAAGAAAAGTTTGGAAGGAAACTCTACAATGCCCTACTGAAGTGAGTGCATAGGTTGCTTTGCTCTGCCTTGCAGAGCCACGTGTTCTGGTGGCTTTACCTGTGCTGTTTCTGTGCTTCTGCTTTTTGTGTAAGGAATTTTGACATCCATAGGAGGCCATGGGAGAAAGATACGGGACCATAAACAAGATATTTGTTCAATAGGCAAGTCACAGAGGAAAAGATTGGAAAAAAACAGTGGTGGAAAGAGCTGTAAGACACACAGGGGATGTGTAAGAAACACAAAGGCTTATTCACTGTCAAAAATGAGCTGCCTCAACTTAAAAAGGCACCAGAGACAAAGAAATATATATTAGTGATTTAGTCACATAATATCAGAAGATAGTTGGAAGTGAATGTCCCAAAGTGCCAATGAGATGACTGGAACTTCAGTAAAAACAAACTGTGTCCGAAAAACAGGAAAGAAATTCTTTAGCTCTTTTTTTTTGTAAGCTAATTGGCAGGTCAGCAAGTGTATGGGAGAACACAAGATAAGGAATATAGAAGGGCCATGAAAACAAAGGAAAGATTCATGTTGATATCAGCAAACTTCAGATCAGACCTTGTTTGCCATTTCTTCATTTTCTCTATAAAAAAGGGGAACAAGTCATTTGGTAAAGTTGGTTGCGTGTTGCCTTTGCAGAGGAGAAATCCCAGACTTGAACAAGATTCTTGACCGAGATGACATAACCATTATGAAAAGAGCCATCTTCTCAACTCAGGTCAGAAAATGTGTTATTTACATAAACACCTAAATAATAAATGTGATGATGTAAAAGGATTGTGTATGACACAGAAATATGCGTGCATTGGGAAGAGGCTGTTAGCAAATACACTTCTCATCAGTAACATTTAAAATCATCTCTGATTGTTTTTAATGAGAGTATGACCCAAACGAACTTTCTGGGGAGTCCATGGGTATTCCTTCAGTCACATGCAGGACAGAAAAATTCCTAATTCTTTTATTCTGCACTAAGTGTGAACTTTGAGTTGTTCCTGAAGCCTGGATTCTTCCAATTTTTTTTTAAATATGTAAAATCAAACTCTAAGGAGATACAGCATTGACTAAAAATCTTCAAAATCACATGGTGACTCCTTCTAAAAGGTAGTACAGATACACTTATTTTGAGGTAAATTAAACCTATTCACATCAACAACAAAATCTGCCACCATCTTCCAGTAGCCTTAGGAAATGGCAACAGGACTGTTTGCAAAGAGTTTGTCTGACTCATGGATTGCCTTTTCTGCGTCCAGAGACACTGTCTGCCTCCAGTGACCACCCACAACATGATTGATGACAGCAATGACCCAATCCTCAACACCATCCGGCGCATTGGCCTCTTCAACAACCGCACAGACCGAGTGAAGGTGCGCTCTGGCTGTCTCGTTTCAGATACGAAATGGAATTTCTTTAAACATTCTCCGTTCGGGTTGTTGGCATGGGGAGCGCAGTCAAATTCCTACATATAATTCCTGCATATTATATTCCTAGAGTACTTCTCTCATCCTCCCTTTCCAGGAATAACAACTTGTTACTTCACAGAGATCTTCAGGTGCTGTTTAGCCAAGCTAATTTCAAGTTAGAAATCTGTGGTTAGGGAGTTGTTTTCATCGCTGGCTCCTGTACTGAATGAGATACTACTCCTGAAATCAAGGAAGTGCTATGGGTCATTTGCACCCAGATGGAAAACTCTGTCATAGATTCACTTGCTTTAAACTGGAGATCCAAGGTTTGAGCACAGACATTTCTGGAGTATGGATTCATCTCTTAAGAGCAGCACCCTGATGTTTAGCATTTGCTGTAGAAGGTAACCAGGGCTTTGATCCTGAGCAGAAATAATTCCTGTTCATGCCATGCTCATGTTTACACCACCTGTTGATACTAAATGTATGCAAATAAATCCTTTCCTTAATTTCATGTTTACCTTGTCAAACCACAGCAATGATCAGCAATGATCAGCCCCTGATCATTTCACAAGTCTGCCAAAGTTTTTTTGGTCTGGCAATCTCTGACATTATGATTATTTCAACATCTAGCTAGTAAAAATGGAGCCTAAAATTGCAAATTCTTCCTCTTCCAAACCTTCTCTTTAAAGCCAGATCCAAAATACCTCTGACAATGACCTATCACTTATTCTCAGTGCTTTGTCTTTTTAAACCCATGGCAACACCCCAGTAAATATTTTCTTCCACTTTCTAGTTGCTTTTCCCTGGCTTAATGTACGAACACTAACTCCTGTGAATTCTGGGATCATAATATGATAATAATACACTAGATGTGACAAAAGTAGGGGGGAAGGATGCGCTGTGTACAACTGTAGTAAAAAACGCTTCAGGATTAACTGCTTTGAAGGCATGAGAGAGCAGATAGGATATGACACAACAGACACCTCCTCCTGTGTCTTGGCATATGTCAAGTTTGTTATAAACTGTCATTACCATTGAAAAATTACTTGCTGCATGAACAGGCTTACACTTAATGAGCTGAATGTCATCAACAAAAATTCTGTAAACTTCAAATAGACAGTAATTTTGAGAGATATATGACATATCCAGGCAAACACAGCTGGCATGTGAAAAATACCCTCAGCAATGCCAGTGGAATCACTGGGATCAACCAAGCTTGAAAAATGAGTTTACAGCCCATTTACTGGTTGAGAATATTAATGTATTTACTCAAGTGAGTAGTAAGTGACAATCGTGTTAAGAAGGAATAAAAAGCATATCCCGGGCATGGAATAATGGCTGTGGTGTGTTCATGCAGGGAAATAAGCCCAGAGCAGTTTAAACCATTCCCTTACTCTTCTTCCTCCCCAAAGTGATGGGGCACCATATACAAGGCACTTTCCAACTAGGCAGTGGATGTAGGGCAGTGACCCCAAGCCCCCCAGAGTCATGCAGATAAATTAGCTTTGGTCCTGAGAGTTGTCTTTCAGCAAGATTAGCCAGCCTAGCCACAGGTTTGTGGTGGCAGGGCTGTAATATGTCTGGTTTCAAACTTCCCTCATTTCCTGGGAGATCTGTTGAATACAGTGAACATTCCTTTATTTCAGTGGATCCTGTGAAGCTCAGAAGCGTTGTCTGCCTAAGGCCTCTTCTTAATGAGACATCCCAATAAAATCATAGAATGGCCTGAGTTGGAAGGAACCTTAAAGATAATCTCATTCCAAACCCCTGCCATGGGCAGGGACACCTTCCACTCTCCCAGGGTGCTCAGAGCCTCATCCAGCCTGGCCTTGGACACTGCCAGGGATGGGACAGCCACAGCTTCTCTGGGCACCCTGGGCCAGGGCCTCAGCACCCTCACAAGGAAAAATATCTTCCTCATATCCAGTCTAAATCTCCTCGCTGACAGTGTGAAGCCATTGCCCCTCGTCCTGTCACTCCAGGCCTTTGTAAATCCTCTGTATCTTTGCACAACAGACCTAATTTTGCTAAATGCCACAGCCTTAGGCCTATTTCTCAGTGCACATGGGCCTCCTTGATGAATAAGGATAAAGCTGAATACCTGCCCAGAAACAAAAGGCTTCACTGTCAGTACTATTTCTAGCACAAGAATGCACGGAGGCAGGATACATTTTAGTGTGGGAAGTGGGTTAGATAACGGATGGTCAAAGGAGGTGTTGCCCACATACTTAGAAAAGCCCAGGGTGAATAAATTGTCGAAGCTTATTGATAATTAAAATATATCGATGATGGTTTTCTTTCACTTCTAACGTAAGTCTTGCACATCCAGGTGATCCTACATCCAGAGTTTCTTTCTTCAACCAGCCCATTGCTGCCCTTGGACTATGAGGAGTTTGTTAGAGGCTGCCACCTTGGTGTATTCCCATCTTACTATGAACCCTGGGGTTACACTCCAGGTAGGAATTCTGTACCCTTAACTAGTGTGGAAAGATGAACACCCATTCTGTTAAGGCAAAACAGCTTTGCAGTCAGTTTCTTCTGGAGTACTGAAAAAACCCTTTAGGCTTTGTTTCCTCTGCCATGCAAAGGTCTTACTGCTGGCAAAATTTGGGGGCCGGCTAGTTGTCAGTCACTCGATTTACTGACTGACAGCTACTCACACCCGTCCCTGTGCTGGATTCTTTCCCATATTAATGTGTAATCTTTTGATTTTCTGTGGCTTTAGAACAAGAAATAATTTTTTAAACTTAATCCTTCACTTGGTTCAAGGATTTTAAAAGAAGGTGTGCAGGAATGTACATATTGAAAAAAGCAGGTTAAGAAATCTGATGCTACCAGCTGACAGTTCAGTGGATTTAATTTAAGATAACAAGCTTGAGAGAATTATGTAATACCATAGCTAAGTTATTTACCAGAAATACATGCATTGTTAGTGAATCTCATTAAATTAACTGTCGATTTCTAAATAGGCAGAGATCATGTAGAGTCTGGCTTAAAATATTCTCTTTGTTGATACCCATTTAAGTCTCCCAGAAACAAAAAGTGCTTTTTAATTGTAGATTTATAACTGTTTTATAGACACCAATGTTATTGTGATATGAATAAAGGCCATGTAGATGGCTTTGCACTTTTCTAAGACTTTTTACTTGGTCTGTATGTTGGTTTCGGTTAGGCTTAGGCTCCTTGGCAAAAAACTCTTTAAGAAGGGTAATTAGTTATCCTTACTCCTAGCTATGACAGAAATAATACCAAAAATGCATATGTTTTCTGATTTTATAAAACCAGCTCCACATCTACTGGGAATGCAATCCTGAGTTAATGATGGGGTTTGTTGTTTTGGCGTGGACTTTTTGTTTCAGTTTTTTTTTCTTGCTATAGAGACCTGTTTGCAATCAATGAATATACATATATATAAAGTTTACTATGCTCCTGCTCCTCAGAAATTCAGTTTTGTAAGGAGTTTTGTAACTAAAGAACATAGGTGTACCTCAGTGCCCAATTTAAAGTACAAACCGTCCAGACCACATATTGGGGTTCTCTGTTTCAAAACGGAACTCCCAGAAAGTTTTCAGATTTGTTTACAAACACAGCGTAAATTTTGTGTTTAAAATTTCTTTTTATTTTTTTCCCCCCCTCAGAATCCACAACAAAGCATTATTGTAGTTTTCACTTGACATTTTCAGAGCAGCTCTAGTGTTATGGGACTTTTTGCCTGCCTGTTTCTTTTTCTTTTTTTCTCTCAAGGTGAAACCATTGAGGGTATATTGCCCTGAAACCCTTTATGCCTGTTTCTTTCTGCAGCTGAGTGTACTGTGATGGGCATTCCCAGCGTCACCACAAACCTCTCTGGATTCGGCTGCTTCATGCAGGAACATGTTGCTGACCCAGCAGCTTATGGTAAAAATTTTAACGGCTTATCAAAATATCACCTCTCAGTTAGGAAAGCAAAAAGCACAGCAACCATGCTGTTACTCCTCAATTTCGTGTTTCTCTAGGACAAGGGAATTCATTGGGGGAATATCTTGTTAAGTTGAACAAATGATTTCAGCTTTTATATTTACCCAGATCCTTTCCAGGGTCCATTTCTCTTTTGTCTCCCTTTAACTTTTTGTCTGCTCTATCCTTCCAAACTCGTCACTGCTCATACCAGCCCAAGCTCTCCCAGCACTTCCTTTTAGTGCCTCTGTTTGCATCATAACACTCTGAACCTTCCAAAGAAGCAGGAAAAGTCTGCTTCTCTTGGAATAGTCTGGGACTTTGAGACCAGTGAAACATGTCCCTCACCAAACAAACAGTGAAAATACAAGGACTCTGCTTCAAATAATCATCTGCTTAGGAAGGTTTACGAATGGTTCATGCCTTTGAGACCCTTCAGAGACGCATAGCACAGGTCACTTGCTCTTCTCTGCCAGAACATAGATGTGAGTTGACATAAATTACTGCGCTGGCATCAAGCACTTCATTAAGGTAATTGTGCATCTGTCACGTCCATTAAGAGAGCTGCAAGGTCTGGTATCCTCTTCTTCCCAACACCCTGGTGTAAGGAAGGTGGCAAAAATAAAGTCTTAATCTCAAAAAACTACGTAGAGGCAAAGCTTACCTCTGCCCTCTCGATGCCAGAATAGTCTGTTGAATGATGTATGTGAGTTAGCTGTCTCTATGGAAACACTTGGAGTTCTACAGCCTCTCTCCTACAGCACGGGTCTGGCCATTCACACTTATGAATTCTACAGCAAGCTAGGAAAGCACTAGATTATGTTTTCTTTAAGAAGTCAGTATTTTAAAAATTATGGGAGGTAAAAATGATATGTCTTTATCCAGAAACTCGAACACTTTAGGACATACTTACATAGCAACAATAAAGCCTCTGAGTTTTGAAGAATTTGCTGAATTTCAGCCTGAAAGGTAAAGAAAATTAAAATTAAAGAAAAAAAAAGCATATTCCTCTCCCTCTCTCCATTTCATCAGAATGGTAACAATAAAAAGGATATACTGCATATAATATTTGTAAGGCTACATGGCAGAAGGTAGATTGGAAGTGTAATGGGACAGATCCCATCTTCAGTCCCACTCATCTCCCCATTCCTCGTGTCCCCCAGGGATCTACATCGTGGACAGGAGGTTCCGCTCGCCGGACGAGTCATGCAACCAGCTGACCCAGTTCCTGTACGGCTTCTGCCAGCAGAACCGGCGCCAGAGGATCATTCAGAGGAACCGCACCGAGCGCCTCTCGGACCTCCTGGACTGGAGATACCTGGGCAGGGTGTGTGTTAAAAATTCCAGGCTCATGGGCCTGGCCAGCAGCCTGGTGACACCGACACTCCGAGGAGGATTTTTGCTCCAAAGTCGTCTGGACACTCTCAAAAATTTTTCCCATCCTTCATGAATTGTTGCTGGGCCCTGTGGCTCCTCAACACTCCTAAACTACCTCTGTGCCTTAAATGCAAAGTAGTGTTTTTAATTCGACACAGAAATCACTGCAGTACCACCAACTAAGAAGACAGTAGCAAAGTAGTGTTCTCAAGTCCACTGTACTGAAGAAGTGGATGCACATATATCAGTTTTGTATCTATTTTGGGCCTTTTCATGCCCTGATACCTGTGTGAGAACCTTAGTATTTTTACGGTTCCCAACACAGCATAAGACCTGGATATAATAAGGTATTTTTACCGTGCCTGTGCTGCAAACTCAGGAATATAGTGGATCTATAAATATTTTTGTCACATTTCTAAATACCAGGCATCAGTAAACTCGTAAATGTTACTTCTCTTTCACTGTCACACATGCTTCTGTGCAGTCCAAAGTGACTTTGGATGAGCCTAAAGCTTATGTGTAATACATATACACACTTAAAGACGTAAATTTGCCTGGTTAAAAAAACAAACCCAGTTCTTTCTTGAGGAGTAAAGAATACCTGTCACTCAATAGGAACTACACTGACCAAGACAAGTCCTAGTTTCCATCTTAATGTATCTTATAGGAACCTTGTTCAGCTCCTGTTCCAGACTTCTTTGGTGTGAATCTGTCATGACTGACTCATTGCTTCACAGCACTGTGTTCATTACTAGCAGTGATATCAGATGGATTCTGCTTATCTGAAAACATGCTGAGCCTTTGTTCAGCACCATCTTTTAGAGGATACTCCTCTTATGTACCTTTTCCTCCCCTTAACGCTTAAATCTACCCAAGATTTCTGACTTGTAAAAGCTTCTCTGTTTTGTTGCAGTATTACATGCATGCCAGACACTTGGCCCTCAGCAGAACATTCCCAGACAAATTTGATATGGAACCAAGTGCTCCACCAAAGGTAAAGTCTGCCTTTGGAGATGAGTTCATCTTGATTTTAACTGCTTTACAAAGAGAGAGAGGAAGAGCGTGTGTGTGTTTCACAGAAAGAGGGAGAAGAAAGTTAGCAAGTTTCGGGTTAACTAAAGGGAAGTAGGAACTCCTAGTTAAAAGCTTAACAAGTTATAGACCAAGCCTCCAGTCACGAATGCTGTTTTGGGCTAGGATAGAGTCAATTTTCCTCAGAGTAGCTGCGCTGTGTTTTGGATTTGTGCTGAAAACAGTGCTGCTAACACAGGAGTGTTTTAGCTGAGCAGGGCTTGCCCAGAGCCAAGGCCTTTTCTGCTCCTCACTCACCCCACCAGTGAGAGGCTGCGGGTGCACAAGGAGGGGACACAGCTGGGACAGCTGACCCCAGCTGACCAGAGGGACATTCCAGACCCTTTGGAATCATGCTCTGTATATAAGGCTGGGGGAAGAAGGAGGGAGGGGGGATGTTTGGAGTGCTGGTGTTTGTCTGGTCAAGTCACTGTTGCATGTGATGGGCCCCTACTCTCCTGGGGATGGCTGAACACCTGCTTGCTCATGGGAAGTGGGGAATGAATTCCTTGTTTTGCTTTGCTTGTGTGCACACCTTTTGCTTTCCCTACAAAACTGTCTTAGCTTTCCCATGAGCTTTCCCACTTACCCCCGTTTGATTGTCTCCTTGATCCCTCCAGGAGGGAGTGAGCTGCAGCCATGTGGGGCTGAGTTGCTGACTGGGGTTAAACTGCAACCTACTGGTATCAGATCCCATCATAAAGCGGTACCAGGCGTGACACAGGAACGGGCCTTCACACGATTTAGACTGAGTTGGATGGGACTGTGCCACTTTAGATCAGCTGAGGAACTGGCCCTTGAAATTCCTCTTAGAAGAGTGGCAGCTTCTGATTTTTCCTTCTGCTAAATGCCATGGAGATGTTCTGCACAAAGCAGATAGAGGGGGAGCTGGGAACGGGTGCTCTAGGGAAAGCAAGGCAAAGTGTTGCCTTCATCTAAACATGCTGGCTGGAACTGCAAGGAGTCAGTTTAAAGGCACACCTTCAAGCAGTTCTTGCCTAGTACAGATTAGCACCAATGCGAGAAGAGAGGCCACTCAGATCCACTGCCAGAACAATGTTACCTGAAACCAAGCCGCCAAAGAGCAGCTCATTTTTATAAATAAAAAGGAGAGAGGAGGTTCGGACCAAAACCCCTTGCTTGATTCTGGTTTTGCAGATGCTGACGTAACTAGAAAGCTGTTTTGAATGTTCAGATTGAAGTCTGAATTTCAGTGAGCGTTATTTGACTACAGAGTATGGAAGGATTTTGTGTTGTGCTGATTGTTTTAAGGGTCAGTAAAGACAGTTATATTTTGCAAAAAGCAATGCTGGAAGGGCAGGATGTTGTTTAGGGCACAGGCTAAAGACCTCTGTCATACAAGTGTGTATTTACTGGCAGAGGAAGACTGAGGGGATCTGGGTTCAAAGAAGCCTAATTTTAGAGTGCATGGCAGGTCTAGCTTATATTCCACCAACTGGCTTCCTTTGAAGTGATGATAGCCTTGAATTCCTGTATAAAACCAATTGAGAAACTCAACTCGTTCAATTTGCTTCTCTCTCTGCCAGACGGAAGGTTTCAGCTTCCCCAGGCCTTCATCAGTGCCACCGTCACCGTCTGCCTCTCAGCATTCCAGCCCTCACCACAGCGAAGCTGAGGATGAAGATGAGGATGAGAGATACGACGAGGATGAGGAAGCTGAAAGGGATAGGCAGAACATCAAGTCCCCCTTTTCCATTGGAGCCTTGCCACAAGGGAAAAAGAAGCAGCATGGAGAATACAGGAATTGAACTCGTTGCTCTCCCCCTGGCACGGTCTCCCCCTCCACTCGACAGTTTCTCCTGTAGGCTTGGCAAGCTTTGTGTTAAGGACAGTGTGATATAATTAGGGGAACCTTGGATGTTACTTGAGCTACAGTGTTAGAAAGCCCAATATTATTTCACCTTGACAGTAGTTTAAATGACAATTTTTCTGTGCCCCTTTGAGGTAGAAGAGATTTTTCAAGCTTAATAAAACTAGAGAATGAGACAATCCCCTCAGGAGCTTATACAAACTGCAGATCATACCTTTGTCTACGGAATCATCTGTATTAATCATAGTCTACGTGAATAGCTACATTTTGGATATCCCAAATGAATTCCTGCTTCATTTATGTTTCCGCTTTTCCCCTCCTAAACTAACATGAACTTTACACCAGAGCTGAAAAAAATTAGAAAAAGAAAAGTGTTACACTGGAGAAATATTGGAAGAGATAAAAAAGATACACTGAAAAGAAAATGGTCTTTCTTTTTCCTGATGCTGTTTATTGTAAGTTTACATAATTGAAAATATTTTTTTACAGCACACAGAAGTGTCTTGATCCAGTGATAAAACATACTTCCTGTGGAACAATATAAAGTCTTATGCAGCAGGCATTTGAATTTTAGAGACAAATGAAGTCATCTTTCTGAGGTCATTTAGACCCACAATAAACAGCAGACCGTTTATTTTCTGATTCCTCTGGTATGTCTCTTATTTTCATCCTGTGGTAGATTCTAAGTTTGTTAACAAACTGGTTTGGAGGGAAATGAATGAGACTTGGCTAAAGTGAATGACAAAAATGCCTTAAGTAACACCTTCCCCTGCAGACAAACCTACATGCCACAGAGCAATGTGACAACATTCACAGATCAGTATTTTCCATTAGTCCATGCTCTTCTAGAGTGGTTGCCTAATGGTAACAAACAATGCTAAAAAAATTTGCAGATATTAATTTGGAAAGCGCTTGGGGCTTCAAAGTGATTGGGGAATAACTGAAGTTCACAATAAGAACTAGATATTTCATTTGTCCTACAGAAAGCTTTCAGAAGTATTTCAGTTCCTAGAGATGCAGAGAGTGCCTGAAGAGGTTTTTCAGAAGCACATCTTGACATGAAGATGTTAGGAAAGAGATCAGTGTTTTGTTTTGGAAGTTTGTGCATCAAAAATTTCTCATGCTATTCAAGAAAAGACATTTCCAGGAATTTATTGAGCCTGTCCTTCAGCAGCTAGGACAATGTAAGCTTTGGAGGTATTTACCTTCCTTGTCCATCCCAGGGGAAGCCAAGATGTCTAACTTTGGTTAGACTCCTACCTTTCAAACACTTAACCAGTGCTTGATGACATGGTTCTTACTACAGGCCATTTAGAATAGAAGTGACAACATGCCTATTTGTGTTTGGGCCACTTAAAATCAGTTTTAAAACTGTGCTTTCATTCTTAAGCTGATTTGGATACTTGAAAGAACAACTGTTCCCAGAAGTCAGGTTCAGGCTTTTATGACAAAAACTTATTTGGTATTAAAAGGAGTCACTATTTTTTAGCAATTTAAAAAGTAATTAAATCAATGAGTAATTTTTCATATAAAAGTGGTGAAAGCAAAGATACTACATATATTTCCTTTCATCCTGTTTACTAAGTGGAGAACAACTGCGTTTTGCGTTCCTTCCACAAGGTGCTCTTAGTGAGAGTTCCCTTGCAGAGTCAAAGGAGGTAATGGCTGAGAGTCCCAAAGAAAGAACATTTAAAGGGCATATGGATTGAAAGTTAATGTTTTCATCAAGAAATCAATTGAGAAGTCTGTGTTTATGGCTTGTAATTCAAAGCTCTGTCGTAGAGCAGGAAAGCTGTGTGCGTTTCAGCACGCTCACACGCCTCGTGCACCCTCCTGGTGTCACAGAGTGAGTCTCCTTTTCCGAGAGGACTAACCGGAATGCTATGCTCATTTTTCTCAGATTCAGGTCCTGCAGTGGCCAAAGTGACCTCTGCCCCATGCCTTGGGGCGTTTGTTAGCCCTGCCTTGAACACCAGGATCAGCCATCAGTAACAAGGCAATTTATCTACAGCAAAACACTCCTTTCTGGTGAATTTATAGCATCAGGGGAATGGCTTTCCATTCAGCCCTGGTGACAGATTGCCTAAATCAAATGCCACACATTCCCAACAGTTACTGACACCTGACAAGCTTTGTAGCAGCTATCTGTTACATAAGGGATTGTCTTCCAGACAGAAAATACTGGGTTTTCACAAACAGCTCACCAGCGAGGCAGAAGGTTCATTCTGCTTCATGATATTTGTGAAGAATTGTTTGAGCCCTTAAAGCAGGAACATGCACAAAAATCAGTCAGCTGGGAATAGGATGAGTACAGTTTTTGCATCACTGGGACAGGCAGAGGCATATAAATTTAAAGACACCGATAAACCAAAGGATGTATAACCCCTCTACTTTTCACTTTTCTAGTGGAAGGTGTCCCTGGTCACGTCCGGCCATTTGGAACCAGATGATCTTTTATGTCTCTTCCAAGCCAGGCCATTCTATAATTCTGTTCTCTGATTTTATGCTACTTTTTGTTCGAGCACTGACTGATGATCCTGTAAACCATGCTGGAAAATAACTTAGATGCACCTGAAATATTCCAAATACGCTCGAAACAAAGGGCAATTAAATTAATGAAATTATTCTGGTGGATACCACTGGTCTTCAGGTGAAGTTCATCACGAATGTGTTCTGTCATACAACATACACTGCTGTTGAAAGATATATTAATTCTTAAAAGTGAACAAAGTAGGACACTTTAATTTCTCCAGTTATGCTCCTCCACGAAACGATACAGATTATAAACAATTACTGAAAGTGCCTCTAACCCTACGACAGAAATTATTTCCTCTGTTTCTTTGTGTTGAGGAGAAGCAACATTGTAGTTAGTGTGATTTAAACTAATTAGCAGTGTTATGAGAAAGATCAGAGCAAATTACCATTACAAGATGAAGAGCATGACTAGGGTAGAAGGTTAAAAAAACCCAAACATAGTTGCTTGGACACAGAAATCATGTGGCTACTTTTTAATTACATCAGAACTACAGAGGGCTTTCCAGTAAGACCACAGAACTACATAAATAATGGTAGATACATCCTTATCAGCATGGAATGATAATTAACAGGTTTATGTCTAATTCCAGTTTTGCAACTCAGAAAGAAAGAACAAAAAAGTACAATCACCATGCAGTCATTAATGAGGCCCCGATAAAGCAAGACCTGTCCCCAGACCGTCTTTATGTGGTGGGATTTGCTCTGTAGGATAATTCAGAATATTTCTCCATGAGTGAACTGGGGCAATAAGTGCTGCTGCCTGTTCTCTGTGGTGACTGGTATCTGGCAAAGAAGAAACCCACCAGCTTTGCAGTCACAGATAGCTGGATTGTTCAAATACCTCACTGAATTTATTGACCATCAGCAGCTTACAGGGCCACCAGCGAGGTGGTGAAGGCATCTGTCTTTATCAGATTTTAAAAAGCTTCAATACACAGCTGGGTGGAAGGCGGTAAAAGGCTTCCAATGACAATCGAAAAACTGCTTTTACTGAAGCGGTTGTCCAAAAAGACAGTTTTTATAATCTTTTCAGGTAAGATAGTGGCATGTATTTTAAATTTCGGATGGGACATACGAAATACTCTAAAGAAAGCAGGAACTTCACAGATGTTTTCCTTATCTGAACTTTTAATCCCTTTGTATTCAAAATTTTGTGGTGTGACTACACCTCACCCTTTGGGAACTCCAGTGGCAATGGATGAAACACTTTACTTACACAGATTATGCTTTCAGGCTCAATGCTGTACAAATGTTAAAGACGTTTTAAATCATTTCACCAATTTGATAGATTGTCTGTCAAGTGGCCAGGGTGATCAATGTTTTCTTCTTCCACTGTAAAACAAGACACAATGGGGAAAAATTAGATGTTGATAAAGGAAATTTCAGGAAGCCAAAGTTTTCAGGAGACAGATGTGCCTCAGGCACAGACCTAATGCGATGTGCCTGCTCAGCTAAGGGAGGTAGTGTCTCTAGAAATAATCAGGTCTCCTCTAAATTCTAAATGTAGGAATTTTTCTGTTTGCTGAAGAATAAAGGCACAGACTGTGTCCAGAGGGGTATGTTAGCACATGGCAAAAAGTTTTCATGCTGAAGAAAATAATGGATTTGTTCTTCATTTGCGCATTGCCCTCAGTCAAGTCTAAAATCAGCTGATCTGAAAGTGCATGGCTTACCCAGGTTTGACTGGTTATTCCCTCCTACAGTGATGGAAATGTTATTGCACGTAGTACTTTTCCAAACAAGCTGTCAGTTCTGCTTATTTCTCTCAGATATTTCACCCTTTTTTTCTCAGTTGCTGTCCACCATCTCCTCTGCTACTGCAACAGCAGGCAGGAAAATACCACTAAAATTTGTAAAAATCCACCTTCAGGGGATTTTGTGAGCATACAAGTGACATTTTTCACTGATTTAACCTTAGAACGGCTCATATATTTTGCCTAAATCACTATGTTAATTTTTAATTCTGCCTTTCTCTCTTCAAAATGCCACTGACCTTTTTTTTTTTTGTTCAGAGTCCTACCAGGGCAGGGAAGAGAGAGTTCAGCACAGAGCCCCAGCTCCATTTCCAAAGTAAAAAAAAATAATAAAAAAATAGTCTATGTAGCTAAAGAGGTGAAAGGTTTAAGGACAGAGGACATGGAAAGCAGAGGTTTAAGGTCACAGCCTGGTGATGTGAATCCAACAGCTCCTCTCCTGGGGCTCTTACGGATTCTTTTAAATTTTTGCACCAAATCCAGTGGAGGAATAAAAATTTCACAGGCAAACAACATTGTATAGAAAAAGGAACCCTAGTAAAGCTTTGGCTTGGAAAATTCAATTTAAAAATAGCCATTCCCTTGAATCCAGATCAGTAAAACATCTGAAGAGAAAATTAAAAGCAGAATATACAAATATTTCCTGCTATCATTATGTGACTCATGTTCTAATCTGTGTAAATATACATTCCAATACAATTCACTCTGTGGCACAGTATCTCAATTCAAAATAGACCTTTTAGATTAATTTGCTAAATCATCACTAAATGAAATCCTGAAAAACCACTTTGAAAAACAGGATGAGTAAGACTAAACGTGCATTTTACCTTCTTCTTGTGCTTTCTGTAAGGAACTAAGGAGCAGCGCAGTAGCTTCCAAAAGAGATAAGGGATTTGTGTTTTGGCTGCGTGTTTCTAGAATTAAAAAAATCAGAGATGAGTGGTTTGATAGTGTGTGATGGTATTTCTTTACTTTGTTCTTTTTTCTTCTTATTATTTCTATAGCTAGAGACCCAAAGACTCTAGTCTTCTAGAGACTCTCCTTCACTCTATAACATTTTCTGCTCAAAACCAATACCACAATAAATACCTGCTTAATAAATACCAAAGGAAAGATTAGCAATCTTTTTAAAAGGGAGGTTGTTTCAAAGTCCTTTACGATGCAAAGAGAATATTTTCCATTTTCATATGTTCCCTACTTTTTTACGACATTCTGTTCCCTCCAGAAACATTGTCTAGAGAGGACTGATTTTATCTGCTTCTGTTATTTGTCAGTCCAGCACAATTAATAACTTGATTTGATTTTTTTCTAGTGCAAAGAGAAAGTTAAAAGCACCGATGAAAATCCCACTTAACAGCCAGGTCAGTCTGGAAATTACGTCAATGAAATCACGCAGGTGCACCAGAGAGGAAAGTCAGTCTTTGTCACGTGCTGCTTGGAATGAAGGGACTGAAAAAACAGGGTTTATTTCTTTCCTTAATTCAGATTCCAGGAAAACAAATCCCCTCCCATTTCCATGGATTTCCATGGATTTCTCCCATAAGCTGGGGGAAGGTGGATGGACTCCACAGCCCTGTGCTCGTGGACTCACCAAGCCGCACTCTGTCATACAGGGCCTTCCTCTGGCTCTCATCTGAGATGAAGCGACGTCCCTCTACAAAAGCAGTGGGGAAAGGGTGAAAACAACCTCCAGATTTCCTGTAATTCCTACTTCAAAATGCCTAAAGAACTCCTCAGTTTTCCGCGTGGTCAAGAGCCTTCAAACTCTTTGCTTGAACCCACTCCAAATCCCAAACCAACAAAATAAAATCACATTGCTTCCTGTGCATCAATAAGGATGATAAAAAGCTCAGCAGAGAAGTAACAGTGCATTATTCAGTTGAAAGAATTAAAACCAAACCAACAAACAAACAAAAGAGAGTCAAATGCTTTGCTTTTGTGACTAGAAATAATTGTATTAATGTCCCTAGAACTTTCAGTTATATTGTTTGGAGCTTATATGTATTTTGTGTTGCTATTATTTGCATTGCCTCCCTTTTGCATTTCTCTTAGGATTATGACCTTCTTTTTTTTTTCTAATTTACAGGGAGCTTTTTTTCTTCCTCTCTTAATACCTACCCTCCTTGAAGCCTTTTAAATCAACAATTCAGCATACCATTTTTCATATTGATATTTCCATTGAACTTTATAAGTTGGATCAAAGGACAAAGTCTCTCTTTGTCTCTGAATTTTACCTTTCATATTTAATTCTTCTTTAACTCTGGACTAACAGTAGAAGCTCAAAATTCCATTCACACAACCTTAACACCATAATTTTGATAACACTGACATCTAAGTTCTCCTTAGAAGAGGCTGTTTGTGGTCTTAATACCAACTTTGCTGCAAGATGCTTGAAACAGGAGTGTGTGTTCTCCTCTTGCTTGAGATGTATTAATAAATCCTGAGTGGGAATAAGGAATGATAACGATACCCAGTATGTCTTAACCACCCTTTAGGATTATTTCAGGTAAGGAAACTGCTTTTCCAGTAGGCTTTACAATCAAGCTTCTATATATATATTATATATTATACTTTTTCAGCACTGTCTTTTCCTTTTCTTCTTTCAACACTCGCTTTTTTTCGATTTGATTTCTTATAAAATAATAATATTGGCAATGAAACCGTTTCAGAGACAAGAAGAAATAACCAAGTACAGAATCGCAGCATATTCTGAGTGGGAAGGACCCCCAAGGACCCTCGAGTCCAGCTCTGAAGTGAATGGCCTGTACAGGAGCTGAAGCTGTGATGTTACGAGCACCATGGAATTAGCACATCCCTGAGAGCCTCAGGACTTCTACCTCCACAGCATCCTCAGGATTTAGTGTTTGTGTGGAACCAAGGAACAATCCAGAGCTGGAGAAAGTCATCTCCTCAAAACGGAAAGAGCTTGGGACTTACGTGCACCCTTCAAATAGAGCATGGCCTGAGGAGTCCAGTTCCTCCTTTGGAAATGAGCCTTTATGGCAAAAAAAAAAAAAAAAAAAAAAAAAAAAAAAAAAAAAAAAAAAAAAAGGCAGAAACATGTCAACGTTCCACACCATTGCTAATTAGTGCAAGTACTTAACGGCTCCAATCTCTGAGCCTCACGGCCTTCAGCCTGAGCTCACCTGAGGGGCACTCCAGGAGAAGGTGACGAAGGATGCAGCCAGGAGCAGGGCCAGGGCAGACGCTGTGAGTTTATGCAGCCCCTGTGCACAGCAGAGAACCATAAGGTGCAGGAAAAGCCTTGCACATCTGCACATCCTCCCAGCTTCACATTTAAATGTGAGGGTGTTTCCAGGCTCTCCTTGGTCCCTGTCTTGCTGCCAAACCTCCTCTTGCTCAGGAGGTGTTGCAGTGCACACTGATCTGATCAGGGGATTAATGTTAAATAGAACTTTATTCTTTTTACTCAAATTCATTCTATCCTGGTAAGAACCGCCATCAAGGCAAGAACATTCTGTTCTCCTATTTACACAGGACATCGGATCCTCCAGTAATGAGAATAACGTGCAAACTAATGGGTCAAGGTGGTATAAAGTGATTTCACCAAACCGTAGACAACAAGCAAATGTAGGGCGCTTGTAATTCCAAACAAACAAACAAACGGACAAGCAAACAAACAAACAAGCAAACAATCAAACCAGGAGACCAAATCCCCACTTCCTCAGATGAAAAAAAAAGAAAAAAGTTTTTTAAACTTCTCATCCTATCAATATCAGCCATGATTAACACAAGTCACAAGACAGGTTTTTCGATTCTTGGAGTTTGCTCAGTGATGCAGCACAGGCAAATGGAAGCATTGAACATGAATCCTCTGTGCACAAGTTGCATCTCTGCTTATTCACACAGACCATGTTGTTATTCATGTATTGATAACAGTGACGGGCAGCAGAGCATCTGACTTTATGTTTCACGGTGGCTTTTTTCATCCTGGTTTGAGAGCATGCTACGTGTGTATTTCTTTCAGGTTACTTTTAAGGAAAAGTTATTAAGTCCCCCCGTAGTTCCTAAATACTGCACTCACATGAAAAAAAGCAATAATTGCAAACTAAATGTTTCCTACACACCACAAAATTCTCACTTACCTTCATACTTGCCTTGGTGACAAACCTTCAGGCTTCTTTCCTTGCGATGATGTGTCACAAGATCTCCTTCCTACATGTTCAGGGGTCCCTTTTTAAATCTTCAGAGTGAAGGTGCCCTCCCCTTCCGTGGCAGGGCGGAGGAGTTTGAAGGGATCTCTTGTCAGCCCTGTAGATGGAGAAGCAGAAGGTCTGACGAGTCCTGAGGGAAACCTGCAGTCTTGCAGGAAGTGATGATTGAAATGATTGAAAGATGGATACACTTGGAGACGCACCCCATTAGCCAGGTGAATACCTCCTGAATACATCAGCATCAGCCCCGTGCGTTTGCAGTGCATCACTTTCCTGCTGGATGATCAATAATCACAGCCAGAGAAGGTATTAATATGTATGGCGAGTGTTTAGCCAGGATAATCTAGCATGTATCAGATTAATATCCATGGTGGGAGCTGGAAAAGCCGGTAAATGACTCGCAAGCATCAAGAAAAAGGTGACTTGCCCAATGTCACTAGCTTGAGGTTATTCCTCGCCTACCTTCAGATGATGTAGTCTGTTGCTTGATTCTCTGCTGATCTCCTGCGGCTTGTTTTCTTACACACAAGTGAAAGTACAAAGCTGAACAACAACAACAACAAGAGCAAAAAAACCTCAATATACCCTGAACTCCTAATAGTCCAAAACACTTTCCTGTGTCATGGATTGGTTGGAGTAAAAGCCCAGATCATGGGCTTGAATAGGTCAAGCAGTGGAGTAGCAAACAGAAAAAAGGCAGGAAGCAGGGATCAGAGAAGTCATTTCCAAGAGCTACTTCTGGGTGATAGTTGGGCTCACTGGAGTCATGGAGAGTGGGTTTGCTCCTCAGGCAGAGTGCTAATCACTCTTGATGCCTGGATTGCTTGCTCTGTAGCCAGGGTTTTCACCTCTCCTGGATTTTTTTTCTTTTTAAAATGGGAGATGGAAGCAGAAGGAGAAGCAAAGCAAACAAGGAGATGGAGATGTGCTGGTTAGAAGATTGACCAATGGAAAGTTCACTGCAGCAGCCTCACGATCAGGTCCAGCCTATGGTGTGACCAAAATCCAGGTCAGCCCATGAACGTGACAAACGCTGGCTCATGGATGCGGAGTCCAAGGAGGAATGTGCAGAGAGGCACCGCTGCTGCTCACTGTGAGCTTCTCCCTGGCATTGGGGGTCTCTGGACACTGCTCCACAGCACATTATTAAGTGAAGGTGCAATTGCTGTCCAGCTTTTGGGGGGTATCACTCTGTTCTCTGCACATGCCGCACAGAATTGCTCAATGAATATGCAGAACTGGCATCAGCTGCAGCTCGCACTGCTGTAGAGGCAAGAAACCAGAGGGAAGTTCGGGTTTTGGTCTCAAGCACCTCTTGTGATGGCTGGGAGCTGCTGTTAGAGCTCTATCCTTTTTAAAAGGTCAAGCCCTGATGCATCCTGGGCAGCAGAAGGGATTCTATTCGCATCTACTTCAACGTGAAGTTCGCATTCTCCCTGCTCTTTTCCCCATGCTCTGGTAGATCAGAGACATTTCTTGACTGTGCTTAACCCTTAGCCTTAGAAGGGGACTGTGCAATGCACGCAGGAGACATTTAACACGTAGAGGCTTGGAAAAGGTAAAGCTATTCCCCTATTTCCTTCTGGAGTGATTTTAGAGCTTCCTTTTATGCACAGATCACAGGGCTGGAACCAAAACATTCAGCCAAGCCTGTGAAAATTTAAGCCCCTGCCTTTGGGATTGGTCAGTGTGAAGTATAATCTCTTCAGGATGGTTCTCTGTGTGGCAGGAAAACTAGAATGTGTCTGGCACTGAAAATAAACCCACTGGAATCAGGCAAGATAACAAAAATAAACTGGGAGGACAACCAGCTCAGCCCCTCCTGTTGTTACTGGAGTGAAGAGGAGGAGAATGGGAGGCATGGAGAAAGATTTACGTTGTTACCACACTGTAGAAAAACAACTTCAGTTTTTCTTATCTTTTGACCACCTTGCAGAGTCTGAGCTGCTCTGGTGTTGCCGGAGCCTCAGTCTCTCTTCCAAACCTGGCGGTATTCCAGAGTCCCACTGGCCTTCTTGTAGAGACTGGGGCTTGTTTGGGGCAGCCTGGAGGGCAGCAGGGAGCTGAACTGAGCAGCCCAAAATCTAGACTGCCTTGTTGTGGGGAGAGGTGACCACCAGCTCAAGAACAAAAGCAGGATCTTGACAGCATCATCTTCAATTAAATGGTTTTATGGCCGCACAATCAGACACCTGAATGACACCAAAGTGTCTAAAAGCCAGGAATTTAGTTGCAACCTGTAGCAAGAGACAGCTGATCTTGGCCAAACCCCAGTCATGGCACCTGAGACATGCCCAGGGGAGTGGCAGCTGTGACACAGGACCTGCAACACCCCTGAGACTTGTGAAGGAGAAGCTGAAGGGCAGCCAGGATCCCTAGGGCACCTAAAATGTCACTAATTGCTTTGGACTAGCAACTGAATCCCTCTTGGAGTGGAAGACTGTAGGGCGTCAATGAGCGTCGCCTAGCCACAGGGTGCAGAGCGTTTGGAGAGAAGAGCTGAATTGCCCTCTGGGGGTCTGTGTCTGCTCACCGTCTTCAGACACCATCAGGTGAAATGAACCCAATCTCAAATTGTATTTCCATAATGTTTTTGGGCTTTGTTTCTTTTGTTTTCTAAAGGTTTTTATTTTCCTCTTTGTCGTGGTTTGACCCTGACCAAATGCCAGGTACCCACAAATTAACATCCCAGGGCTCCTGAGCTGAGACAAGGAAACTGGGAGAAGACACACTAAGGGCAAAACAGGCTGAAACTTAGTTACAAAGTGATTTTTTGCTTACAGACTCAGAGGAGTAAATGAGAAATGAAATAAAACCTTCAAAGACACTTTTCTCTGCTCACTCCTCTCCCTCCTTCATAGCAGCAGCACAGGGGGNAGCAGCAGCCCGCCCGAACCTGCCGCAACGTGAGCTGTCCCCACGGGCAGACAGTCCTCCCCAAACTGCTGCGGCGTGGGGTCCCTTGTCCACGGGGTGCAGACCTCCGAGGTCGTCTGTTCCATCTCAGGAGCAAGGCTCTTTACTGAGGCTCCTGCTGGACCTCAGTCTCTCTCAGGCACCCACCCACTCCACTGAGTGGGGCAGTCAGCTCAGCCTCAGTTGCAAGGCCTCTTTCTCCACTGGGACACGGCCACCTCCAGGCATCCACCCGCTCCAGAGTGGGCACCTCCCCACGGGCTGCGAATGGATCTCAGCATCCCCTGTGGGCCCCCATGGGCTGCAGGGGCATCCCCTGCTTCACCATGGGCCTCACCACCGCCTGCAGAGGAATCTTGGCTCCAGCACCTGGAGCACGCCCTCCCCCACCTTCTCCACTGACCTTGGTGTCTGCATTGTTGTTGTTTTCCCTCACACATTCTCACCTCCCTCTCCTCCTCCTCTGGCTAAAAAAGTGCATGGCCCCACTGTCCTGGTCTCTTCTTAAAGATGTTATCACAGAGGCGTAAGAGGCGTAAGCAACATCTCTAACTGGCCCAGCAGCGTGTCCGTCATCTTCAGAGCCATCAGGGATTGGCTCTGCTGGACATGGTGAAGCTTCGAGAAGTTTCACACAGGAGCCATTTTGTGAACCCTCCCCCCCCACTAGCAAAAACTGGGCCAAGCAAAACCAACACACTCTTAAATCGTCTGTGCCTTTGTGACTCATGGATCTAAATCCATTTATTTTTACTATGACCAGTGACTCCAAGTCGCTGTTGGTTTTGAAACAAAAGCGTATTTCAAAACCGTCTTCTTGGAAATCTGTAAGAAGTCTGCATGCAGAATAAAGAACTTCAGGTTCGTCAATTCTGCTTCAGTGATCAAAATTTAAAAGGCTCGGCTTCTCCCTTCAAAACTTTCTCTTGCCACAATCCTTTGAGAAGGTGGCCATCCCACCCTTCCCACAAACCCAACTACTTCTAGGACGGCACGTGGGACACAATTTATTTGCAAACGGGAACGGGACGCAATGTTTTGGGAAGGCAATGCAAGTACTGAGAGTGTTTGCATTCACAAAATTAGTGTGGATGCATATGGGCATGTTTCATACCCTTGAAAAATGAAGCAGCCTATAATTGGGTTATGGATCATAACACACTAAAAAACTGTGGCACTTCAGGGTGATGAGCTGTACACGAAACATTCATTGTCAATGCTGCCATTTCTCAGCTGATTCACCTGCAGGAGGAAGTGGCTTTGGCATGTAATCAATACCCTGAGTGAGGGAAGTAGGGGGAAGCTTGCTATAGCAGCAGGACCCCTTATTAGAAAGAACATAACCTATTCTTATTCTTAGAGATGATCTAAAGGGCACAGGCTGCATATCCTGACACTGGAAGTGATAAAAAGCCAATTTCTGGGATTGAAGTTCAGTGCTGAGGTGAGAGGAAAAGTTCTTGTGTGCTGGAGTTTTAACCAGTGGGGTCAAACCTACATCACCGACTTGCGTCATGGCTGTGCACTTTCCCAAACATTTCCCTGAAAATATTAAATACAGCCACTGTGCCTGTGTAATTTTAACTGCTGCTAAGGACACAGGGATCCGTGGCTTGCTCCTGAGAAAAAGGTGTGGCTGCTGTGTGTGTAGGTGGTCAGTGGGTATGTCAGCAAACACTGCTGCTGTCAAGGTAGAAATCTCCTGGAACTTACGACCTTAGGCTTGTGCTTATTCTCATTTCCTTTGTTTCTGCCCGCCACGCCGTTACTTTAGTAACTCCCTGCAAAATACATCTCACTTCTGTCTGGCACCTGAGCAGCGCCTAGCACAGCGTCCTTCTGGCTCCTACACGCTACTGTAGCGTGTTAGAGGGCTGTGAAATGTCACGGCAGAGCTCTGAAAAGCAAGAAATTACAAAGTACTTTTCATTTAATTTGCAGGGAGTTGGATAGTGAGGCAAGCTTTCTCCCAGTAGCAAAGACAAATATAGATTGTCCTGGAAGAATGCTGATTTGTTATCACTGAGAAACTCAGAGAACAGATTAGACAACCCGTTTTTAGGACTCATTACCCATCTCATCCTGCCCAGACACATGGTGATGAACCGTATGACCCGTTAAGATCTTTCTTTTGGACTGTTTTTTTGTGTTTCTGTGATCTTTCAAAGCTGACTCTGGACAT
The DNA here is from genome assembly GCA_013397935.1 of Dasyornis broadbenti. NCBI lineage: Eukaryota > Metazoa > Chordata > Aves > Passeriformes > Dasyornithidae > Dasyornis > Dasyornis broadbenti. The sequence goes on along the minus strand of VZRN01004005.1, from coordinate 1,994,180 downwards.
TAACCCCATATATTCCAGTCAGTCTAGGTGGAAACTTGTGTACCAGTTCCATACCTTCCCTGTCAAACCTACTGATGCACATTTTCAAACCCATCAGTACATTTTCTGCCACACAAACACGTTTTTCAATGTTATTTATTTTAATAATAGGCCTTAATTTACAGAACCATAGACTAGTTTGAGTTGGGACACCCCTTTAAAAGCCACCTAGTCCAAGCCCATCTACAATGAGCAGGGATGTCTTCAGCTTCTCTGGGAAGGTAAATTTTCATGGTGCAGCTCTGAAGGGAAGAGATACTCTCTGGTGTAATTATAAGTAAAAGTCAAATTTAAATATATTATGTGGGCTGAGGCATGTTTGAAAGCATCAGGAAAGAGCAGAAATCCACAAATATCTGGAAGGGGTAAATATCTCAGAAAGAGGTGTTACTTTTGAACTTCAGTAAACCGGGACAACAAATTTTTTTTTCCAAGCAATGGACACGTCTGAGGCAAATACCAGGTGAAAAGACCAGCTTGAAAAACAGTTTTCTCCAGCAAGCTGGAATGGAGATGCAGCCATCTAAGCACAGGCATTTACAAAGTACCTCAGCAGGAGCTGTACAGCACATGTCTTACGGGATGTGCTTCTGCAGTGACAGGAGCGCTGAAGTCAAAGCCATACATCTGCTGATCAAAGCAGAACGTCCTGCCTCAGCTCCACGGACTTTGGTGATGCTGCTGGATGGCAGTGCCAAGTTTCACTTTTGCTTCACAGTTTTCCCACAAAACAGGGAACAGCAGTGTTGGCTCACTTCCACATTTTGGGTTTTAATCACAAAGCACTTGTGAGGGCACTTTTCATTTTTCTTTTCTTTTTTTTTCCCTAGCAGTGGTATTATTTCTCCAAGTGTTTGGAGAATTCCGATGGGTTGTGCAGTTAGAGGGTACTGGGCAGGCAGTAGCATTCCCTCAACAACCTTCTACCTCCAGTTTTTTGTGCAGCATATGCCTAAAGACCCACACTGTTAAAATGGAAATTTTGTTTGATAATTTAATACAAAAGAGAGGAGTTAGTTAAATGTGCTAATGGCATTTTTTTTTTTTTCCCACAGAACCAAGGGCAGAGCAGACAGCACAGAGACTGTTTAATACATTATCAGCTCGAGCGACTTCAACACTTCCTTTCAAAAGCGGTGAGAGTGAGGAAATTTATAAGGTTCCTGGATACTCTGTTCTAAGTGTCAGAAACTGGGAGAGATCTGCTCCTGCCTGAAATCTTGCTGTAGGTGGGAAAAGTAGGAAAGAACTGCTAACAGAAGTGAGAAACATCCCAGGAACCTGAGCTTTGACACAGCAATAACCTGTATCACAATTTTCCTTGCTCTTTTAAAAAATAAATAGAAGCGCAGGGAGACTTCAAGTTGCGTTGAAATTCCAGGCAATTAATTTAACATCTGCAGGAGAGATGTGAGAAAACAACAACAACAAAAGGCCAGAAAGCTGGAGCCTGCTGCTCGATTAGAGCCTGGTTGCAGCTGGTGGTCCCTCTCAGCTGAGGGCTGGGTGGCAACAGCCCTGCCTCGTGAAGCTGATTTTCCAGCAGATGAGCTCTCTGCTCGTTTAAGTCTGGAAGTTCAGTTAGCTGCTCCTGCTTCTCAGAGGAACAGCTAAAATAGCTGTGCTATCCCTCAGAGAGGAAAAGAAGTTTTTTTTTTTTCTTTTTCAGATACTGATGTAAGTATAAGGTCTTGGGCTGTGTTTTCTGTTGTTTGTTTTGGTTTGGTTTTTTTTTTTTTTTTTTCCTCGTACGTTGTAGAAAAAAAGTCAAATACCCTTTACTTGTATCTGCTCGCAGGCTCTTGTGTACTTCAAGAAGAATCCTAAAGCTAACTGCACTGTTTTTAAAATTTTAATTTAAAGATAATTCTTCTATCTCTAGAGATAATATACCTATACTAATGCACTCCTAATACAGAAGGCTGCTTTAACTTCCTGGCATTTATTTGAGGATTAAATCTTTCAAAACAAACATAATTGAAAAGTAATCTCTTCTCTAAAATTGCTCTAAGCTTGTTTTTATTGTTATTTTTCTTTTTTTAAGTATTCCTGTGGCTAAGGATTTTTTCATTAAGGTAGATGTTACTTGTTATAGAAACAATAGAAAAATAAACTTGGAGGTCTTGCCCCTGCCTATATAAAACCAAGTTGCTGCTATGCAGGCAGCTTCTAATAAACCATTTAAAATAAAACACTGAATATTTATATCTATTTCAATTGAGATTAATAAATACTTCTATATGACTTTATTCCTTGCTTCAAAAGACTATGCAAGTGTTAAATGCTAGTGAAGCACGTTGCTGTTTTGGGGAAAAAAAAATAATTTTTCTACTAAAAAACCATTTAAAAATCTGATTCTTGGGAGCTTCACTCAGCTTCATTTGGTATGTTATTATTATTTAACAATATATCCCTTATGATGATCTCACTGTCACAGCCAATTTCCAGCTGGAATTGACCCTCTCTTGGTGCTGGTGTTTCAGCAGGTGCTGCTTCGTTGGGCTGAGAAGCTGTGGGGGAAGTCCACAGTGCCCCATGAAAGCTCCCAACTGATCAGCTCAGGTAGCTCAATTTGCAGGACAGAAGTGGAAACCTCTCTTGGAACTGGATTTATCCCTGTGAAATGGATCTCCCACGCCTTAGTCACACACAAACGTGCTTATCTTGTAGGAAATACCCTTTTTAAATGTTGCCTGGGAGACTAGATAATAAAAATCCAAGTAGGATGAAGTGCCTGTGTAGGGCACATTGCCTGTGTAATTCCCAGTGTGGCAGCGTTACAGCTGTGGTTGTGGCTAATTGGTGTGGGAAAGATGGGATTTGGGTTTTTTGTTTTTTCTTCTTGTAGGCTCGCAGAAATGCTGAAACTCTTGTTGGTCTCACTTTTTCTGCCTTCCCCCTGAATACAATTCAATACTTCCTTTAATCTAAAATGTCCTCTGCTAGTTTGAAGGGCATTCTTCAGTTTTTATTTTCCTCCCCCTCATCTCCCTGCCATGGTTATGGTATTTAAGAATAAGCAGTGAGATTTCAGGAAGTATTTCTGTCTCTCTTCCCCAACTTTTCCACGTCCACTTCTAGTACCCTGGAAAACTAGATATTGTGGCTGAAGGTTTCTGTCACAGCTGGTAAGCGGAACAAAGGTTTTCAAACTACTTGATGCCGAAGCTGAATGGAAAAATTGGTAAAAATACGTGTGTGTTGATCATCCTGACTCTTCTATCTCGTCCCTAGCCTTCCCAGAGATTTTGCAAGAGAAGGAAATCGATGATGGCTTTGGAATGCAAAGCTAAGAAACGGCATCATAACCCAGTGAACAGCATCTGCAGGAAGATCAAATCTATCCAAATGATGGACCAAGTCTCCAATCCAGCTTTGCAGATACCAAAATTCCAGTCCCGGAACTTTGACAGCCCACAGAGCAATACTAAGAAAAATCTGGAAGAAATACTGAAAGGGAGAACTTGCAGAAGTCAGGATAATACTTGCTCACCCTTGGCCAGCGCTGACAGTGACAGCGTTTTCCCTGCAGGTTCGCTTTGTCTCGGGACCACCTCTGACTCCTTCTCTGCAAGCGCCACCTTTTCAATCCCTAAAAGCAGTGAGAGATCCAGCAGCTCGTGGATGCCTTCCCGTCCCATGGAGAACTCTTCTCCATACTGCTTTGGGTCCAGGGAGGCCAGTGCCCAGGAAAATCCATGTATTTTATCACGTGCTGAACCGAAAGATGTGCGGCCCAAGCAGAATTATCTTACGTCCAGTCCAAATTTGTATTTATTCCCATACGATAAAAAGCCAGAAAGAGCTGTGGTCCAGCCTCCTGTGCCAAGGATGCTTCCTTCGAGTGAAAGAGGTAAAAATCCTGAAGAAAAACCTCTCCTAATTCAAAATCCTAGACATCTGAGCATTCAGCCTACATAGATGGCATTTATTTACCATTTAAACTGGTAACAACGTGTTTTAGTAGTACTCTTATAAGATGGCAAAAAGAGCTGAGGCAAATCTTAAATTTTCTCGAAGAAATGTTAATGTGAGTGTAAAAAGTGAGGAACACACTTTTTTTGGATTTGCTGATTTGTTTTTGGTTTAAGAGATGATATTTTTAACAGTTTAAGATATAAATTTAGACTACTACTAGCCTTTTTTTATAGCCAAATTTTATTTGGCTATTAATTTAGACTATGACTTGGTTATTAATTTAGACTGGCTTAGAAGATACATGAGTTTGGGTGTTGCTCTTAGTTTGGGGGGTTTGTATTTTGTTTTTTTTGTTTTAGGGATTGTATTCGTAGTAAGTTAATTCAAATATAATGATTTCCATACCATATATCTGGAGAGGGAGGGAAGAAAATACCTGGCCTCTTAAAATGTCCCGTTTCATGTGTTTTTCACGTTTACTCCATGTGAAAGAAAACCCAGGGTTTTTAAGAATAAATGTGTAAAAGTAGATGCATGAGCTACTTCCCAGCTCAGAGACTCCAGCTATGGCCGGTTCCAGGTGTTAACTGGCAGTAAAAGCTCCGGTTTTATTGGAAGGCAAGCTGTTTAGCTGGTTTTGTTTCAATCACCTGGAATGAAAGTTACCACGAGCAAATAAAGACGGGCAATAACAGATTTTTTTCCTTGCAGGAGGGAGGCAGACACTGGAGCACCAAGCTGGTGACATGCATGATGTGAGCCTGATCTGTGAGGAAGACCTGCTGACCACCATCTTCTGCGCGTGTGACATCCATCACACAGGTCTGCCGAGGGTTTTTCAATGCTCTGTTTTGCTCTCCTCCCGGCAGTTTTCCGAGGTTCAGGTCGTGTTGTGATCCCTGGGAGGTGCCAATCTCTGTCGTGCTTAGGTTCCCTCAGTGAGGTGCCCGCGTTGTGGCAGATGCAGAATAAATGGATAAATGTCTGTGCCTCTTTGGCGTAGTGCCTGATCCTTCCCCTGCTGATCTTGGCAGTGTTTTAGTGCAGGGGAAATAGAGGAGCAGCACGTTTCTAGCTATCACCCTTACTACAAATGACTGTTTCTTTCTTTTAGCCTTTACCCTGTTCAAAACTCGGGAAACTTCAGAGCAAGAGACATTTTCTCCCAGTTCCATCTCAAACATGGCTAAAGGTGGTAGAAATATGGAATGGTTTGGGTTGGAAGGGACTTTAAAGATCATCTTGTTCCAACCCTGCCATGGGCAGGGATACCTTCCCCTATCCCAGGTCGCTCAGAGCCCTGTCCAGCCTGGCCTTGAGAGCAAGGGTTAGCACTATCTGTCACCTTTTGTTCCTCCTAAACTGAAGCCCACAAAACTAGTAAACTGGATTTTTCATGCTTCCGTATTAGAAAAAAACCGAAAAACCACCACCACCAAAAAAACCTAACCAAAAAGATCTCTACACCATTTTTGTCACACTACAACTTCAGGGGTCAGTTACTTGTCTACAACTCTTGAGGGGGCGATTGGATACAATGGAGTTCAGTGGTGTGGCCTTTCACAGTTTGTTATAGTGCCTTGCCAGACGTGGGAGTCTGAGCCCTGTTTCTGCTTTAGGAAAAGTGGCAGTGTCCAAGATAGTTGATTATGTGAGACATACGACCAGTCGGGGATCAGAGGACAGCGGTCTCGAAGAGCTGTGCAACATGCTTGACCCAGAGCACAAAGACATCTCTGTGGACCTGGAAACATATCATGCCATCATGGGAGAGTGGATTGAAGACTGTAAGAGGAAATGGTAACGGCATTTTAATAAATCTATCTCAAGTCTTCTGTGAAAACAGGGGAGTAGAAACTTCCCCTGTGGCTTGTGCCTTCCGTACTCTGGAAAGAAGATGGCTTTGGGACTGTGTCCACAATATTGGGTTTGGCTAAAATTTTAGGAATGTTACAAGGTTGGTACAGCAGCCCAGTGTCCTGCTAACTTTGTGACCCTTGATGCTCTCTCGTTTCAGGGAAGATGCTACCACTCTGGAATCATCAGCAAGCATGGAAGACCTGGAATTTCAAGTACCTAAAAACATCTCTGAAGGTGCAGAACACTTTATTCTGTTTCTGCTTGGGAAAGCTCCACTTTCTTCCTCTATAACCAAACCCCTTCTCTTTCAGCCAAAAAGACACATGTGCGGATGAATGTTACATCAGGAAGTTTGGAGGCCTTTGGGGGTGATGTGTCTAAAGGAGACATGTGAGTGCTTTTAAGCAATTCCTTCTCAGAATGTAGTACTCCTAGCTTTGAATCACTTGACAGAAATTCCTAGAACCTCTGTTTCAGAGCTCTATCCCTGCAGAATTTAATGCTCACCTCAGTCCGCGGGACCTCTTGATGCTGTCACCTTCTTCCTCACAGCTTCTGTCAGATTTATGAACACACCAATAATTTTTCCTGCTGATATCTTGGTGCTTCTGTGTCTCTTTGCCATTTTAATTCCCTGTGGTCAGAGATTTGCCATGTGTTTCTCTGTTTAAACTGGTTTCTTCCCTCCTTCCAACAATTCTTAGTTGTCTGACGATAAGAAGACATTCTGGTCTTGGGTTTGGTTTGGGTTTTTTTTTCTTGTGGTAGGGAGTTTGTTGAGGTGTTTTTTTGCAGTAGTAATTATGTCTGTGACTTGGACTCTATTAACAGCAAAGGCCTTCACAAAGAGCAGAATTTTCATTTGCAGCTCATGCATAGTCAGGAATGTGAGATCTGCTCTCTGATGCTTCCATGTAATTTCTCAGGATCGAAAAGAGTGATCCTTGTTCAAGTTTCGGTTGAAAGCATAAGTGGGGGATGGCTTGGGGGGAAAAGAAAGGATCCAGAAATAGCAGAGTGAATACCAAAGCATCATTAGTTGCCCAAGTGGTGGTTAGCAAAATATTAAGGCACTCTCATGCAGACATCCAGCTGTGGCACTTGTCTGGCAGCAAACTTCGGTTGTATGGAGCGGAAGGAAAATGCTTCAAACCAAAGCTGTTCTTGGTGCCCATAAAACTGGAGAAGTGACCTGAAGGTGTTCCCGTATCTCTGTGCAGAGCAGGTGACTGGGCACTGAGCGTCACAAGCCCTCTGTGGGCTCTCGTCTCTCCTCTAATCAGTGCATTAGGATGCTGTAGAAGTCCAAATTAGAACAAATCACCTTTCTCAATTTTTCCTGGCTTTGCTATGGGGACAGGGAGACTTCTGATTTGATAACGTGCGTCGCGGATCTGCAGTACAACAACCAGAAGCTTCAGGAAGAGAACAACAAGCTGAAGCTCACCCTGGAAGCTGCGGATGAGACCAGCAACAAGCTCTTGGCAGATAACGAGCATCTACGGCAACAGTTAAAAAGGTGGGTGGCCCTGATGGCACCAGGCCTGCCATGGGCAGAGCTGTGTTCTTCCAGCCTTGCTTTCACGCTTTTCTCCTCGCCAGTGCTTCATGACAGTGACATTCTCAACTTTATGTGGTATCTGTAAGGCCCTCTTACCTGATTGTTCTGCTCTGTCCCTCCTGGTTCTTATAAAAACATTCGTCTCGGAGCCTGCTAACTGCAGCATGTGGTGGTGTGGGTGCACACAGGGAAAATCTCAGGCTAAAGCAAACTGATAATATAACAACAGCACTAAAAAAAAAAAAAAGCCATATTACCAAGAAAATGGCTAAGTGCTGGAAGGCTTCCAACCCTAGACCACATTCTTGTTGCCAAGCAGAGGGGAAATGAGTGTCTAAGAGCTGTTTTGCTACTCGTTTGAGGAACTGAGGTGAGTTGTGTCACTTGTTCAGCATTTCTGTGCCCTGGGGTCGTGTCAGCGCTGTGAGCGCAAACCCGTCTTTGGTTGTGTTCATCTGACCTTGTTAATTAAACTGTGGTATGGTTTGATCAGTTGCCAAACTGTTCCCAGGATTTTCAGGGGAGATTAAGGCTGGAGTCCTGCAGCGTAGTTGGCGTGGGATGTGAGCCCTTATGTGGGACCTCCTGCTCTGGGATGCACTGCAGGATAAAGCTGGCTTGTGAAAGGGTGCTTTAATTAAATTCAATTTCATTTTTGTGTAAGTAAAATTTTAATATATTTTTAAATTTTTATATAAATTTAATTAAATAATTAAACTACATGTGGTTTGGCGTTTATCAGATCAGGGTAAGAAAATGGTGCAGAGCTTATCCTTGAAAACTGAACTGAAATGGTTTCCCCAAATGTTAACTGTGAAGCCTTGTAAAGATGAGGTTTTGTGCTTAGGTAACCAGATATATTTAACAGTAACAAGTTAAATTTTTAATATATTTAACAGCTTTGCTTGCATCCACCTGTCTTAGATGCTTTGTTGGCCTGGGGTTATATCCCTTGGGGTGAGAATGGAAGGGGCGATGAACAGAGGGTAAAACCAGGCACTTTTGCTTCCTGGACAGAAATGATGGGCTTAGAGTTGATTGTTGCTCTTCTCTTAAGTGTCTGTGCCAAAACACAAGTCCCTGCTGGCTTCTAAAAATACTCTATTTCAAGCCTGTCTAAACAACCAGCATTAACTGGCTAAAAGATTCTCGGGGTTTACTTCCCCCTATGCAGCATCCAGCACTCTGTGTTGAAGGCCAAATCGCTGGAAGAAGAACTGGAAGAAGCAAGAAACGACCTGAACTTGTCAGAAGAGGAGAAAGAGCAGATTCTCTGGCAGAACAAACAGCTCGTGGGTGCTCTTCCTTCTTAGCTTGCCTTGCCTCATACAGCATCTCACACCTTGCCGTGGCAGTGGCGTGACTGTTAAAAATGCTTTTTGACTGTTGAACTCGACACGCTTAAACCAACTATTTTGTTTTTTTCCTTTTTCTATTTTTTTTCTTTCTCTCTTTTTTTTTTTTTTCACCCCCATAAACTTGATCAGGAAAAGGAAAATCAGTCTCTCAACATCAAAGTTACTTCTCTCCAGGAAGAGGTAAAATAAATCCTGATTTTACACGTTCTTGCCTAGCTAAAATTTGCCATTAAGAAATGAAATATCTGTCAGATGTTGAGGCCTTGCATACTAATTAGATTATCCAAAGATCTAACATTTTTAAAGGGTGATTTGTCATAAAAGCTTTATATCTTGAAGTTGCACGGTGCTTCAGATTTCCCATTTGCTGGGTAGGTAAGGATATGATATCAGGGAAGCACAGGGACAAACTGCTTCTCTCTTCCACTGCCTTTTTCTCAAGATTTATAAGCAAATTCCATACTTTTCTTGTTCCTACAGCCATAAATACACCAACTCTGTATTGAAACAATCTCCATCCAACACTTTTTCATTTCGTATTCACTTCTGTTTTCCTCCCTTTAAGATCCAAAGGATGAACTTCGTATGTATGGAGCTGTAACACCAAAAATATGGGAAAAAAATGCAGTGGGTGGGGTCTCCACTCACAGATGGATCCACTGGCACTGGCCAAGGACCTGCAGGAAGTTTTTGGGGAATACAGTTCCATTAGTAGAGCATCTCTAGGCTTGTTTTTTATTCACAGGAGGAGAGCTGTTCATTCTTTCTTTTTTTCTTTCTTCATTAGAGCAAATGTTACATAAACTGGCTTTTATCAGGTGATAAAATGTTTTAATACTTGCTTTTGCAGGCTGTATTTCAGACTGTTTAGGGGGGAAATGGAGAAACAGGTTAAATCATCCCTAGTAGTGAAAAGAAGAGCCTCAAGATCAGCCTTTCTGCAGAGCTCCTTAGTCCAAATTGCTATTAAACCACATCCTTCTGAAAATAATTCTCATGCTGCAGGGACTGACTTTTCTTTGGCTCTCCATGTCTGGTAGTGGTTATAAATCCCCTTTTGAGGGTTTTTCTTTTCCCAGTGCTCTGGGTGGGGAAAGGAAGCAGAAGCAGTTTTGGTGGGGCAAATGCATGCAATGAATGTGCAGAAATGCTGGTAGTGCTCGAGAGTAGGCAGCAGCTTGGGGGTGGAGATGTCATTTTGCATGGCTTCTTCAAGGAGAAGCTGTCAATCCATTCAGCTGTGCCTAAACACTGCGTCTTGTTTAGATTATTAGGAAAAGCATGGACACCGACGGGCTGCAAAAGAAGATTTTGGAGCTGTCGAAAAACGCAGCACAGCTTCAAGTAAGCATTTCAAAGCTGGGAGGAATAAAAAGCCAGCCTGTGCTTTACTTGGGTTTAGTGAGGGGGGGAATTTCTCCTTCTGGAAGGCAGACAGCCCTGACCCTCTCCATATTGAAGAACTGCAGTGAAACAGTAGCTTGGATAGTGTGACGGCTTTGACTAAGGGAGCTGTTGTCTGAAGGCTAAAAACTGGGCTAGAAGAAACAATCCACAGTTTCATTCTTTCCTCCAAGTTAAACTTTTTTGGAAACCTTTTCTGCACTGTCTGAGAAAACACGTTATAACATTACGCTTTGGGTGATGTCGCTGAAAATATTGGCCCTGGACAGATGAGAGGAAACCAAGATGACTGAAAGTCGAGACCGCTTTCAGTCTTTGCTGCGTACAAGGTTTGTGCTTTGAAACCCACCACATAAGGTATTCAGAGAAGAATTTGATTTTTCTAGCAAGGAACATTGATACTTTTTTCCCCTCCCAGAAGAAATAGGAACAGACTTTTATTATAGTCTGTATTGATGGCTGGGTTTACTTTTGGGTTTTTTTTTTTTCATTCCTCAGATCCAAGCCCATCTCTATGAGAGCACTGTGGTGAATAAAGAGGCGAGCCTGATCCAGGTTAGTTGCTTTTACTCCATTACTGACTGAAAACCACAGAATGATGAAATGGTTTGGGTTGGAAGAGGCCTTAATGACCCCTTTCTCCAACCCCCTGCCGTGGGCGGGGACACCTTCCACTGGCCCAGGCTGCTGGTCTGTGCTGACTGTGGGATATTTGTAAAAAAAAAAAAAAAAGGCAAGGCAATAGTATTCACTGTGGCACTCTTATTTCTACTCTTCTCACGCTGTAGAACCTGATCCTATAAATGGCTTCAAAGTAGGCGAGCTCTACTTTAGGATCTGGTTATGAGTCAGCATAATTAAAGGTTTCAGGATTTTGCTTGTTTTTTTTTTTTTAAATCACAACCTATTAAAGCAAACTTGTAAACTTCAGGAAAAAATGTCCAGAAACTTTTGAAGGCTACTTCCTTCAGCAGAGATCTACAGAAGGTCTTTCCCTTCGTGTCTTTTTACTGAAATTGTGTCAAACTAGAAATGGTGACTTGGAGCCCAATGGAAAAGCAAATTTGTCCTTATATTGCTGAGGTGTGATTACCTAGGCTTTGTTGAAGAGCGAACATTTCTGATGTTTTTAAACTTGCATTTTATATTAGAAAACAAAGACATAAGACTACACAAGCACGTTGGTATTTTCTGGATTCATGAATTATGCAAAGAGCCTTCTACGCCAGTGGAGTTTATACTTAGCAGAACACACCATACATCTCCTGATAAAATATTTGACTATTGAGCTCCCTGCAAAGTGGCTGCAGCCGAATTCAAATAGCAACAAAGAGAACTGAACTTTGTGATCCAGCTGACGACTTTGTAGCTGAATGTTTCAATAGTTTTGCTTTGGCTGTTGTGTTTCTAGAAGCAGCTTAAGGCACAAATTTATTAAATTCTTTTTAAAAGGAGTAGCTTTCACTTTCTCCTCAAATGATTCAAAGCTTTTGTGAGCTCTGTAGTATCATTTTATTTCAACAAGACTCTCTCAGTCTATTGGCTAAATGGGAATTGGGAAAGCAGACTGCTAGATTACACGTTGATAAATGGGACTGGTTGGTGTAATTTTGAAGAAACTGGTGTGGAAGACTGACTTGACTTGTTTGCTTTAGGATAATCCGATTCTGCAATCTCACGTTTCCTGCTTGGCTTTCTGTGTACTTTCTCTTTCTAAAACCTCGACGACTTCTAAAGAAAGAGTAGGAAGAACTCCTAAAAGTGTGAGAGGACAAGAGCTCCTACTTGAAATTCCTGTTTTCTCTTAGAAAATCTCTGCTGTCTATGCAGTGCCTTTTATTGGAAAGGCATAACCCGATGAGCTCGTTGCTAGTTTTTAGTGGAAGGTTCTACTTCTTCCAATTCCTCAATCCTACCATGAGGGCTGACTCTTTATGAGCCCTTCTGTTAGGTCATGTTTGATTGACAGGCTGCTACACTTTAATGATGAAAAATAATTAAACTCAGAATATTGCAACTGGTTCTAAGGGGCAGTTGAGATTAAAACTCATGCTGGCGTTTAGTATAGACTGTATTTTAAGCCAAAACTAGAGTGCTTCTGTGTAGTTTAATCTGTTGGTACTGAAACCAGGTAAGTAATAAATTAAACTATAGCACCTGGAAAGGATGTTTGTCTCCCTAATTTCAGAAATTAGGTAGAAAAGGTCATCTGAGTGCTTTCTGTTAGTTAATATGCAAGATAACTCGCTGTATTCCTTTAAATTTGCAACTATTTTTATGTGATAATCAGGTTGCTGCTCAAACTAAATCATGCATCTTACTGCTGGCTCGTGGGATTGAACATAGTGTCTTGGTTTTTCGGGTTTTTTTTTTTTTTTTGGTTCTTTTCTCCACAATCTCTGCAGAAGGAGCAGGACATCAAGGAACTCAAGCTGACCATTGTGGAGTGCTCCTCAGTAATAGAGGTATGGGTTCGATGCGGGCTGTGTGAGGCAGGCCCTGTGCCGATTCTGCATGGCAAAGTCACCCTCTAACCAAACCCCACGGATCTTCCAGACACTGCGGGCAGAGAAAAATCAGCTGCTGGAGAACATCCAACACATGCAGCAAGAGCTGATCTCGTGAGTATTGTGAGCAAACCCCAGGAAAAGCAGTTTGTCAAAATTGAAAAAAAAAAAAAGATTGCTATGTGACTTTTTTTTTTTTTCCCCCTTGCTTCTTCTAGAAATGGGTTGAGCTTCCCCTTGTGTAAATCTAACAGCAATATTCCTGAAGGGGTGAATTCACTGCACTGTGAACTGGAGCTTGCACAGTCTTTTGAGGTATGAATTAAATCTTAAGTTAATCTCCTCCCAGTTGTCTTGCATCAGCAGAGGCAGAACAAAGCTCATTCCCTGCAGGATGATTAGATAACCCTGGAATCTGAAGCCATTAATCCTAGCCTGTAAGCACAGAATGAGAAGGTTGCAATATTGTCCCAAGCACCTTGGAGAAAGTCCAAAGAAAAGCAAGCTCGTAGTATCGTGGAATGGCCTGGGTTGGAAGGAACCTTAAAACTCGTGTTGTTCCAAACCCCTCTCTGCTCTACAAAGTGGATCTGGAGGACCTTGGGTCATGCATTTAGCTGGCAGAAGAACAGACTGATGGGAAAAGATATCAATTTTCAAATACAGAAAGGCTTTTATGCTGCAGAAAGTAACTGGCAGTCTGCTTCTTGGTCTGCCTACACCGGACATGAACAATATTTTTTTTGGTTGTGAAAGAGGAGGCTTATTTTTCTTTAAAGTCTCATGTAGTGAGAAAAGAAATTCAGCATTAGAGTGAGCATCTTGATAAAGTTGTAGGGTTGTCATCTAATCTATTGTTAAGAAACTCTGATAAGCATCTCTAACAGCAACCCAAATAGATTTAAATGGGTAAAACAGGTTATTTATTGAAATAGATGATAATGATTAGATGAAAAGACTTCAAGCAGAATTACTGACCGCAGCATAATTAGTTATAACTACTTGTACAGTGCACTAGCTAGTAAATCAATAATTTCAAAGCTAATAATAGTTTAAATAGGTTTTTTTTTTTTGTGTTACTCACCCATGGTTGAGTGACCATGGAAAAATGTCTTTTGTTCAGCTTTGAGGAGTAACTTTGAGAGGTGCCCCCACTCGAGGGAGGGATCTCCACACACACCCTCCTTGAAGAGGTGTCACAGAAGTCCCTGACTTTAAAAAGTGGGGCTGGGTTTTTATGGCATAAAGTGATTGACTGGCTGTCAGATCTTTCCAGGCTGGCTGTGCCAGTTCAGTCGGTTCCTCTGTCAGAAGCTTTTCCTGCCACTTCCTCACTGGTGCCAGTTTCTGTCAGGAAACGTTGCTCTTCACAGCCTCAATATTTTTAATTTTGGGATCGATGAATCAGGCTGGTCTTGGCATCCTCCAACATCAACAGCAGCATGATCCCCCCTTCTTTATCCACCACTGATAATTCCTGCCAGGAGGGTATCGTTTTACCCCCTCTTAGGCAGAGTGCCCTGCCATAATTATGGTGTTGAGTCTGATTTTTAGCTGAGCTATTCTGTTCCCATTTCCTTGGACAATCCATGGAGTCCCATCCTTCCCTGTGTGCTGTTTTCCCTTCAGAATCACGCTGTGCAGCTCAGCTGACATCAGAGATGCTGCTGAGTGATTTCTCTTGTAAGACTCCACCAGGCAGCTGCTTATTTTTGTACCAGGTGCATTTGCAAAGAGACAATATCTGTAACAACAACAAAAGTACTCATGGACTAAAACTTCAGGCCCAGAAAGGATAGGTAGGCTTGGCTAGGCAGTTTTGTTGAAGAGTGTAGATCTCATCCGATATCGCAGCTCCCCAGAGCCCCAGTGAGTCACAGTGTTTGCCCTTCAAACGCTGTGGTGAGACAATTCCACCAAGTCACCTGTAAAGCGAGGAAGGGCTCTGCTTATTCATCACTTGGTGTAAAGCCTCTTCTGAATAAAGATAACTAATTACCGACTTCCTCTTGCCCACCCTCACAGGAATATTTACACTGGATCACTCAGCAGCTAGGCTGCCTTGGTTTTTTTGTTTTTTTTTTTAAATCCTCAGTGATGTGATGGTTTTGAAAAAGCTTTTACAAGCCTTGAGTTTTGGTAGCTCTGACCTTCTGGTAAATACAGAGCCAGGGTACTTCAGAAAAGTCTAAATGTCACTGATGCTGGTTTGTAATAAGGGGATGTCAAAATAAACCAGCTGGCTCTTCCATCTCCTCCAAGATTATCAGGACTAAAAGGACATCCCTGGATGAAACACCGGACCGTGAAGTGCTGCTTTTGCTTCAGGGGCCTGAGTACGTGGGAGAAAAATTCAAGACTATCGTGCAAAACCTGGTCAGTGGCAAAGCTTACATGGATAAGGATGTGGTCTTTGATCAGCATTTTAATTAGGAATTCTCCAGGCATTGATAATCAGATTGTTTGCTCCTCTTGAAAAAAATAAAAAGTTTGAGAGTGGAGGGGGGCATGGTTTAACAAGATCACTTGGCACCTACTCTAACGCTAATTTATATCCTGGGTGATTCTGGGCAGAGTTGTGCTAGATGAGCACTACAAGTGCCAGAGTTTGGGGGCTTGTTATGGGCTTCACTTTGTTTTCCAGCAAAAGGAAGCTTCTGAAGCAGAGGAGCTTATCATGGTCTCATTACAATGGATCAAAGATTCTGATGAGGACATGGAACAAGCCTGGGAAGCAAAACTTGTGGTAAGTAACAATTTCTCTGAAGTGTTTAGTGAAATGGTGGGACTGTGCAAAAACCCGAGGTGCGTATCTTGCTGCTGCATGCTGTGGATTTAATTACTGGGGATCAGAGTCCATTGCGGGGTCAGAAATGGGGAGAAATACTTTCTGTCCCTGGGGTTCTCTTGAGGAGGAAAGAGATGATTGCTGTTCACTTAAGCTATGCTCTTCCTGGCTTGTCTTGTGTAAGAGCTCCCTTTGTCAAAACTCTGCTTGAAGGAAAGGGCAGATGAAGCAGGTCCTTTGGAAAAGGAAAATGAGGTCGGGGGGCAATTCTGTATCCTGTGAACAATGAAGCTTTTCTGCCCACTGCCTCTTTGTGTACCTTGAACCCCTTTTCCCACCTCTGAATTTGGTGATGGCGTGGGATGGTCTCGCCATCAAAGGTAGGAGTGTCGTGGCCTTATAACCAAATTTCCAAATCAAAACCTCCACAGGGTTTACTTTGTTTTGAAAGGCGACGAGTTCTGCTTTCGCTGGGCATATTCTACAGGAAATGTTTCAACAAAACCTTGTTTTACCACTTAATCTTGCATAATGCATTTCTGCTGCTCCTCATAACTCTTGTGAGGCGTGCAAGTAAAGACTTTTGCTCAAGGTACTGGTAAAAATGTCCTCCCCGAGTGGCAGCAGGTGTTTGTGGACACAACTAAATGCTCTTGTTCTTGTTGCCTCCTCCTCTCCCCTATGACAGCACAGTTTCTGAAATTTCCATCGCATTGGATGTGGCTTTTCCTCTCACCTGCTCCTTCCTGCTGATCTGTTGCTAGAAATGCTCCAACACCACCAAGCTGTATGTAAATGCTATTTTCCAGCTCCCTAACGGATGCCAAACCCCTCAATTCATCTTCCTTGGGTAGCAGCAGGTGCCACCAGGGGATCGGCTGCTTGGAGCTCTTGGTTCTTTGGGCAGAAAGCTGCCTGAAAGCTGCCCTTCTCTTCCTCTAGTGCTGCAGAATGGTGTGGCTGGGCCCCTCAGTCTTTCCTGGGCAGGGCTGGAGCAATCATTGGGAGCCGTCCAGTCCTGGAGCCAGTTTTTAGAATGATTTTTCTTCAGGTTAAATCCTGAAACCTTCCCCTTAGAGAAGGTGCAAGCACCTCCGTCTCTTCACCCAGATGTGACTTTGGGTAGACTCAAGGAAACTGCTGGCTCATGAATTGCTGTAGTTTTTTGATCTTGACTAAAAACCTCCTCCTTCAAAGCTGTCAGAGCTGAAAAATGCTTGTGACGTCGCATTCACTTTGGGATCGTATTCCTATTAAACATGTGAAGCTGAAAACTTTTGGTGTGGGGGTTGGAGTTGATTGTGGCAAATGAATCCTATTCTGGCTCCTAAAGAGTGATGCATTTGGGAACTCAGCTAACAGAGGATCAAGGGAGAATAAGAGCCTTTAAAAATTAAAGGTCCCATGGGGGTGGGAAGTGACTTCGTATCAAAGTGTCTTCACATTGACAGAACAAGCCAGATATGTGTGAAATTTTGTGTATGGAGCTGAACAACAGTCAATTTGAAAAAAAAACATTCAAAGTAGCTTCTTCCAGCCTCAGAGAAAGTGCGTTGTCCAAGATTGAATTAGTTTGTCAACAAAAGTTGTCACTAGAAGCCTAAACACTTGCCCGCCATTTCCTGTGAAATATATTACAGCCGTGTTTTGCTGGGGTTTAGTATTTTCAAGTGTGTTTTAAAGGATATTATACATAAAGTGAATTTGATGTGTGCTTATGTTTTTGTGCATATATACATCTACTTAACCATACAGAGAGAAAGACAGCAAAATCTTTTTCACCTTTTACTGGAAGCCTGGTGCGTGTGCCCTGATAAGCCTGTATCACTTAAGTGTCAAAATCATGGTATTTCTACAGTTGAGTGCTGCTTGCCTTGGTTGAGAAACAGATGCTCAGGATGTGGGCAGTTGCACATGGTCACATCCTATCCCATCCTAGGGAACCCATCAACAGAAACTGCTTTTTTATTTTCTTTTTTTAGCTTGATGCTTGATGTGCTATTTTTATTTATTTGAAACTCATGAGCATCAGACTCCATCTTGCAAGCAGAGAACACAGCCCGTGTTTGTAAGATTGATGTTTTAGCCTTAGAACTGTTGTAAAATCCCAGAAATATAAACATCATTCTCTCCTGACCTCTGTTTGACTCTCATTAAGCGTTCTTCAAAAGCTGAGGACTCTGTTTCATGTGTTCAGTTGAGCAAGGACAGAGAGAGAGAGAGAGAGAGAGCACTGGATTCTTCTCAGTACTTCATACTGCAAGTCACTGTTCACTTTGTTTTTACCCCCTTCCCGTTTTTCTTCCTGAAAACCAGAGTAAATCTAAAAGCCTTTGTCACAGGGGCCATCCCTGGGACAGGTCATCTGCTAGGCATGTGTGACAAACTGAAATGTGGTTTTATCGGGCTGTGGTTATTTCATTTATTTTGCTGTGATACAAACTCAAATTAGTCCCAGTGGACTTAGTTGTACTTTGAGGAAAGGGCCATAGAAGTCTAAATAATCAGTTTTAGAGCTTCCTGCAAGATGATCATTATTAAAACTTCCTCTTACAAGATGCGGTTTTTGTTGCTGTATCTGGGCACCTTGTTGGTGCCCGGGTGTTTTATCTTTACCACTGGTGGTGTGGGGTGTAGGTGATGATATGAAACGGTGGAGCAGGGACCTCAATTCTCATCGTGTAAATTGGGGCTCAGGTTCGTTCTCTGCCTCTGCTCCTCCTCTAACCACGTGGCAACTTCGAAATTCCACAGGCTCTCAAGCAAGAGCTGGGAGAAAAAAGACATCTTTGGACCCAGAAACTCCAGCTGTTGGAAAAATGCAAGGAGTCCTTAGACAAGGATTTTACTCGAATGGCAGACGACCTGAGGAGAACCAAGACAGAACAACTGTACCTGAGGAAAGAGCTCTCTGCTAGGTACCCCTTCAGAGCTTGTGTGTCTTTTTTTTTTGTGGGGCTTGGTTTTTTTTTTTTCCTGGTTGCTTAGCTGTTTAGTTTTTTTTTTTTTTGTGGAACAAAGTTGTCTGAATTCTTAAGAATTTTTTTCACGGAGGAAATAATCTGGTTTTGGAGAAGGGGATCTGGTTTTAGCACAATGTCTACTCTACGTGGGAGTTAAGGTTTGTGTCTGAGCTGCTGTACAGTCTTGGAGGTGAAAACACCAGGGTGACCACAGACTGAGAAGTTAAAGCAAGAGGGTACTGCCTATCTAGCAGATGCAACCATTAAAAAAACCTGCTGGGTTTGTGTGAATCAGGAGAGCTGTAAAATACCTGTCTGCAGATATTATTGCTTTGGGATACACTTGCTAGGCCCAGGCAAGATGATGTCTCTGTTTTCCAAGGGTGCAGATTCAATGAATCGTCATTAAATATGAAAATAGAACTTTTTTGGCCCAAGGTCCCTGCCATGAGGTTTTGATGTTACAAATAAAATCACAGAATTGCCTAGGTTGGAAGAGACCTTAAAGATCACCCAGTTCCAACCCTCTGCCATGGGCAGGGACACCTTCCAGCAGAGCAGGTTGCTCCAAAGCCCATGCCTGAATTTGGGATGTCCCTAGGGCCTGGCAGCCCCGAGAGCTGATGTGGAGCAGCTGTACTTCACTTTTGCCTGACTTTCCTTCCGTTGAACCACCTCCCACATGCTCTCCCTCCACTTGAAAAAGAGCTGATATAAATACTGATGACTTGATTTCTTAAAGCTGTCTCTCTGAAAATTATTTGTGATGGTAACAACAACAAAAAAAGTGGAGGTGAGTTAGGAAATGGGCAAAGGTTTCTGCAGGAGGAAAGAAGGATTTCACTGAAAGCCATCCTCTTTAGCGTGGGTTCTGGTGGAATCTGCTTGCTGTCAAATCCCTCTCAAACACTAGGAAATTAATCCAACGAAGCAGTAACAGCTCTAGGGTATCTTTTTCTAGAATGATTGACTCTATGTCCACTCGCTATTTCTCCCAAACCATGAAAGAACACCTTCTGTAGTCCAAATGGCAAAAGCTTGCCACACTGCGCCCTTGCTCTTTGAGAGTTCTCTGGTGATTCCCCCCCAGTACCCAGAAACACCACGGAAAAGCCTTCATCCCCTTCCTGCTGTAGGAAAACCCCATCAGATTCCCTGCTGCTGGCTCCTGGGGAGCTGCAGTGTGTACCAGCTGACTTTTGGTGCCTGTCCCAGCAGGCAGAGCGTGTCACCTCCCGGGCCAGCCCGCTCCCAAACAGCACTAACGGGCTGTGGTTTGTGCTCTCTCGCCCCGCAGGCAACACGAGATAGAAACTGCCAAACAGCTACAAGAAGAAACTGCTGGCCAGGTAGAAGCCCTGGCTTTAGAGCTGCAAAGAGCCACCAAGCAGCTGGAGGATGCCAGCAAACACGTAAGGGGCAGCCCAGACCCCTCTGTGCAGGGAAGCAGGGGATGCAAAGGGCCACGGTCAATGTGTGGGTGCCCTCGGGGAAGGGAATCATGTTTGGAATGGTGTGCCTCCCTGCAAAAGTGGAACCAGCAGAGGAAGTAAAATTTGAGGGGGTGGTGACAACAGTTTGCTGATGAAAGAGGCAGCATTGCATATTTGTGGTGGCTTAAAAAAAAAAAAGAGAAAAGAGAAAAAAAAGCCCAAAAATAGCTTCCATACACAGTCCACCCCAGCGTAAAAATGCAGAAGTTCAGAGGGAGCTTTATCACTTCCTGAGAAAGAACAGATGCAGTTTAGTTTCATTTACATGAACTGTAAAGGCTCCTTGTGTTAGCCAGGCTGCTTTATCTTATTTTTTTTTATTCCTTTCTTTTTTTCCTAAATGTTGTTTTGTGCCTAGGCGGAGGATCAAGTTGAAGCATTTCACTCTGCTTGTGAGGAAGCAGCATCCTTGAAGAGCAAGTTGGAGGAAGCCATTTCTGAGCAGCAGAAGCTCAGGGATGTGAATGCAGCTTTAGCAAGCACTTGCCAGCTGCTTCAGGAGAAGGTGGAAGACCAGAAAAGTGAGTAACTGTTGGCAGTGTGCCAGCATTCACTTTGGCATGGGCGAGTACTCTCGGATTTAGTTACAGCAAGGGTGAATAGGATTGATCTGCAGGTCATCCAGTAAAATGCTCTGTGGGGTGTTGCTTGTTGTTTTGGGCTTTTTTTTTTTCTCCTTTTTTTTTTTCTCCTTCTCCTTGAAGAGCTCTGCAACCCTCTGAGCTGAGAAGCAGGTGGAATCCCAAGGAGTGGATGCTGGGATCCACCAAAGCTTCAGAAGCTCCCAGCGAAACCCCCAGTCCTAGGAGGAAAGATTAGTAACTCTACAGGTGGCGCAGGTACCCCTTTACCAAAGGTGCTATTCACAACAAAACCATCCCCCTTTCTTAAGCTTCCTGAGCCGAATAGATTTGGTTTTTGTCCGTTCTATGTCCTGTTTGCTCTGTGTGCTGTTAGGCTGCTCTCTTCAGTGGAAAGCCGTCGTATTGCTGTGTTGTACGCAACTTCTGCCACAGAGCCGTGGAAACTTCAGGCTGCCTCTTTCTTACTCACTTCCTGACAGCAGCACCTCAGTAGCCTGGGCAATTCAATAATGCACTGGTCTGAGTCCAGAACACGTGGCTTTTCCTTTCCTAACCTTGGAGTCTGATTCTTTTCTTACAGAGAAGGGATTTGACTGATTTAAGCCCTCTGAATGTTTGGCCTCAGGCATGCACTTCCCAGGGCTGCATGGCTGATGTTCAATATATAGGTTTGCATTGTAAACAACTTCATGTGCAACCATGCTTTTTTCTTACAGGAAAAGTTCTCTGGGACCCTTTGCTTTAGCTCTAAGTCACAACTTTGCAGTGATACAGCAGGAACAGCCCCAGACTGCGCTTGCCCCCTTCTGATCAGTGTTTTGGTGCTGTTTGTGTGTGTGTGCTCATGTTGCTTTCATGCTCCCCTCAAACTCTGCAGCTGGTTTATTTTTTCTTAGCGAGAGGCATGACAGTGGAAATAGTGTGTCACTTTCCAGCTCTGCGTAGATGAAGCTCTTCTGCAAAGTGAGCTTGAGTAAATGGAGATAGAACCCCAGATGTGTGAAGCTGGTGCTACTGTGACTAAAAAAAAAAAAAACAAACACTAACAAAAGCCTCTAAGAAACACAGAAAAAAAAAAAAAATCAAATCCCAAAGAGACCCCCTCAAAAAAATCACCACCACCCTGAAAATGGCTGAGACCTTGGGTTTAAAAGACTCCAGTTAATTTGTAGAAATCTCTTTCTGTAGATAAATAAACTGATAGATCCATAGAGAAGTTGCAAAGTGTTATGAAGAACAGGGTTGACAAACAAGGCTGGCACTGAGGGAAGAATAAAAGTGCATTATAGTGTTGGGTCCTGTAGAAAGCCAGACAGGTCTGGTGCCTCTTCTGACTGAAGGGCTGGGCTGTGGTCTCCTTCCCACCTACTCAGTCCAATCTCCTGCTTCCTCCCACCTGCGTGGTAAGAGATGAAAATGCTTCTAAATATATAAAGCACATGGACTTTAAAACTTCTGTACAGGATATCAGATTGAAGGGATAAATACTTCCTGTAAGCCATAAGTGAGGGATCTATTTCCAAAGGGAACTGTGGCATCCTTACACTAATGGCATGGGGAAGCATTGCCCTGGCTTTGTAGGAAGGGGAAATGCAGCCACGGGGAAGAAAATGCCCAGTGTTTTCTCTTTCCTGGAAACATTCTTGCAGTCTTAACCAGATTAATGGAAGTTGCAGTGAATTCGGATAAGGAGTAGTTAGAGATGCTGTAACAACAGATTGCTCGTTATCGAGTTGTAAGGAGCCCTGTCGGACTTGTAAACGTCTCTTCCTAGCAACTGCTAATGCACTGAGATGGGAACTGCTGCAAAGGCGCCTCTGTGAATTGCTGTGCCAGGTATGGTGCCCTTGGCTGGCAGGGGGAAAGGTGGGCTTGCACAGGAGGGGCTCTGGCGGAAGGACATCACAGCTGAGACAAGCTGCAAGCAATTGGGCACCGTCTGATAGCTTCTTTTCCAATGTGTATATAATCTGTATATACAAATCTGCACGTTACCTTTCTTATTCAGCCTCCTGTGAAAAATGTGTCCGGGCTTACAGGTGTGGTGTTGGTCTTCACTGTGAGCAATTCTTGATCATGTCAAAAGGGTCTGAGGGAAACCTTCCCTGGTGCATTGGTGTGATATTCGTCCCACAAGCAGCCCTCACTTCTGCAGACAGGCTTGAAAACAAATGTTTAAAATCTCATAACGTAAGATTTTTTTCAGTATCCAGACACTGGAACAGGCAGTGAAACAGTTATTACCTTTGTGGCCCTCTGTGGAGAAATATGTTGGAAATTACATAACTCCGGAGTGCTTTGCTTTGAATAAAATTACTTGCTGCAACTTTGGAAGGGGGTGGAGGGGGAGACATTGTGGAAAGGCTCTTTTCCCAACTGGCTCTAGTAAGGAATGCTACAGCTCAGGATCTGAGCGCTCTGGATTCAACACAGAACAACAAGGTATTTATAACAGCAAACAGAGGGTGCCGAAATGTCCCCTAGGCTGTGACAGGGCCATCAGAGGAGCAGTCAAAACTGGGCCAGCTGCATGTGAATAAAACGTACATTTGTGCGTGAGGGTCTTCAGAATTAAAGGTTGAAAGTAGCAAGGAGAAACAAAGTCTTGCAACTGATAGCTGACAGGAGTTCAGCTTGAAAGATAAAGTCGCATTTTGCTCGGGGTCAGTGGCAGTGCTCCTCCTTTTTTCATCTTTGGTTTTTTTTTTCCTTCACCTGCCTGCCTTATACTCTCTCTCTGCTCCAACAGTGCTGTGCAGAGTTACAATCTGAATATTCTCTGCTGCCCACATCAGCTGAACACGTGAAAGGGAAGGTGAGTGTGCTTGCTGTGACCATTGCCAAGCCTGTTAAAATGGGATGCTGGTTTTATTCGGGTTTTTTTTTTTTCTTCATGACCTTAGGGAAATCCTTGTGAGAAACTTTGCCCAGTTAAACATTCACTAAAACTAATCTGAGATGTATGCTCATGCAGGTGTTAACAGGCACACAAAAGCATATTCCAAACCTTATTGTAAAGCCAGGTTCCCATTGCTTCTGAGCACAGCACAGGTGTGTGATAAACTGTTTGGGAAAGACCAGAGGCTGAAGATGACACTAGATCTTGTAATGTTTTTCTACATTTTTCATTGCCTAAGCAACATTAGGTCAAATACAGTTGTATACATGTTTCTGCAGAAGTTTTCTCAGATGCCATCTTTAGATGATACTGCTTGGCTTGGCTGAAATGGTTTGTTTTGGATTTTTATTTTTTTTTTTTTTAGCCCCTTCACAAGGTTTGAGTGGCTTCTTTGGTTCTCCTGTTGTGCTCATCCTGCCTGGTTTTGTAGTATCTGGTTCCAGACCCAGCTTGAACCAACACATTTTGTTGCAAGTGTAAAGTTTAATTATCCTGCCACTTCCCGTAGCTGTTCTGCCCATTAAAGATACGAGCTTTTCTGCTTTTTCCAGACAAAAAAGCCACAGAAGATGCATTTGTGTAGCTGTCGGTGTTACATTATGCAGATGCTTGTGTGTGGGGGGAGTTGGTGGCATTAATGGATTCAGTGTGGTTGAACAGCAGCACTTCTTTTTTTTTTTTTCCAATTAGCAGCTCTATTGCTCCAAACGACTGTGGAGAGAAGGACCCACGTGGTACTCTGCATTTCCCTGGGCACTGCCCTCAGGTGTTTCATACTGGCATAGCTCCCTTCTGCTAGGTAAGACCCGGTAGGGTTGGCCATTTCTGTGTCTCTCACCTTGAAATATAGAAAGAGCTGACAGAACAGTTTCAATAGTGCTAAATGTACTGGTAGGGCGTGGAAAATCTGTTGTGGGCCTTAACTTATTTCTGCATGTAATCCGGGAATATGGACCATGATTACAGTGCTT
This sequence comes from Dasyornis broadbenti, assembly GCA_013397935.1. Classification (NCBI taxonomy): domain Eukaryota; kingdom Metazoa; phylum Chordata; class Aves; order Passeriformes; family Dasyornithidae; genus Dasyornis; species Dasyornis broadbenti. The sequence goes on along the minus strand of VZRN01004005.1, from coordinate 1,969,835 downwards.
GCAATGAAAGGCCGGAAGAGGTGGCTGGCTGTCAACCTGACAGCAGTTCCCCAAAGCTTAAGGAACTACTAGGATAAATCATATATTCGAGGATATTCCTGACAGGGTGCTTGTCACTCTGGAGCAGGAGGGCTGGAGTTATGTTCTTCCCATTTCCTCTGACTGGCACACTCTGAGATGCGCTGCTCCTTGGCTGCTGAGCTGAGGGCAGTCCTGGTTTAACAGCTTAAACAGGAACAGAGCTACTGAGAATAAAATCATAGAGTGATAGAATGGTTTGGGTTGGAAGGAATCTTAAAGATCAGCTAATTCCATCCCCCTCCATGGACAGGGACACCTTCCACTGTCCCAGGCTGCTCAGAGCCCCATCCAACTTGGCCTGGGGCAGGGATGGGGCAGCCACAGCTTCTCTGGGCAACCTGTGCCAGTGTCCACTCAGCCTTCTCTTTTCCAGGCTGAACTGCCCCACCTGTCACAGCAGATGAGATTTGTTGCTTCCTCCTGCATTCTTGAGTTGTTTGTACCTCCCTGCAAAGGCTCAAGCCTTAGGACTGAAAGCAGCCCCTGACAGCTGTGCATTGCAGGGCTGCAGGGTGCAGCATTAGGGATTTCACACACAAGCATTTCTCCCATCAGTGAGCTGGTACCACGCAGAGGCTCTTCTTACCCAGACTATGAGTGTTCAGATGGAACTCTAGGCCATGTTGAGGGAAATGGAAGTAGATCTTGCTTTGCTACCTGTGCTCCTTATCAGAGCACTCTGCTGCTCTGAAAGGGCTATTTCGCTGAGCCAAACTCTCCATCTACAAAACAAGTTGAGGCCACACAACCAAACCCAAGATGGAAGTTGCCTCATTATAAACCTCTGCTCGGTTGGTCTGCTTCTTGATTAATTTAGACTTAGCCAAAAAAATTGACATAGCACTAAACCAAACTTTAGCAAAGACCACTTCTCTTCATGCTTATCCTCCTTGACAGATGCTCTGACCTTGGAGACCTCCTGCCCAAATAACTCCCCTGGGCACAGCTGGGACCAGCCTTGCAGGCAGAGCTTGGAGAGGTGTGATGTGGGACATGTGTCCACCTCAGATGTGACATCACAGGAGTGCAGGTAAGGTGGCAGAATAACCTCTTTGGGGTGAAGGGGTGGGGGGGAAGAGTCCTCAGGGTCTAGCAGATTCCTTGTGCTGAGTTCAACTGCAGGGGCCTGCCTTAAAGGGAATACTGGACACTTGGTGATCAGCTCATGGGGATACAGGGCAAAGTTTTGCTTCTATTCACAAACACCAAAACTCTACTGGAACTGCTGGTAACCAGCCAAATACAATGATGGTGTTTGTTTCGTGCTGAAAAAAATGATTTAGGCATTCTTGTCTATTTTCTGTGTTTAGCTCAAAATTGATGTTCCCATTAGGTGCCAAAATCCTATTGGCTTTGAGGAGTCACTTCTCTTTTTTTCAGAGCTTAGAGCAGGAATTCTGAGGTCTTTGCCTATCAAGCTGCCTCCTCAGATCTTTTAAAATAGAGATTGAACTGCTCGAGATTGTGAAAGCTGAAGTGAATTGCAGTGAATATTTTAAAAGATAAGGATGTTCCTGAAGGTGCAGAAGCAGGCAGTCTGCAGTAGGAGACTCAGCAGCTCTTGAAGCTTTTGCCACTGGCTTTCTGTAGAATTGTGCAGTGTGGGGGAGGTTGGGATAAGGACTGGTGGTGGCTCTTGCTGTTTGGGGGAGGAGGGATTGATGTTGGTGATGAATTTGCCTTTCCCTGAGAGACCAGCTGACTGACTCCACAGAGAGTGGGGACTTCAGTTATGTGCTTAAAGGAAAATGGGCACTCTGTCTCTCTGGTGTTTGGGCAATATGCAAATAAAGCCTGTGTTGCCAGGTGGAAAACATGTTCTGCTGATGACTACGCTGATGCAGACCTTCCTGTTTCCATTACAATGATGGACTCTTCACTTGCTGAGGTGAGTGCTGGCTCTGATGCCTGACGTGGTTTTGAACAGACTCAAGCATTTAGTGCCTTGCTCAGACCCAGGTCCAGATGGCTCAGCCATAAATCAGTTCTACTCCAAGGTGGATGGCGCTGGTATCAGCCAGCAGGGTGCCGGGGGGGTGGTATTCCCTTCTGTCTGGGCATGTTTCTGCAATGCCTCGGTTGTAAATCGAAATGTCTCTATGTTCACATGCACTGGGTCATGCTTGTGGCTGTGGAGTGTTTGAAATGTGGTTTCAAGGCTTGAGACAGCACTGGTTCTGCCGTAACAGTTGGTTCTGCCAGGGAAGAACGGAGTGTTTTCGTTCTTTCTATCCACCTGCAAGAAGCCACAGGATGCTTGAGCAGGGAGTCCTGCCTTTCTTTGCACTTTCTCCCACAGCCACCGTGTAACAGCTAAAAAATGCCATCTTTGCTGTGTGGAAGCTTTCTTTCAGCTGATATACTCAGCTATGCCTTCACTGCTGTCCTGAATCCTCCATCTACAGCTTGAGCTTCTGTCAGTTTGCTCGTGGCAAGAGCTGCAGCTCAGCACGCCGAAGTTGTGCCTCAATCCTCACTACTGAAATCCGGACCTCAGCTCCACCTCACAGGGCTTCTGATGATCTTTACAAACTCCAGTGTTAGTGGGGATGGTGGAAGAATATTGGTCAGTGGTTTCTGTGGACTTGGAAATAACCTTTGGGACCAAAGAGCAGCCAGCCTCAACGTGGCCCTGGCTGGTGTGTGGTACCTGTGAGTGAAGTGTGGTCTGGTTGTAGTGGTAAATCAAAGCAGAAAGTGCAGTGAGGGTAGAAAGTAAGAGTGCTGGGGACTGTCTGCGGTTTCAACACGCTGCTCACTCACGGTGGAGCAGGTGAAGAACTTCCAGCTTGTGCTGCTACTACTTAAGTGACCTTAAAGAGGATCATCTCAAGGGCTCTTACTTATCCAGTCCTCTTGGAAAGTCACAACTTGTGAGAAGGTGTTTGGAACACCCATGCTTTGTTGCTCTGGAGTTTGCTGTAATTTCAGCTGGGCTCAGGAATGTCGTTTTCCATGTGTTACCACTCTTTACAACATTCATGTGGAACACTTACACTAAAGGAGGAAAATGAAAATGTTAAATCTTGCCTCAGAGGAAAGGCAAAGGGGCTGTGTCCAGTATCTGTTTTAAAACTGGCATGCAGGAAAATTTGAATATCCTTGTTCAATAGATGAAGTCTCCCTAGTTTTCTTCGGAGTTTTATGACACTGCAGTTGCAGATGTATTTGAGCAGATTGAGCCCTTCAGCATGTAACTAACTCAAATTATTTGTGTCAAATCATTGTCACCATTGAAGCTTAGGGGCTCCTTAATAAAGGAACGCTTATGAAGTGAAGCCAAACGAAGCTTGCGCTTTTCATACTTTTTTAAAATTTATAAATGTGGGAGTCACCCCATAGTCTGAAGAGCAGATGAGAGATCTTCCAAAGGTTAGTGATTGTTTGGGAGGAGTTGTACCAGACTGTAGCCAGAATTTGTGTGCTGTGATAGAGAGCCCTTGGATTACGATGTTAATCAGAGGGATGGGTGGGGGGAAAAGTGATTAGGGATGTACTGCAGGATCTTCTTTGGTCGTTCATCATAAAAGGATTGTGCCATTCTCTAATGCCCTGTGCAAACAGATTTTACTGTGAGGGTGCTGAGGCCCTGGCACAGGGTGCCCAGAGAAGCTGTGGCTGCCCCATCCCTGCAAGTGTCCCAGGCCAGGTTGGATGGGGCTTGGAGTAACCTGGGCTAGTGGAAGGTGTCCCTGCCCACGGCAGGGGGGTGGAACTTTTGATCTTTAAGGTCCCTTGCAACCCAAACCATTGCATGATTCCATTTTATTAAGAAATCTAGAATGTGATGGTTTATTTTTTTTTCCCTTTAAGCATAATCCATGGGAGTGTACAATCCTGATAGCCAGCTCGGAGTTTTTAGAAACTGAGTTGGTTTTCCTTCATTGCGAACAGACAGCACTGGCCATGTGCCCACCTGGGCAAGGACAGGTCATGTAGAATAATGCATAATTTCAGTCAGTTCTAGGAGATGCAAGGGCTTTTGTGTTTATTTGGGTGCTGTGTGTTGGTTTTAAAAGCCCTTTAGTTTTCTTTTCTTTCCAATATGGTGCTATTCTCCTTCCCCAACACTTTTGCAGACCCAATGGCCTGAACAAGGCAAATACAGTGCTGCACTTCCTCAAGCTTACAAGAGAATTCAAATAATGATAACAAAAATAGCCTGAATTTGCATTAGAGGAAGCATCCACCTGGCTGGGGCAGGGCTGTGCAAGTGCAGCCCAGCTCTGACACGGTAGGCAGCAGTGAGGAGGCATTTCCCGAATCTGGGAGCAGTCAGTCACTCTCAGGAGTGACCAGGAGCCCTGGGCACCTCCTGATCTAATTTGCTGAGCTTCCTGTGTGCTCTGAGGACACTTGAGGGGAAAGGAAAGATACCAGAACACGGACACTCCCTTGCTGATGTGGTTTTTTCTAGTATTTCTCCACATACTCTTCAACAGTGCTCTGGGGGAGCTCTCTGGCCTTGTTTCCCTCTTTTCTTGGGGGGAGGATTGAGTCTGGGGATGTTTTTATTTTCTATTCAGTCCTTCTCTTCAACAGTGGGTGCAATTCATCCCAAGTCATTACCAGCTCAACCCGTTAAACCTCAGTTCACCCCTGTATTTTCACCCATAGAGAGAGACCAACCAAACGGCTGAATGAGTGAGCAGGAGCTTTCCAGGATGAAATGAGGAAGATGGATGGCACACATGTAGCACCTCCCTCGACATTAAAAGCCTTAAGAGGATATTGGTTTTGTCTGTGATGTGATAAGGCTTGGCTCCAGAACCACATTGTGGCAGCTGAAGGAACATGATCAAAACTGCCAGCCTTTAACTGCTTTATTCCTCTGCTGTTTGCGCACCAAGGAGGAGGCCTAAGGACCTCTAAAGGGGCAATTGTCGTATATAATCTTGTGAAACTGGATCCCTTCACAGGCAGTCACTAAAATGTACAAGACAGCATGCAAATCTTCTGTGTTCTGAACTATCTGCTTACTCATGCTGTGACTATTAACACTTTTATTTACCTAATGAGTGGGACCCCTACAGCCACGTGCAGCTCTGTGCACCTCACTTGTAGGCTTTGAGGTCCAGACTTTGAAAATGGTGGTTACACAGAGTTAGAACAGTGGTGGTGCAGCAGCATGCGTGTTGGTCATTGAAAATGTGCGTTAGGAGCAAAGCACGGAGTCAGGAACCAAAAGACACCTCTAAGTACAACGTTCCTGAGACAAGGCTCCTTCAGAAATGGGGTGATCGCTCCTGGTGGTGGTAACGTGCTAAGCTACACGCGGTATGGACCAGTGGGTGAATCCGTGCGTTTGCCATCTAGTTATTCAGTTATTGAGTAATATTCTAGTTGTTATTGGAATAATTTAGGCACAGCTGAGAAAATTAAAGCTCTGCCACACAAGTTTTGTACTTGCAGTTATCACTGTGTTACTAACTCTTCTCTCTCTCTTTGTGAAGATTGACCGTGGGGAGTCAACACTACCAGCCACTCTGATCCCATCCAGGTCAGGCCTTGTGCAAGATTTAAAAGCCTTTATCAGCATTGCAGCATGTGGATGAGTGTCTGAAAGAGTTTTGTTTTGGCAGTGATCACTTAACATCAGCCCAAGAAACTCTTGCATCCTCGGTGGAAAACACGACACCGGTACCGGGTGAGTTCTTAAATTTGGGGCACTCCAAGTCCCGGATGCGCTCAAATCCGTGCGTTTACTGAGCAATAAAAGCTGTGTTTTCTGCTGTCTGGTGTTGCAGACTGCCTTGCGATGGAGGAAAGATCACCCAAGGGCTTACGTGAGCGAGAGGAGGATGTGCCAACCTCTGCAGCACCGGAGACCGACAGTGATAAGGACCCAGCTGCTCCTGTGCCAGGTACAGCGGCTGCTGCACGGCCCTGCTGCTCACCCACTGAGGAAATGGTTTGCTTCCAGCACACCTTTGAAGTGAGGAAGCTGAGTAAGAGCAACAACTTGAACTTCTACTTTTGCGAGTATTTGCACCTGCCAGTGCTCTCAAGCCTCCCTGAAGATGAGTAGGACTCAGGCCTTTTGCCTGCCTTGCCACAGCACTGCAAGCAGGGAGCACGAAATAACTTGGGGAGATCTTGGGGCTTGCTCAGCTGGCAAAGCCATTGAGTGGGTACAAAATCCCAGACAACTCTGAGAAGAGAAAGAATGTCTTCGTGGGTTTAAAAAGTTGTTCAGTTAACAGTGCCACTAAACACTTGGCTTTCTTTCAAGGCTGTTGCACAAGAAGATGGGATGGGTCACAAGGAGAGATGAGGCATGGTTCAGTCTTTTCCTAGAGCCAGAAACATCCACCAGATTCTTACCAGATCTGATGGTGCTTCTTCCACTGAAAAACCATAAAACCAAAACTGGATTGTGTACACACTATATTTAAGTTGTTTTTGTAAAGTTGATGCGAGCAACCAGCATGGAATACCTGTGCATATTTGTTTGTAATTTTTTTTAAAAATCTTTATCTAAATATGCAAGTATAATTTCTTGTTTGGTTTTGTTCTTTCCTCAGTGCTATCTTCATGAAATCTAATTAAGTTCCCTCATTTGAAAGTATTTTCTTTCTATTAATTTCCCCTCTACTGTTAATTTTCGTATGTGGTCCAGGTGCCTTTGGTGGGGAGGAAACAGATATGCAGAACAGATCAAAAACAGTCCCAGTAGCTTTCAAGCCTGAGAATCCTGCTACCTGTCGTACATTTCTGAAAAGAAAGTATTTCTAGTATTAGAGCTGACAAATTTCCCCTTGCAGGCTTCAAACCTGAAGCTGGAGTTATGATTGATTTGTTTTCTTTTTTTGTTTTTCCCGGTGCCATTTCTTTGGCTCGCACCTGTGTGAGACTACATAAACAGAGGAGAAATCAAGATAGTCTAGATGTTCTTAAAGGTAGAAATATTAATTATAAACGGTCTCTTTAAACAGCAAATGTAACAATAACCAGAAACACGCCATGCTGGTAGCAAAATAACAAAATTTATTTATCCAAGGGAATATTACTGTAACTTTTGCAACTTCAACTACAGCAAGAATATGATATTCTCAGCTGTAGACATAGAACACTTCTTACGGGGATTTTTTCCAATCCTAATTATCATCACACTTCTTCCTGTATGCCTTTATAGTGTTCTTTGCTGCTGCCTCTTTGTCTTAGCACTCTTTCCTGGCATTTGATACAGTTTTTTAACCCTGTTGGCCCACAGCTAGGACAGTGGGTATTGGAAACTTGGTGAGGTTTTTTTAATTGTCACATTTGGATTTGTGAATGTTCCTCCACAGGACCGAACCAGAACAAGAAGGAATTCTGCCCTGTGATGGAAGAACACAAGCCTGTGTTTCAAAATGTTTTGAAGCAAGACCCGGTAAGAGCCCTGGTGAGAGTGGAAAGCCAAACTGGGTTGGCAGAGCAGTGACAAAGGAGGGGCCAGGCCCCTGCAGAGGTGGTGTGGCCGCTCCCTTGCTGTGACTGCTCTGATGTACCTTTAGGGGGAGGACCAGGAAAAGAAAAATAATGAAGAGTGGAGTGAGGAAGCACCAGCTGTGGCTCCCAGTAGAAAAGGTAAGAGTTTTGCTGAACACCTTCACATTAGTGGAGCACGAGCTGGGTCCAGAGCTGTGTGGAGGGGTGCAGAGAGCTGCCTGTCCCATGCCAAACACGGCCTGGGGCTTTTGTTTCAAGGCTTAGTAGCTGCAATCGGAGATCAAAACGGAGAGGAGGACCGTGGTGTCACGCAATATCTCCTGCTCTGATTTCTGCAGATACTCATCTAACCAGCTCCACGTTCCTCTGGACAGGAGGGAAATTCATAACTGCCAAGGAGTTGGGATATTTGAAACAGTTCTGGCACTCCTGCTCTCCCCAGAGATTTGTAAAAAGCAGCTGAGTGCTATACATGGTATAGAGGAGCAGGATGTTTTTTCTCCTCAGACATCTCCACTGCTCTAATCACCTCCCCTTTTGCCTTTGGAATTCACTAAAAGCTGGTGAGGTAGTAAGCCTCGTGATAACCCGAAGCCAAAACCTCCAATTAACCATTTCTGTGCTAATGAGATGCCAGTTGAAGTCACCTGAACAGCTGACTTTTGGGGCTTTGTACAAGTGGTAGTGCTGTGGTGTCTCACAATGAATAGACTTGCTTTTAGTGGCAAGAGCTTAACAGAAATCTTGAACAGTGGCTTCTGTTGAAGCTTGAAAGACTCTCACAGGTTGGTTTGGGGAGATTGTTTTTTCCCTTTCTTCTGACTTTTTTTTTTGGTCTCTTGTCAGGGAGTTCACCCACTGCAGGTGGCATTAAAGGAGATAAAACCAAGCAAAATGAGCCGTAAGTGTTGTGACTTTCAGTGATGACCTGCTGGTATGAATTTAGTCTTTTCATGATTCTTTTTTTTTTCCTCCTACAGTGACTCTCCAAATGAGAAGGAAGTGGAGGTAAGTCTCAATCTGCTTGTATCCTGAAGTATCTCAGACAATAGAGATCTTATAGATAAACCCTGATTAATATCTCCTCTTTTGCAAAAGAGTGATCCAGCTTAAGCCTAAATGTATTTCTGCATGTTAACTTCTGACATCTCTTTCCAAGCTTAATGGAAATTTTTGTGAGAGTTGGGATGGGAAAACGTGGAAGTCTGTAAAACTGAACAAAAACTTGTCACTACTGTGACATTTGTTTGCAAGCTTGAAGGAGCATAGCTGTGACCTCCTCCTAGGCAGAATGTGCTGATTTAAGACAGTTTTGTCAAAAGGCACAGATGGCACCGTGCGCTGCCAGGATGTCACCTCTTCTGGCTGCAGAACGTTCCCCCCATCGCCACAGATGGGAAGCCGTGCTCTGAGGAAGCGGGTCATGTTCGCTTACTCTTCTGTGTCTCTTAAACTTTGCTCGTGGGGTTATAGCTCCAAATGTCATGTCAGTGTCCAAATCTACTTAAACTCCTACGTCACTTGGATGACTCTGAAATCTTTTCCTCTCCCACAACAGGCTGAATTTCTGAGGTTGTCTTTAGGTTTTAAGTGTGACCTGTTTACCTTGGACAAGAGAGTGAGGCTTGAAGAAAGGTCCCGAGACTTAGCTGAAGAAAACTTGAAAAAGGAGATCACAAATGCTGTGAGGATGTTAGAGGTTAGCATTGACCGGGGCTGATAGGGTGGACGGGATGAAGAGATGTGGAAGTGTCTCTCTTAAAACAGCTCTTTAAAGGGGGTGTGTGCAGGTGATACATGCGGAGCAAATCTGAATGAAGTTTTTGAGTAATGTAGTTGAAATGAGAGATTATGAGGGGTAACTTTAATCCTTGTGTGCTATGGCAGTGGGGAATTCTTCTGTTGCACAAACATCTGAGCCCTGTTGCAGCTGATTTTATGCTCTAGACTCTGCCCACTAGAGCTTTCTATCCACGTTACACTGATTGAGGATGTTGATGTGAGCCTGAACACAACTCCCCGGTGTCATCAGCTCAACCCTTCATTCCCTATTCGTAATTCTCACCGATTTTCTTACAATGTGCCTCTTAGGCATTGGTTCCTTTGTGCGAAGAAGACAACCAAGCACAGGAGATCATTAAGAAGCTGCAGAAAAGCCTGCAGTTCCTTGGTCAATACGCAGCCCGAGTTGCCAGCAGAGCCGAGATGTTGGGAGCTATTAATCAGGTAACACTCCCCATCTAAAAGTACTTTGTACAAAGCTAAAATCTTCTAGGTGTAAAGGGATAGCCACATGTGTTTGCTGGGCTTCTGGCTCCAGGATTGGATTTGGGAATCTGCTGCATGTAGCCTAGATTGGCCAGCACAGGTTAGTCCTGGCTTTCTCTTCTCACTTGGTGTTATTATAAGGAATCCCAGGCACCGAGAGCAGCTATGCTGCACTAGAATTGTGCAAAAACCCATAGCAGAAATAAGATTCTGATTGAAGAAAACAAAACAAAAAATTCTTTGCAGCAGTGGGATGTACACAATAGCAAGCACAAGAAAGCAGTGTGGTATCAACAGCCCTGATGCTGTAAAGGTGGTTCTGTGCCTTATGCAAAGGGCAGCTAATAAGCTAAAGTGATGAACAATGACAAAGCCCTGCTCAAATGTTAGGTGTAGTTGTGTAAAATACCCCAGAGCAGCATGAAAACATGACTTGGCACTGCCAGCAAATGTGTGGTGGCAGCTGAGACTGTAGATCAGAGAAGATGATGATGAATTGTAAGGGCTTGGAAAACTGGAAACTAATTTATGTATTTTACAACAACTACAATCCCTGGAGAAATGAAACCTGTGTATGTGCTGGGACGTGGGTTGTAGTGAAGCTTTGAAAGGGAGGACAGAAGTGAGAGGATCTTGTGCCATGGTGATACCAGAGGTGAGCAGATGATTGAGGAGGAAATTTCCAAACACGAGGCAGTTCCTCAGAGCTGCTGCTTTTCACTGCTCCCTCAGGAGAGCCGGGTGAGCAAGGCCGTGGAGGTGATGATCCAGCACGTGGAAAACCTGAAGCGCATGTACGCCAAAGAGCACGCAGAGCTGGAGGAGCTCAAACAGCTCCTGCTCCAGAACGAGCGCTCCTTCAGCTCCCTCGGAGACAGAGGTAACCAGGAAAAGCCTCTTTCCACTTCCTAGCACCTGCCAGACAGACCCTTCTAGATGCAGGATAGTCAGAGAATCCCTCCACTTTTTTAGGTGGTAGGATTATAGGGTTGTTTTATCCCCTCTTCTAAAAATGGGGGGAAATAGTAATTTCTAAAAGCAGTTCTCTGAAATTCAACTTATACATAAACTGCCACGGATCTTGGAGCGTGTGTGTGGGACTGTTGTAAGTCCACAGGAATGTTTTGGCTTTCAGAAAAGTGCATGGCATATATGTTGGTGATAATCTTATTCCTCGTGAGCAGTAAATTTGGGTGCTTGTTCACGCTGGAGCGTTCATAGTACCTATCTCTAGGTAGCTGAGCTTTGGCTGGTCTCTCCAGAGGCACCCTGCCCTTTCCTAAATGGGGATCACAGGCCCCTTTAGTGCAGGGGGCCTCTATTTCCCACTCTGAGCAGCCAGGGGTGTAGCCAGTGCTGTGAACTTGTGGCTTTGCCAGAGAAGCATTAAATTCTTCTGAAAAATAGGATGTGTGTTTTAAAAGCCAAGAGGGAAGTCTTACACACCAGAAAAATCCTCACAGGAGCCTTTAGAATCACAGGCTATTCTGTCCTGGCTATGAAAGACAGTCCTGTGACAGGACACTGCCTCAATAAGAGAATGTATCTGATGACAGTGAGAAGCTGATTCTTGCAGAGGATGTGTAATGTGCGAGTATTATGAACTTATTTAATGAAATAGGAAGCTTTTTCCTGAGATCTCATTTCGGCTTTTTAAGAGGGCTCTTTGTTTAAACAAACACTGCAGAAAGTCAGACCTTAAGCTGCAAATTAAACTCCTGTAAGAAACAAACTCCTCCTGTAATGCTCTGATGTTCAATCTCTTCACAGATGAATCTACAAATAAAAAGCTACCAAGTCCCTTTAACTTTAAGGTAATGGCCCTTACATGAAATTTCAATTTATTTTTTTTTTAAGTGTGTGTGTCTGCTTTGCCATGTGCTGGTGCTCTGCTGCATGCTTGACTTGGTGCTTTTCTGTCACAAATACGGGCTGATGTCATCAAACATGAGGATCTACTTTGCAGTCACCCCACCAACCTTCTAAGTGGTTCCCTCTTAGAAGATGCAGCATTCACAAAAACTGAAATGGCTGGGCTTTTACTCACTGGCTAAGAAATATTGTTCATCTGTGGCTCTCTTGGGGTTAAAGGAGAGTTTAGCACAGAAATACGAGAAAAATAGATGGGAGCAGTTCAAACTGAGTGTAGGAATTCCTGTGAGCAAGATTAGGAGCACTTAGACACATTCAGTTCTGGTATTTTGCTGGAAGCTGTGCAGCCAGCCTCACTCAGGTGGGCAAAAAGCATTTACTGTGGACAGGTGCTGCTTTCAAAATACGATTTGATCTGTGCTAGAGATTGGATTCTTTGTGTGTCGCTTCAAGCTCAGTACCAACATCTATTTTTCTCAGTTTGTATAAAAACAGATGGTATTTTGTGTGCTCAGTGGGTAATCCGGTTGTGCCTTGCTAAGACCCAGTAACGCCTCTTACTTGTATAGCCCTCGGCAGCCCTGCGGAGAGTTAGCATTGCAACAGTGCCCAGGAGCGCTGGGAATGCAGGCATTGGGGTGCCACTGGTGAGTAGGGGCTCCTGGAGGGATGCTGAGCTGCTTCACCTCCTCCAAACTGGCTGGGATGAAGGATCAGAATGCCAGTGCCGTTAAGGTGGCAAATTTCTCCTCCAGGCGCAGCTCCATGAACCCGATGGAGACGAACGGAGTGACAGATTCAGCAGGAGATCAAGCAGTTGGTAAAGTCACTTGTGCTTGTCCTTGAATGGGGGAAATATTTTTCAACGTTAACTGTGCCTGTAGTAAGCAGCTGGTAGAGCATCTTGAGGTATAATAATGTTTAGTCTATACCTTTTGTTAGTTTTTTCTGCTATAATAGGTAAATGAGCCTCAAGAGCTGTCCGTTTCATTTCTTAAGCATTGAGAGCTTTACAAAAAGCCCCTCAACTTTCTTGCTTTAGAACTAAAATGTGAAATCTAAGTATCTACTGTTGATGGATCTGTAGTTTTGTTTCGTTTCATTAGGGTTTCTTTTAAGAATCCCAATTTCAAGCAATAAATGTGAAAGTTATTTGTCTGAGGTCAACAAATTTCTGATTTCCTGCTCTATATCTGCTGGGGAAATTCAGACAAACTTGTTTAACACATGGCAGGGGCAGGCTAGGGATGAAGCAGAGTGAGAAGCGTCCTTCGCTGCAGAGGTTCCTCAGCACCTATTCCTGGGCAGAGTATGAAGAGGAGCATTTTGAAACCAAGTAAGTTCAACAGCAACCTCCCCCCAGGTGTGTATTTTTTTTTTTTATAATGAGCTTTTAATTCACTACCTGGTCAGGGCTGTAAAGTCAGGGCTTTGTGAATTTGGCAAAGCTTTGGAACTGTTGATTCTTGCTGACAGAAACGAGCAGTCAGAATTGCCTGCGGAAGTACAGGAACAACCAACCAGGAAGGAAAGTGTCTCTGATAAAGGAAAATATCCATCCAAATGGACCCTGGAGTCAGTGTAAGTTTTGTCACAAGCTCCTGAGTTACAGCCATGTTTGAGAGGTGCAGGTGGGAAGAGGGAGCAAGGCTGGAGCTGGGGTTGGGTTGTTGACGCTGTGAATGAAGAACCATTGTGCAAGGGCCTCGCCTCTCCAGGGATTCATTACTAATCCTAAGTGGTCAGGGAAAGAGGAGCTTCGTGCTATCATCTGACCTCTCTTGGGTACTGGGGGAGAGCTGTTCCAGCTCAGCTGCTCAGTTGTGCTAATGTGTAATCGTAAAAATGATCAAGGATTGGCCTGGCAAAACTGAGCATCAACTCTGGCACACACTGAGACACAAGTGTTTATCCAGACTATCCCAGCTCCTGCCTCTGGGTCTCTCCAGTGAGGGAGGAGTGCTGCCCTACACCTTTGAAAAGCCCCTGCCTTGCAGGAAAGAGGGCCTGTTAGCAGTTTATTCCATATGAACTTAGAATGTTTAACCTCCCCTGGGAGCACTCCTGATTGAGGGGGAGCTGTGCCAGCGTCTGAGATAGCAAGAAAATTTGGTTTTTTCTATTCTTTCATAAAGAATGGAGGTACCCAATGCCATGAAAGGTCTAGGATTGGATAGTCAGGGAGGCTAAGACTTCTCCCTAACCTCAAGAAAGGCACCCAAAGCCCTAGGCTCAAACAATAGTCCTCGAATTTAGCCCTAAACAGTAAAAGAGAATGCCAAGGCTTGCAGTGCTTTCTACATGCAAGATTTCTTGATGATCATCCAAGGCAGATTTTGCGAATCCTCTTCAGAAGCAGCGTGAGCTCTGGGGAACATGGCTCAGCTGGGTCAGCTTATCAAGAGCTTGCTACCCTGGCTGCATTCTAAACCCAGAACAGGAGCTCCCAGTACAGCAGCAATGCGTCACTTGATAAAAAGCCCTATGTTTGTGGGATCTAGTTTGCTTTAAGGCTTTGTGGGGTGGGAAGAGCTGCATGTTTTGAAGAAACACTGAAGGGCTCTGTTACTTCCTGTCCTGCCCAGGTCCAATTTGATGTCAGTGTGGGCATCCCACTTCAAGGCTTCCTTTTCCAACGCCAACAAAACCCTCTGGGTGTCCGTGTCCATCCTGGTCCTGCTGGCCGCTTTCATGAGCTTCCTCACAGGGCTGTCCCTGCAGAGACCAGCAGATGCAGCCCCTGTGGGCACTGGGGACTCCTGGACATCAATACAGCAGCTGCTGTGGCCCTACACAGGACTGCAACACAACGGCCCTCCCCCAGTATAACCACGGTGCCTGCTGCGCCTGCACTGCCAAGCTCTGGAGGACAGGAGGTGAAGCTGAGCTTTATTTAAGGTTACACGTTCAGATTTGTTTTGTTGGGTTGTGGGTAATTTTTGCAGGGGGAGATGATTTTCTTTTTCTTTAAAGCATGACTTGAAATGAAAAACCAACGTATTTTTTTCCCATTCTGACAAAAGTCATCTTTAAAAGTAGCTAAAAGGGTCTCAGTTCTGTTGAGGTTTACAATAGAACAGCAATTTTGAATGTAGCTAACAACAAACATGTCTAGGTGGTCTAGCCACAACAGAATAAAGAATTTATTTTGCTTGAACAAAGATAAAATGTTTGCATTTTAGAACTTGTTTCAATGATTTGAATAGAAAAGGATTTAAGACTTGAAATGTAACTTTATTGAAAGCTTTTGATAATAAAGTTTTGAAGGAAAGCAAGCAGTATCTAAGAGTATGCTAAAACTCTTGTAGCAAGGAGCAGCTGATAGACAGAATCAATAAACAGGAAGCCAGCTCCTTCCACTTTATCCATGGCTTCTTTGCTGGCAGAATCCTTGAGCATATGGTAGAATGTGGAGTGAAATTCAGACTCTTCTTCCAGCTCTTCTGAAAAAGCTTCACTGGTTTCACTGAGCTTGAGATTTTGTGTTTTCTCACCATTAAACATATAAAGAGACCAGTCTTTGACAGAATCTGCTTTAAGATGTTCACTTACCTATTGCAGGAAAAAATGGACATGTAAGGTGAAGCCTTTTCCACTGAGAGAGTACAAACTCTAGTATGAAGTGCTAAATTCTAGTATGTTGGTGAGTATCACAGAGAAAGAAACCATGGTGCTGCTTTGAGCACCTAAAACCACAACATCTGTGTGCCTAAGAGACTAAAGCACCTGCTGTAGCAACACCACTCTTCCCTTGAGCTGGCCTCTGTCAAAGACAAGGCTTGGCACTCCAGCTGCTGCTGCTTCTGACTCCTGCAGGAAGAGTAGTGGCTATGTGCAACAGCCATCATTTATTTCAGTTTTTACTCCTGAGATCAAGTTAGGTTAAATATTTGTGTATCATGCATTTAACCTGAGCAGGAGAAAGCTGCTCCAGATTGCAGCAGTACAGTGTGTTCTCTATCTGCAGCCACAATTGGGAGTTTGTCTGTCTGGGAGAAGCTTTAACCATGTGTTGCAGTTCACAGGTGGAAACAAATCAAAACTGAAGTTGCTCATTCCTGCCTTTGCAGTAGGGAGCAAAAGAAACCCTATGGACAGGAAGAGATTTCCAGCTATTCATTAAAAAGCTGACAGAGCAGATTGCTCATTTTCAAGGGGCCTCTGAAGAGCATGAAGCTGTCACCCCAGCTCTGGCTAAAGCCTCTCTTGGTGACTTCTCAGTTCTGTTTCCCACCACTTTAGCAAGTGGCTTTGTTGCTGAGGCTTGCATACCCTGATAGCTCTCTCAAATGAAGGCTGTGATGTTTTACTGGCACACTTTGAACTAAGGCAGGGGCTGAAGCCAGCATGGATGAGTAAATTATTTCTGTCTGACTGGTAGGGTTCTGGGCTGGTTTGCTCTGGAAGTTTAGTCTGACTCCACAAACCTTGAACACGACTTGCTCTGGCCCTGCTTCTCCATTCCACTTGCTGTGAGCAAAAGCAAAAGCAGCTGCAAGCAGAGCCATCTGTTCATAGGCTTTCATTTCTGCTAGGGCAGCCTGCAGTGCAAAAATACAAATGAGACAAAAGAGATCCCATTCTATTTCCTTGTGTCGTAGCAATGCAAGAGCTTGCTTTAAGCAGAGTCCCCTGGCTCAGCTGGCAGCACACAACTGTCACAACAGGTCAGAGAGCAAGAAAGGGTTACCTGAGTGAAAAATAACGGGAAAAAGCCAACAGGAAACTCTTGCACTCACCTTCACAGGCACAGGGACATACTGGTGAGAGTACTCTGCTGGGAAAATGTTCACACCAGCTCTTTTCAAAGCTTCTCTGAGGGCAACAGGACTCATCCATTTTCCTGTGATGTGGGAAAGTACCTCTTCCTCTTCCACCACTACTGAAGACAACATACACTGATTATCCTGTTGTACAAACCAGTGAAAGAACTTACTGGTCATGGAAGCATTTTCCGTTTTAAGCTTCAAATATTTAATATCGTTGCTGTGCTGGGTATTACCTACATCATCTGCTGCTCTGGGCTTTGAACTTTCATTTAGAGATCCTGAAGAATGCCACTTTTGTGTGGGAATTCAGAAATGACACTGGTGTAGTGACTGACACGGCAATGAACAGATGGCTAATCATGTGTAACTTTTAGAAGAAAAAAGGAGCATTAGCAGTAGGCTGCTAGAAATGCTTTTCTCTTGCTTGAGGTGGGAGGAGCAAGGAACAAATTTCCAAGTCTCTGACTGCTGGAAAAGGCTTGAATGCAGCAAGGCGGCACCAGTAGCAAAGCACTGGCTGAAACTTTTCAGAGCAAATGCACTGATGCCTTCTCATAGTAAATAAGTGAAATAGCTAATACTGTGCTCGGAAAGGAAGAGAGAGAGAGAGAGATTCAAATTGCTCTTGTGAAAGTGCATCCCAAATTTATAGTAAGTGATACTGTAATAATTACAGGTTTTTTTAAACTGCAAATGTTTGATTTAAAAAGCTATTTATAGTACCTTAATTTGTATCTGCACAGATGCAAAGACTGCAGTAACTGTAAAGAAGCCTTCATCCACACCAGTAGGGTGCAATTCCCAGGCCTGATAGGGCAGGTTGAGGTGAGCATCCTGGAGAAGGGCTACTGTACAAAAGGCACCCATCTTAAAGGTGATGCTCTTTTCTTCTGCTTCATATGTTATGTTGCTGATGCCATCAGTTCTCCACTGCTGGCCTGGATAAAAAGGATGCAAAAATATAAATATGTACATGGACGGTTTCTGCCAGTAATGCCGAAGAAAAATAAAACCAAAAGAAGTAGTAGAAAAAAGTAAAAATCCCCAAATCAATTACACTCCAGTCCCAAAATTATTTTTGGGCTCCAAACTGGCCCTTACCTTTACAGCTGGATTGTGCCAATAGTTCAACTCAGGTATAAATTCCACTATTCAAATTTATTTTAAAATCATGTCCTAAATTGGTACCTGCAGGATCCCATCGGGCTACCATGGGCACTTGAAAATAAATCACATTGTCAGGAAGCCTCAGGGTTATCTGTACTATATCTTCAGCCTCTCCTGAGGAATATGGATACACCTCCAATCCAACATCCAGTAACTTTGGCGAGAGAAAAAGGACAGATATGGGGTTTATCAGAAAATGCAGTTTTTTTTTCTTTGAGTTCATCTAACCACTGCAATGGTTTTTAACATGCCATATAAAATGGTTTGCTAATATTGCACATTTCCAACTACAGCTTTGAAGGCAGCCAAAGAGTAGCTACCCCGAGGCCTTTGAACCCTTCCTGTGCTGCTGAAGGCACCCTCAAGGCAGTGCCACACAGTGGGCACAGCCCTTTTTTAACAGATCCACAGCCTCAAAAAGCCAGGAGCACCCTGAGAGGCAAGAGCAGGCATAATTCCACTCTGTCCACAGAGTGGCAGAGGGAAGGAGAGGCTGGGAATGAAGGTCCTGTGCCTCGTGCCCTGCCTACAGTTTTGCTTTCCGAGTTTGGCTGGGAATTTGCTTATTAAAGGTTTCCAGCTTCACAGTGAAATCTGTGAGGTAGGTTAGCACTGCAGCAGAAAACTAGAAAACAGTGATACCAGTCCTCATTGATCCTGAAGAGCCTAGAGCTGAACCAGCAGTGAGTTTTGTTACCACCTTGCTTTTACGTGAAAAACTAAGAACTGCTGTCTGTGCTTTCACTTTGACCAAAAACGTTTTCCAGCACCTTGTTCTGTGCCAGCCATGCTGGTGGAGCATGGACTGAGCACACACCCCTCAAAGTGCAGGCTGAGCAGCTCAAAATAGTTGGCCAAGGTTACAAGTAACCCATTCTTGAATAATGATTTGCAAATTTTGCCTCGTTAGTTTGCTGCTCAAGAAATCATGTCCCCTGCAGGTGACAGCAGTGCCACAGCTGAGAAGCTCTGGAGGGAGGCCAGGGAATCACAGCATCCTCCCCTTCCTCACTCACCTCCACCAGCGTCCAGTCCCTGATGTCCTGGGCCTGAGGTGGCAGCTGCAGAGCATCGATGTGGTACACACCCCCTGTGGGCACCAGCTGCTGCAAGTCAACAACTTGTGGTGCCTCTTCTCTTGGCTCTTCCTGCAGCACTGCATCCTCGTCTAAAAAATTCACCAGGCAGGAGTTAACTCGATGCTCAAACTCACCAACATTTCCCACCTCTTATTTTTCACTGTTGCACCACCAAAAGTCTGTGTGCTGGAAGCGCTTCACACTCTGCAGCACTTCAGCCCCATCTACTGGTGTTCCTGTAATAATCACTGAAACGTGGGGAAAGGCCGAGAGCTAGGCAATGAAAAAGCACTTCGGGATGTGGTGCTGAGCTTCTGAATTTGTTAGCCAGTTAGAAATGCCTTCTACAGGAATAAGGTTTTACTGACACAATGAGCCCCACCATTAGCCACAGAAGAATTTCACAAGCACCTGATGCAGTAGATTCTGGACAGGTTTAGTAAGATTGTATTGATATGAAAAGAAATGAAGCAAATAAAAGGATATATCAAAATAAATAAAAATAAGGCACCAAAAGGTCATCTGCTGAAGTTGAAATGTATGATAATTTTGAAGAGCAAGAGGGATTCACCATGAAACACAATTTTCAGATAACAAAGAGAATTCTTTTTTTTTAATGAACAATTATGTATCTATCACATAAAGGTATTAATTTAAGGTTTAATTAAATTGGAAAAGGTTATTATAAGGCATAAAAGCTGTGGATGAAAATGGCTATAAATATTTTCTTTAGAAAAAAAACAAGCCAGCCCACATACAACATCACAGGAGGAGAGAACTTAATGTTGACAGGAATCAAGAAAAAAATGTTCCATACTGTAAAAACAGCTACTGTAATTAAGAAATTTGCTTTGAGAGAGTGAGACCGCTTAAAAAAAATGACAACTATCTCTATAAATTGTCTTCAAGCTTTTAAAAATAAATTGAAAATGGTGTTAATTTTATGTCAGATTTAGTTACATTATGCAGAGGTTTTACTCTGCTGTATTCACACACCATAATGATGTCCTTTTACAGTTATTCTGAAGAATACACTTACAAGAAAACATTTTACTACCAGCCAGAGTTGTAGCTTACACCTTGTTTTATAAAATAATACAAAAATATCAGTGTCTTCTAAACAAACTATTCATTGTCCCAAGCTAATTTATCTCCTTAACAAAGCTACAAAGAAGAGTAAATCTAGAGAAATTGTCACTCTCCTCTGTTGTTGCATTTGTGCT
This sequence comes from Dasyornis broadbenti, assembly GCA_013397935.1. Classification (NCBI taxonomy): domain Eukaryota; kingdom Metazoa; phylum Chordata; class Aves; order Passeriformes; family Dasyornithidae; genus Dasyornis; species Dasyornis broadbenti. Next base: position 1,949,945 of record VZRN01004005.1, on the reverse strand, counting down.
TTTTAACCCTCATTTATGTGGCTCCCTGTTTCGTATTTGTGATTGAGTATCCTTTCAATTCTATTCTCAAAAGTGATTGAAAGGGTTTGCAAACCATGAGCATGCCAGAAAAAGCAGTTTCGTAACCCTTCTTTCCTTAAGTAAAACAGATGAACAAGCTGGAAAACATCGAGGTGTCATTGGTATCTGTGCACATCCACTTCACCTAATACTGTGGTAGGGGTTTTCAAAGCCTGATAGAAACAAAATACAAATTCCTCCACATGAGGCCCAAGTCCTGTATATTCTCTTGGAAACTTTGTTTTTAGGGTCTAGTCTGACACCTGGTTCCTTGGACTGTGCTCAGTCCAAAGTGTTGGGTTTGTTTTTTTTACCAGAAGGAAAAGGCTGTCAAGTGGAATTAAATTTTGCTAATAGGTGTTTGCAGTTGTTTCATTTAAGTCAGCACTACAAGAAAACTCATTCTTATTAAACCGAAGGACAACACCACACCCCTGGAGAAATTTGTTACTTATGTGGGACACAGAAACAGTTTTATTTCCTAGAATTAGGCCCTCTTCTAACAAGGTGTAAGAGCACTCACTTTAAGCACCCATTTAGGGTGCTCAGTAACATCCCACACTGCACCAATGCCTACCATGACACGCATTTGAATCACTTTTTTCTGAGGAAGTAAATCTCACCAGAGCCTGGCAGATTCATAAAGATTGTGTGTCACACCCATAAACATATGCATAATAACACATATATCTATGTAAACATGATAAACATGTCCCTAATCAAAAGCAAAAATAATAAATAAATAAAAATAACTGTGGGAACAAACTCCATTTTGCTATCTGTCCTGTTATCTGCCCACATTTAACAATCATTAACAGAAATGCCAACAACACTCAAATGTTATCAGAACATCCCTATATTTATAAACTTTGCCCCATTCACACAGAGATATTGCAATCTTTCCACAGATCAGAGAATGGCCTGGGTTGGAAGGGACCTTAAAGCCCAGTGCCACCCCTGCCATGGGCAGGGACACCTTCCACTCCCCCCAGAGTGCTCCAAGCCTCATCCAACCTGGTCTTGGACACTTCCAGGGATCCAGGGGCAGCCACAGCTTCTCTGGGCAACCTGTGCCAGGGCCTCAGCATCTTCACAGGAAGAATTTTGTAATATATAAAATACTTAACATAGGTACTTTTGTAGTGCTGCACATAAAAAATAACCAAATACCTTGTGATGGCATGTCCAAGATTTCTGATTTCTCCTCAGTTTCCTCTTCTGTCTCTTTTATATCATCTGTGTTATTGCTGTTTTCTTTCAATGAGGCAGCACTCTCCTAGATAAAAAGCAAAAGACATTTTTCCATTAGTCAAACACCATAAATAAGAAGGTATCACCTCCTTCAAGGAAGCCCAAAGAGAAGGGATACAGAAACATTTGTACCAATCTTGCTACAGCGTCAAGGTTTTAAGAGAAATAATTTCTACCTAGGCTAGCAAAAATAAGTTTTGATTAAAAATTAATTTGGAACTGGATATATAAACAGAGACAAAGTAATTACTTCATTTCCACAGCAAATTCCATCCTGAGCTCCCTGAGTACCATACAAGTACTTCACACCTTTTTAGCAGTGCATGCATTCAAAAGTTGTGGTTTTGCTGATTTTACAGCCAGCAGAGTGGCACAAAATGCAAGCCAAGGCTCAATCCAAAACCGTACTGAAACTGTGCCACAACCCCACCTGCAGTTTTGGCCTGGGCAGGGCCCATATTTATTCCCTTTCACACACTGTGTGTTTACACACAGGAATGTGGGGGAACTCAAGGCACAGCCAGACAGGAGGATGCTGAGAAATATTACCCTGGATTTCCAGCCAAATTTCCAACCCAGACAAGGATTCATCCATGTCACAGCAGACTCCTCTGGAGGCACAGCACCTTCTGTGTCCTGGCTGTGCCTGCCAGCGCGTGGGAAGAACACACATCTCCTCAAACAGGACAGGAGGTGGAAGGACAGAAGCTGAGAGAACTGGAGCCATCAGAGGGAAGAGGAAAATTCACAAAATGAATGGAGAGGAAAAGTGCAAGACCTGGGAAAGAAAAAGAGAGGGAATAAAATGAAAGAGCTTAAAGAAAGTCTGAGAAATATAGGTAAAAAGTGCCAAAAGACAAGATTTGTCATACCAAAAAAGAAAAAAGGAACCAAGAAAAGTAGGATTTCAAGCACTGATTCTACTACAAAGGAGTTGGGGACTAAAAAGGAGATAAGCCAAAATCATGAACAGGGCTTTGATCCCTGTTTGATGCCTGTACAGATCCCAGAACTTACTCACTTAAGCGCTGGACTCGATGAGCCTCGTGCGTCCCTTCCCACCCTGAATACTCTGTGAAATCTGTAGGATTGCTCCAAACAAACTAAGAAGGCCTAAACCATGATGTTTTATCAGTTATTTCTGCAGAAATCTTAGATAGAGAACCCAGGTCATTTACCAGAAGGTTGCAGGTGGTACTCAAAGTGAAAACCCCAAACCCAGTATGAAGAATACAAAACCAAGCAACCTCCATCCTAAAACCAACATATTCCATGGAAGAGAGCTGAGGAAGAGGACAGGCAGCCAGAAACAGTATTTGAAAAGCCCTCTAACAGCAAGGGGTCAGCACACAGACATGGAGCAGCCAGGCACCTGCACAGCCAACACCTGCTGCATCTTACTCTGCATGCTGCAAATTTTCCTAAAATTGGATCCCTGCAAGGATTCTGTGGGGCTCTCAGTTTCTCAGAAGCAGAATCTTAAACCACTGACCAAATGCCAACTGCCCTACAGCTGTGCAAACTTCCCTTTCTACCTTCCATCCCCTTCAGAAGATCTGTGACACTACTGACACAAGCTGCCTCTTCCTATAAAACGTTTAAGGATTTGACTGTCAGGCACAGGACACTGTGACCGGGCCTCGAGTTAACAAGAGCAACGTAGGATGTCCTTGGAGGAAGTTTTTTACTACCTCTCCCCCCTTAGAAGAGATTTCTTCTGCAGCAGGCACATTGGGTTCTTCCCTGCCTTTCTTCTCCTCTTCTCCTGGTTCCTGCACATTGTCTGCTGGACGCTCAGCTGACTCCTTGCTCCTGGGGGCTTCCTGCCTTGGCAGCCCTTGGCACTGCAGCCACAGGGGAGACAGGTGGTCGTAGCGGGTGTGCAGCACGCGAACGGCGACGCTGTGCAGGGCCAGGGACTTGGGCAGCTCAAAGCCATGCCCTGCCTCCTGGAATGTGTGGTTTTTGAACCTGGGAATGGCAGTGACAACAACAACAGGCACTGGGTAAGACCGGCAGCACTTCATTTGGGGTTTCCTTACAAAACTGACGAATTTAATGGGAAAATCCCTGGACGGCTGTCTGTGTTAAATCTCTCTCAGCACCTTTCAAAATAATTCAAATAGTACTCATTCTTGGAGAAGATAAGCTGGTAACAAGTTCTAAAAATCTTCTAGTAAAGCAACACTTATTTTTCAGTTGTTGGTTGAATATTTCAAGTGCGTCTCTGTGCTGACCAAAAGGCTTTAACACTTAACCCACATGGACTCTTCCAGCGGGTCAGACTGACATTGTGAGCATCCACCCTTCTACTTTACATTACCAAAACTCAGAGCAACAGGTCCTTAGTCAAGCTAAAATCCTTTTAATAATTGAGTCCTATTTGTGGAGTGGGACTAGGGAGTCTGCTCAAAAATCTCATTTTGAAAATCTCATTTAAATAGTAATTATTAATAAAACCACGAAACTTAGATTCAGAGCCCACCACAGAGGATATTTGCATCCCAGGCTCTTGAATCTTTTATCTAACAAAGAACTGAGCACAAAGCATCATTCACTGCCTTGCAAGCAACTGTAACAGCTTAGAAAATATTAAATGCATCAGCGAGAAACACTCCTTCCAGAGGAATTTCAATTCTCTACATGAGCTTTATTGGTTGTTCTTCCAGATTTGTTCTGGCAGTGCCAGGGTTCTGCTGTAACATTTTAAGAAAGACATTTATGTATCTATAAAGCGCTCCTTAGCAACAGCCAGCAGTGCGAGTCTGCAGAATGGATGCTGTGCAACAAAAAAAAAAAAAAAACAGATGATGAGAAATCGATTCTTGGTGTTTACTCACCAAGGCCAGGCCTCATTTCAAATCATTAATTTCAATGTGCTGTACCTTGCTTTCTTCTTCAGATTGACCCAAATACAGAAGGTAGTATTTTTAGCCTTCATGACTGTGTGCATATTCCCAGATTCAGAATCTTCATACATACTAGCTGTCTACAAAGAAAAAAGTCAATCAAATCATGTGTTTTTATCTACTTCACTTTGATTTACCTACATTTACCTAAATAAATTAAAAAAAAAAATACATGTAAGAAGGAAAATATACTAGACCAAGCCCAGCTATGTTGTATTTATGTACTAAAACATAACAGTTATAAACTCAAATCTCTTTGCTAAAATTTGAACTACATTCCTTTTCTTCCTCTGACTTCATAAATTCTGTCAGCCAAGTACTGCCAAATATGGGATCTTCCCATATTATTACCCTAATTCTCAGGATAAATTATAAAAAACAAACAGAAAAGAAGGATTTACTGAGCAACAATGGACTCCTACCCCAGAGTCACTGCACAGATTATTTTATAATTCAGTCAACATCAAACTTGTGAAATGATAATTATATTGGGAGTTGAATTCTAAATTCAGTAAACAATCAAGAATTCAACATTTCTTAATTTGCAGGGAGTTTTGAGTGTGCACATACAACTGGTTCTCTATTTCACTAATATTCCTTTGCTAAACAGCCTTACATTTATGATTAATATTCTTGAAATAGCAAGATCACAACCTATATATGCAACTCAGAAAACTGACTCTTAAGCACATTTTCATTTTCTTTAGTACTTTTCACTCTTCCCAAGATCTTAGTTTAAAAATTATTTTAATCACACAATCTTCTATTAAAAAAATGTGTACAAGGCAACCTTATGAGCTGCTTTTCACATTTGGGTTTTTTTTTTGTAGAGTTAACTAATTTAAATCACTGAGGCAAAGTAGAAAACAAATTTTATATATCACCTCTTGTTTTTATCATCTCCAAATCTCACAAAATTTCCCAATAATTTAATCTTGGTTGACTTAATGATGAGAATTTCCACTGTAAAGTTCAGGTTTTCAGGAGTTTTGAATAATTACAAGGCTGGTGTGTGCCATAAACAGGATTTGGAAACTCACAGGCTCATCTCAGTGACAGTGTAACACCAAACCATCATTAAAAGACACTTGGAGTTAAACCTGCGTGCACATATCTCAGTGTTGAAGTAGTAAATCTTACTCACTTTGAGCAGGTTCTCTGTAGCCTCATTGTACTTCTGATGAAGCAGATCCTGCAATTCCAGAATAAATTCCAGGTACTGGACTCGTTGATTTTCTGTGATCTCATTTGGTGCTGCCTCCAACAAAAGAAACTCTAACTTCTCAATTAACTGAAAGACATTTGGTAGGGGAAAAATATCTGTTTTGACACCATCCTTAATATATTGTGTGTTCTGCCATTAAAAAATGAGGCAAACCTGCTTCCTTTATACCTAAACAGATCTTATTAACAAAACTAACCTTTTTTAATTTTTTTTACATCTAGATAGGAAATCTAACTCAGAACCAAACCAGCCCAATGAAACCTGTATTGCACATGCAACTTTCCCCCCCACAATTTCTAGAAGACCCCATTTAACTTTCTGAAAAACACCATAAAGTTAGCATAAATGAAAATAAAATCCTAAATTTACAGAGCAGGCACAGATTGCTTCAAATTGCATCACAAGCCACTTCCAACACAAGGAGTTGGTGACTCCTGCTGGTAAACATCAGCTTGGGGAACTGCTGCTCTTACATTACACTTTACAGACTCTAGTGTTACAAAATGAGGCTGCTGCTCACCAAAACATTTGTATCTGACATGAGCTTGTATACTCTGGTTCAAAATGGCTTCAAATGGAAGGGAATATGGGTGTTGGAATGCTAGACTTCAGTGTAGAAACACAGCACATAAATCCCTTAAATGCATATTTAAAGTCAATACACATCACCTTTAGGGTTAACAATAAATCTGTAATTGAAAAAAAAATATAAAAATTGAAGAAAAGCTTATGGTGTTGAAGGTTACAGCCCATTTCAGTCATTTGGCCACAAAAAAGGGGAAAAGAGAGTTAGAGGGGGCTGCGAAGGATCAGTTGTGTTAAGTTTAAACTGAAATACACCATTTTAACACTTACATTTAGCACCACTTCCCCCTTCTCCATCACAAGCTGAACACCCTCGTCTTGGTCTTCACGCCACAAGCTCATGAAAGTGTTGAGTTCCTGGGGTACAGTGGGGTCAGGACTCCCGTCACAGCCAAGGTAATGCTCCCACTACAGAAAAGGTCAGACAACAGGGGATACAGGTGTGCTGCAAATTGCTATTACAAGAAAAAGGAGGATTCTGAAAGACATTTTTTATAGTGACAAATTCACACCTGCATCTGAACAGGACTCTAACACCACCTGGCTTACTATCCCCATGCCAGGAGAAAGGATTTACTTGGATATTAATGTGTTAAGATGCCTCTGCCCACCTCACACTTGCTGTTCATATTTATTTATCAGCGGTTTCTGCTTTGCTCCACAGCAGCAATGAATTCAGTAGCTGCTACAAAGGAGAGGCTAAAAGAATCAAACGACTGAGAACAGAAATGAGGAAGGTGCAGGCGGAAGAGGCAGGTGGTTCTCAGGGCATATTCTGCCAAGAAAACTGAAAATTCCTCCACTGCCAAGGAAGTTGATTATGAGCCTCTACTCCAACATGCTTACTCCTCCTTTCTCTACCTTTAAAGGAGATTTCCTCCCCCTTATCAGCACAATTCTCCTGTTATAGAAACCTCTGGTGGGAATGTGAACTCCCAGATGAGGGGTTTTTTAATGATTTTATTTTCAAATCAATTCTTGGGCATTCCTATAAGTGGTGGAAAGAAAAAAAATCACTGGAAGACTAAACCCACTTAAAGCCAACCATAAGCCTAACATTGGCTCATGGGATCAATTTATCACCCATAATGGAATTTTTTTCATCCATATAATGGGATATTAAGGAAACATTGCCCTCTTGTTTGCTGTGAAGATGAATAACCCCATGTTACTGAAGATTGCATTACAAAGGAAAATGCATCTTTTCAAGCAAAAGCACTTGCAGAACTGCATTCCCAACCACTTCCATAAGCACTCCCACTGACTTCAAACAAAGCAATAATAGGTGAGTGCTGAGTGCGTTGGAAACTCTTGTGTAACAGCCTGATCAATCTTCAGTAATGAAAAATCTGATTTCTGGGCTTTTTTACATCTTTGCACTTAAAAGAGAGCTTCATTTTTATTATCATATCCTTAACACTTTTTCTTTGAGAAAAAGGATAAATTTCATGGTAAGTTGTAAATGTCTCTCTTAACCTACAGTGACATAGTTCAGAAACAGGTCTGGAAACTCAGCATGTGACACTCTGTATTTCTTTTGCCCTAAATAATCTTAACAACAGACTAATAGAAACTCTGGTATTTCCCATAATCTGCCAGTGTTCTATTAGATTCATCTTAAAACCAATAGCTCTATTTTGTCAGAAACATCCCTAAACAACAGCTGGCAAGGATCACAAGCTGTAACAGGGAAATGCCAACTGCATTTAAAGAAAAAAATGTTGCAGTGAGAGCAGTAAAGCTGTTCAAGTGGCTGCTTAAAGACACTGTGGTACCTCCAACTTTTAAGTATTTCAAAACCCAACTGAGCACCTAGATCTGACTTCAGACTTTGCCCTGCTTTGTGCAGGAGGTTGAACTACAGCAATTTCAGAAGTCTTCTCTAAAATGATTTACCCTACGATTCTGAAGTTCTTCTTCAGAGGCTTTAAAAGGATTAAGCAATACAGAAGACAAAGAGGAAATCCTTGTGTCCCCAAGCCTATAGGATATTAAACCTTCTGTTCCTTATGTGACCAAATCTCATGACCAGACTGTTACTGAGTGATGTGTCTGCAAGATTCGCAGCAGTGAAATGTTCTACTGCTGTACTTCCACACCTCACGGCTTAAAATTGAACTTTACAGGTACACAATGCCATTGGGTGATGACTCACCCCCATGGATGTCACCCTCAACCGCAGACGTCAACTCTTTGTGTTTCCACACAAACCCTGACCTGGGTTTGCGCCATGTCCTTCAAAGATCTGGCAAACCTCTCTCTGAATGATGACCTGTGATATCCAAGAACCACTGCAACAAAAGTTCTACAGAATTTCTTTTTAAGCCCCGGCAGAACTTTTTTTTTTTTTGTGGAATGGTTAAAAGTAGAATGAATTAAAGAAACAAAAGAGGAAGAACAAATACCAGAACATCTGAAATTACAGCTCCTCTGACTGCTGGGGTAAGGTGTGGGGCACTCATACTTTGGTCACCAAACAGGCTCCTCTTTGCCCATGTTTCTTTACTGTGTGCTTCAAAGTAAAGAAGATAAGTAAAGAGAGCAAGCATGTCACTGCTCTGAGATGGAATTTGAAATGCTGTCACAGCGCACACCTACACTCAAGAAATGGAAACTCCTGGGCGGATTTTGGCAAGAAAGTTTACCTTGGCTTGTTTTCTGTAATCCATTTTCCACTGCTGTGCAGAAAGAAACTTCTGTTCCAGTAAATTAAGTTCTGCTAGTTCAGACTCCCTCTGTCCTTGATACTGTTAAAAAAATATATATATATATATATCAAACAGAGCAATTAAATATTTGGCTTATTTCTTACAATTATTTTACATTGAAGAAACAAATTTGGGACATTTGAAAGAGTTCTTACTTAAACAAATTCAGACACTGAAAACTTGCTTTTTAAATGAAACATACAACTGAGAAGACTGCAGTAGTTTGGAATATGTGATTTGTCATCACATTAGCTGCTGAGCCGTATGATAAACATAATGTGACAAATGATTGTAACCTCTCACTTGAACAGCTTCCATATCATCATCCTGGAGCCAGCTCTAATGAGAGTGTGCAAAGATTATTTTTGTTTCCCCTTTTAATTTCTACTACTTTAAGTTCATCGTCTGCCTAGGAGGAAAAAAATATTCTGGGAAGTACAAGAAGCACAGGCAAGAGTGACTTTTTCCAAAAGAAAAAGATTTTGTTGTAAATCCCCTTTTTTCCCTTTGTAAATGCAAAAATATTTATCTATCACCATTCAGTTTTTGTTCTGAATTCCAATCTTCACAGAAAAATAAATAAACACACACATATATATACAAACACAAATCACTGTATCTGCCCTAAATGTAACCAATTAAGGAATTTATACCAACATTTTCTTGTCACAAATGTAGCAAATATCCTTACAGGCAACACAAAAAATGCATTAAATTGAAAGCACAGTGGAAATGGAAAAAGAAAAGGGGGCATTTATTCAAATTGGAGAAGCACATATCATAAAAGTTCATGTATTTAAATGTTTCAAAACTGGAAAATATCCTCTATACTGTTCCCAAAATAAGGAAATTCATTCCTATTCTCACAGTAAATTACTCATGTTCACAGGCCTTGTCTCAAGTTTAGAAATAGGATTCGAATTTTCCAGTGGGTACAAACTCACCTTTACCTCAAGTTTTTTCAAGTGCTCTTGTTTAAGTCTCTCCTTTTCAAGCCTTTCTGCTTCCTCTTGCTCAGCCTGCGACAGGGCTTCACCTGAGGATTGGGAAAGAGATCAAGAGCATAACTATGCTTTCCTAAATAAAATCTAAAAAATTATTGCTTACTAGCTGTAATGACAAAACAACCATAAAATGAGCAACATAAATATTTATCTTTCACTGCACAGAAATCTCCCACATGAAGATTAATCCAAATTAATTGGAATAGTACTAAAACACACTATTTATGGCACTACCCTATCAGTCTGTAAGGGCGAAAGTGGAGACAAGGACCAGCAAGTGCAACAGCAGGAGTGCTCTCTCCTTCTGCTTCAATGGACACAGACTCTCAATCCAAAATCTTTAGTACAATTCAGTGTTTTAGTCTGAAATCACTCTTCTCCTTTCCTACAACCACTGGTTTTGTGCTACTTCAATTTTACAGCTGTTTGTTCACAGAAATCCTCTTCAGGATCTGGTACTCCACAGTTCTGGTTTCTCTTTGCTGCCACAGGGACTAGAAAATTAGAGAGGATGTGAAAACTAAAACTGATTCAACCTCCAAATCTTCAGTCTGAGCTGGCACAGCCTGTGCCTCAACCCAGGTGTGCCCAAACAGTGACCTGAACGTCATCACCTGCAAGTAAATCATGCCAAGCGTGTGTGCTGCACTGAGGCAAGAGCAGCAGCAGTTCCCAAATCTGTCTGTGCTCACCTGAGCTGCTGCTCCCCCCAAGGCTCACCAGTGATGAGCAGCTCCTTACAGCATGCCCAAGCCCCCACCACGATGGATTAATTCTTCCCAACTTCCTGACTGCAGTAGGAATACCTAGAGAAGAGCGTATTGCTCTGAAAGGAAAGGGAGATGTAGCATCAAGGAACAGGGAATTTGGCCCACACCAGAAAAGACGGAGGAACCACTTGTGCTTGTGAAACAGAGACAGCAAGTCACAGCTAGTTCAAGAAGTTCCTTTCTGTACATTTATTTAAAATAAATAATTTGTCCATCATATTCCCCATCAATGAAGTGCACAGTACCTTTGTCTTTCAGCTTCCCTCGCCCTCCTTTCTTCAGTTTTTCATCTGTTTTTTTGCCATTGGACTTCATGTTTGCAATAAGGGAGAAGAAAACAAATGTCAGTATTATTTTAATACCGTGTGGCAGTTCTATAACTCTGTAACTTTGCCCTTCTAATGTGATCCCTGAATTAAGTTTTTAAGCTCCCTACACAGCCAAGAAAGCCCCAAAACAGTAATGCACATCCTGGACTCAGTTTCCTTCTCATTTTCGTGATAAGCTCATAAAATTAGTATCTTATTCTATGCTAGACGTTCCCCAACACAGCCACAACAGGAGTGTATTAAAAGCTTTTGGTTCAGTGTAGAAATTGAGTAACAGGCAGATCTGCTACGGAAGTAGATGCTACAACTTTAAACATTTTAGGAAATATTGGAAAATGTATTTTGGGGACAAGCTTGGCATTTAGAAGCATCTAATCCACAAGACAAGTAACAAAGAGTTCTCTCTTCTGTTATAAAATCTTCACTGCAACTCCAGTCAGTTCACTGTTCAACCTCCAGCCTAATTCCAGAATGACTGTATTTTAAATTTGGGGTTCTCAGAAATTACCTTATTCTTTGCAGTCTGGGTATGCAGTTTAAAGCAATAAAACGTAACATGCAAAATCTCATGTAACAGATAAGCCAAAACAGAACATTTATTTTTGTCCTGTAATCTGCAGCATTCATAGATTTCTTATTGCTGCTGCACATAAAACTGTGGCGATTAAATTAATTCACAGTCAACACTATTGTTTACGAGTGGCCAAATAAGGCAGCTTTTTTGTGTACACATGAGAAAATAAACCATAATATTCTGCATTGCCTCCTCTGGGTGCCAAAGAGTGACAGCAGCCTAAACTGAGGGTGAAAGGAAAGGTTTGGATGATAAAATACACAACAGGAAAACAAACAACCTGCACCTGGTGGTGGAGCAATGTACTGACACACACAAACAGAGCACAAATTAAATTAAGTTTTAAGACATAGAAAACACGGAAGGTGAAAGGAGGAGGACACACATCCCCTGCCCAGGTAACCTGGATGCTGCATACAGGGGAGCTGAAGCCCAAACCCCCATGTCACCACTGCTCCTCCCTCACACACACAAAATGTTACAAATCCTGTCATTTCATACTCTGATTCTATCATATTTTCAGTTACAAATAACTCCTTGTTCACTTCACGCTGCTTTGCATGGCAATAAATATATACCTAAATGCACCTTGGAATGCAGAGGTTACCTGAAGCTGGGACAAATACAGTGGTGACAGTTAAGTGACAACAACACACATACACCAACCAGAGCTTGAGTGCATCTTAACACATTTGTTAGCAAAGCATTCATTTGCAAAATTATCCTAAAATATAGTGAGGAAACCCCACAATTCTACCCATTAGGATTTCAGGGAAGAGTCTGTCCTCTTCACTTCAAAAAATAAATAGATAAATAAGTCTTTGATTATTTTTCCTTTACTGAAAATGGAAAATCTGCTTGTTTCAGTTACTTGCAATCACATTTTAGTCAACTTCTTTTCACATTCCTATGACTTAGCATTGAGAAGGTTGAGATGCACATTTGGGGAGGGGTAGATAATTTCATTATCACTGAATTAAGAATAATCCATGGGATAAATTTATGCAATCCAGTTTCCTGTGGATTTCTGCCTGCTAGCCCTTCATCCACTATATTCCATGTCCAACCTTCGGCTCAAGTAACAGAATCCCACAATTATTAAGGCCAGAAAAGACCTCTAAGATCATCAAGTCCAACCTGTGCCCGATCCCCACCTTGTTACCCAGCCCAGAGCACTGAGTGCCACGTCCAGGCCTTTCCTGGACACCTGCAGGGATGGGGACTCCAAACCTTTCCAGGCAGCCCCTGCCAATGCTTGACAAACCCTTCCATGACGAAATTCCTGCTGTGTCCAACCTGAACCTCCCCTGCCACAGACTGAGGTTGTTTCATCTCATCCTGTTCCTGGAAGCTCAGCCCAACCCTCCCCTGGCTGCCCCCTCCTGTCAGGAGCTGTGCAGAGCCACGAGGTTCCCCCTGAGCCTCCTTTGCTCCAGGCTGAGCCCTTTCCCAGCTCCCTCAGCTGCTCCTGGTGCTCCAGACCCTTCCCCAGCTCCGTTCCCTTCTCTGGACACGCTCCAGCCCCTCAATGTCCATCTTGCAGTGAGGGCCCAGAACTGGACACAGCACTCGAGGTGTGGCCTCAGCAGTGCCAGCACAGGGGACAGTCCCTGCCCTGGCCCTGCTGCCCGGCCATGGCTCACACAGAGGCAGGACACTGCCTCTCTGCCTGGACACTGTTGCCAGGCCAAACAAGCAGCGGCTGCACTGCCACCCTCTCTCCAGCAGTGAACACGACTGGGCCTCCTTGCAAAAGGCATAAAAGCTCCGTGTCCTGGAGACACTTCTTCCTCTTTCAAATTCAACTAACCCTGAACAGCTGCCTCAGGAAAAACACAAAAAATCAGATTAAAAAATAAACACAACAGTGAACTACAGCATGCTTCTGCTTACCTACCTTTTTTTTTGGTTTTGGACCCTAAAAGATCAGAGGGAAAAAAAAAAGGGAAAGCGACCATCAGACAACAGGGTATCACCTAGAAAGGAATAATTAGAAAAATACAGCTATTCTGATAAAATTGGATGCGATCATCTATTGAAAAATTATAATGACAATAATAATGGAGAAAATTAGCCACTAACACATGACTCTGGACCATCATAATTTATCAGGCTAGACCATACTTATTATAGAAGAGCATCTACTTATTCTCACAGTTAAAAAGGCTAATTTACATGAAATATGTAATTCAGCATGGGACATTCACTAAAATATTTTTCTCAGTGTTTTCTGAACTCATCAGCTGTTTGCTATTCCAAATAACACTAAATTACATCACACAATGACCCAGAACGCCACAGAAACACCACTAAGCTTTTTGTGATTCGTGGGGAAACTGCACTTGGAGAAACATAATTAGGGGACTTCTCCAAATGACTACAGGAAATAAGAACCGATTCCAGAGAGCCAAACATCCAGCAGAAAATCTCTTCTTTACTCATTATTTTCTCCGTGCAACGTCTAAATACTGCCATGTGCATTTGCATAAGTGCAGAGTGATTAATGACCCCCGTGGGAATACTCCCTGGGGGGCGGAGAAGGGGGAAGAAGGAGAAGGGAGGCTGAGAATGAAGTCTTTTACCACAGAACTATTCTGGCAACAAAGTCTGAGCCACCTCCCGGCTGTTTCCACGCGGAGCAATGACAGCAATAAACCAGGGCACAAGGAGGGAGAGCGGGGCTCACACAAAAGACAACGTCTCCTTCAGGTGCTTGTTTCAGTCTTAAAGCCTTTTTTCCACCTACTGGTACATTAGCAGCTAACAAGGAACACCTGGGTCTACTCTTATCCACTGTACCACCTGATCCTTCCCCATCCCAGCATCCTTCCCCTCTCCCCCATCTAACCCGTACCCCAGTCCACCCCCGCCCCTTCCCCGCCCCACCATGTCACACAGCGAGTCCTAATGCCTCTGGCGCTCCCCGCGTCCCTCACGATCGCAAATCCCCGCAACCCCACAGGCCCAACCCCGCAGCCCCGGCAGCGCATGAGCAGCTCCGGCCGGCCCCGCCCCCCCCGCACTGCCGTAAAGCGGCCCCACCCTCTCAGTGCTACCGTAAAGCGGCGCCGTCGTGGTTCCGTGAGGGAGTGGGTGAGGTCCGTGGTCGGCCTTGCCGGGATCCACGGGAGGGGCTACGGGGGAACCGGGAATAGCTCCTGAGTGGAGCGGGGCGGGAGACAGAGCCAGGGGGAAGTGGCTGCCCGAAGGGCCGGCCCAGGTTCTGGAGGCCGGCGGGTCCCGCAGCAGGAGCTGCGCTGGATTCCAGTCGCTTGTGATTTGTTTGTGGCTGCCCCATCCCTGGCAGTGCCCGAGGCCAGGCTGGATGGGGCTCGGAGCAACCTGGGATAGAGAAAAGTGTCCCTGCCCACGGCAGGGGGATAGAATTAATTGATGCTTAAGGTCCCTTCCAACCTTGGCCGTTCTGTGATTTTGTGTTTACAGAAATAAAAATTAGTTACTTTATCACTTAGCCTTACGTTTTGCCAGTGCACACTGGACTCAAAATGGCTATCTTACATAGATATAAAATAGAGAAATAGATAAATATCTAATACATAAATATATATGGGGTTATATTCATATACCAATATTTATATGTATTTTATTTATATACCTTTACCATTGTATAGATAAAGATACAGTTCCTTAGCAGACCACAGAAAAGCAGCCAGGCCAGTAGACAGAGAATTGTAGGGGTATGGGAACAGCACAAAGTCACAGTAATTGAAAGTTTTTCGACATTTCTTGTTTTCTGTTTGAGGTGGGAGGGGAGAAGACAACGAGAACTAAATGGAATAAAAAGAAGCTAAACGCAGAGGAGACAGAGTAGAACCAGAGCTGGAGCAAAGGGGGCTCAGCAGAATACAGAATTTTAGGAAGGCTGAGGCTGGGGTTTACTAACTCCCAGAGAAGGCTAATGTCAAACTGATTATCCTTCAGCTAAAAAACCCAAACAAACCAAAAAAAAAAAAAAAACCACACAAGGAGAGTTCACCGAAATGTGACAATGGCCAGTTCTTTAAGAGGTGAAGTGGTGAAACTGTACAAAAATGTAAGTGTCTTAAATGCCACCAGCACTTTCCTTAACCAGAAAATGAAACCCATTTCACTGTTTATTAAAAACACTTTATTCTTTTCTCTCCAAGCTGCTGTACCTTGGAAGGGAGTATCCCAAAGGAGCAGACTATTTCAGAAGCCGTTTGAAAGCAGCTTTTCTAAAAAACAAAGATGAGACAGACCCTGAAAAAATTAAGCAACTGATTGCCCGGGGAGAATTTGTTGTAAAGGAGCTGGAGGCTTTGTACTTCCTGAGGAAATACCGAGCCATGAAGCAGCGCTACTACAGCGATGACAAGCCCTGACTGTGCCTGTAACCACACACCCCCAGCAAGGTAACAATAAAAGGGCTGTAACTGTGAAAGAAATGAAATGTGCATCCTTCCAATCCCTCCAAAGCACACGTCAGCGCTTTGCTTCCCTGTTAGGAGTCGCTTGAAGGGTTTGAGGAGTGCACTTTATGGGTAATAGGTTTTCCTCCACTGCTTTTGATGTTCTCAAACTAAAACTTCAGGTATGAAATGATTTTGCAGGAAGGAGTGGTTGCACAGCCCTGTTGTGTTTTATTTCAGTGTATGTGTTGAACAGAAACTCTTCTTACCCCATAGCTGTTTGGGTGTCAGTTCATGGTGCTGTGCTTGTTACTTCAAAGATGCACCTGATCTTGGAAGTCCTCCACACGGAATGATCCATTTCCCCTGGAAATGAGCACCCTCTCAGAAGTGAAGTTCCCAGCCCTCGAGAGGGAGTGCTGTGTTCAGTTCTGGTCTCCACAGTTCAAGAAAGACAAGGAGTTGCTGGAGAGGATCCAGCAGAGGCCATAAAGATGAGGGGTCTGGAGCACCTCTCTTATGAGGACGGACTGTGAGAGCTGAGCCTGTTTAGTCCAGAGGACACTGAAAGGGGACCTTGTCAATGCATACAGGTATCTCCAAGGGGTGTCAGAGGATGGTGCCAGGCTCTTCAGTGGTGCCCAGTGACAGGATGAGGAGCAATGGCCATAAAGTAAGACACAAGAGGTTCCACCTCAACATGAGGAAGAGCTTCTGTACGTTGAGGGTGGCAGAGCCCTGGAACAGCTGCCTGAAGTCTCCCTCTCTGGAGACATCCCAAAACCACCTGGGCTTGTTCCTGTGTCACCTGCTCCAGGTGACCCTGCCTTGGCAGAGGGTTGGATTAAATGGTCTCCAGAGGTCCCTTCCAACCCTGACCTCTTCTGTGATTCTGTGAAAGTAAATTCTAAAAGCTCTTAACCTCATCTGCTCAACTTGCAGAGGCACCACCGTACTGTGCCAGGGAGATGACTGTGGGGTCAGGAAAGGGGTGAGTTTGAACAATAGTGGTTTCAGCACTCAGGCCCTGCTACTGCTGCTTTCTGCTGCTGTGTAACTGCTGCAGCAGGAAAACTTGATCTTTGCCCCTGGAAGAGAAGTTTGGCCATGGCTGTTTGCTCAAGGCTGTCTATGTGGGCCTTGGCTCGACTCACACTTTTGTCAGAGCTGGTACTCTGTACATTGTAGGGCTGGTTGGTGATTCCAGTAACTAAATGACACTGGAGACAGAAGTAATCTTTGAAATATAGGAAAGGAATCACTGCGGTAGAGCTGTTGGCAGTAGGAAGTCTTCACACTGTCAATAATGAAAGTTTTAAGGTCACTCAGAGAGTTGCCAGCAAAGGCATCAGCAAAACAAGGCTTAGTATTAAAGTGAAAGTGTGACAAAGTCCATTTACAAGGTTCACTCTACTGTTTACTAGATGGTTAACGTACACAGAGAAAATGCAAACTAAAATGTACAAAAACCAAAATCAACCAAAAATCGTCTCGCTGGAGGCTGGGGGTACAAAAAGGGTAAGGATGGAAAAGGGTAAGGATAAAAGGAGTAAGGGAGATGCTCCTGGTAAGTCACAATGTTCAGAGTGGACCCCCTTGCTAAACTGAGCCCCAGATCTGACCAGAGATTTAGGCCTGAAGATTTAACAGCACTTAATCTGCAGTTTAAACAATTTAACTAAAATTGATATAGACTTTACTATAAGCACAACAGTAACTCACTCAGGCCTGACTCAACTGCAAATCTGAAGTACTCCAGAATTTGAGAGCACTATCCATTGTACATTTTCTATAGCATATCCACACTCACCCACAGTCCTTAAGAAGTGTGTACAAGGTATTAAATTACCCTGGAATTCACAAAGCACTTACCTTGGATACTTTGCATCATCTCAATGGCTGAAGGGTTGAGCCTCGAGGAAGGGAGGCAACAATCAGCTCAGGCTCTGTTGTCACTGCTGGTCCTCCAAATGTAGCAAACTGGAGACTTCACTGGCTCTGAGAGGACCCACGCAGAGGGAGATTTCTGATCACTGCCCACTGCAGTCCGGGAGAGCTCCAAGGGCCTCACTTGGGACACTATTTATAGGGTCACAGGAGAGCTGGGTTTACTCACAGCAATTTTCCATCCTGACCTCAGTCCAGGTCGGTAACTTCCTCTGAAATTTCGATAGCAAAAATGCTGTTCCACTGGGGTTGTTCTTCAGGCAGGCAAAGTAAGTTTCCAAGGCCGTTGGTTACAAAGCAGGAGCTCCTCAGACAGCACCAATTCCTGGGAACTCCTCCTGATGAGCTCCAGAGGAGCCCAGGCCAGGTGCTACTCACTAAGGCTGAGGCCTAACGAGCATTTCTGAGCATTTCTGAGACCATAGCATGGCCTGAGGAGGAGGGAGGGGGGATGCAGCACGACCCTCACAGAATTCTAGGACAGAATTTTAAAAATGATGGCAGGCTACAGTACCTCGTGGTGAAACACGTGCTCCAGTTTCCGTCACCACACTGACACAAAAAACTCCTTTCACGTCAACCAAGCTCCTCTCCACTTGTAGCTGCTCTGAGCAGCTGCCCCTCTGAGAGACAGGGACACTGAGGGGGGAAAGGACAGCAGCTCTGGGACAGACAGCACCAGCAGAAGTACAAGAAAGGATGGAGAATGACTGCCAAGCACATGGAATTCCTGGGATGTTCCTTTACTTGAAATTCTTGCAGAGGAAAACGAAACTGGGGCAGACACTCACAATAACTATTTTTTATTACATTACAATAAATAGGAGCAGTACAGTTTGACAAAAAAATGACAAGTTTCAGATCACCTCACAGCACATACTCCTAAAAACATTAAAAATTTTAAAACAAACAGTGGTCTTTTTTTTTTTTTTTCCTTTTTTTAACTTAATGTCTGGCATGACCAACATTCTTAGGTCACACAACCAAATTATGGAAAAACTGGATCACACTGCATATGTTCCACATCAAATAAAGCACAATGTACAAAATGTGCATGTTTCAGTTTACACTATACAAAAATAGTTAAAATACATTCCAGGTAAACATATTACATTAAGAAGTCATTCTAGTAAGAAGTTGGCACTCAAGAGGAAAAAGCAGAAGTATTTTCAACATGAAAACACGAGACAGTGGAATAAAGAAATGTTAGGAAAGATTTGCCATCTATGTAGCTTTATGTAAACTTGAGACACAATGATTTGTTTTACAGTTTGATGGTCTTTGAAGGTAATAATTGTATTGCTTCATAGTCTAGACAAGAGCAGAAGATTGTGTGTGTCAGTATTTACCTATTATCCTGTTACTGTAACAAAGCCCACACAGCAAAAATAGCAAAACAATTTCAGGGCAATGAAACCGTTCAGAATAGTTCCTTTTGGAACAAACCAATGATGCAGGTATTTAGCAGAGTTACATAAAGCTACTGTAAGAAGGTGTTACTCCCAGACACATGGCACTTTGATGTGGGGACATGGGCAGTGACTCAGGCTCACTCAGGAGCTGCTCTCAGGACACACGGCACTCAGGGATGTTCTGCGGAAGCATCTCAAACAGGGCAGGACAATGATGATGGAGCAACTTGTGAAAGCTGCAACCCAGCATGCTTCACCAAATCTTAACAAACAGAAGACAAAACTGCACAACAGTAGCAAGGATGGGGTTTGGTTGGGGTTTTTTTTGAAGTAAATAAGGAACTTTTTTACTAATTTAATTAGACTGGCAGCTACAACTCGTGTCTGCTGAAAAGCCTCAACACTGGTTTATATATAGCTTTATAGTAGAGCTATATAAATCCACTTTTGATGAATAAGACAATTCAACTACAAATTCTCTTAACAGCTTTTAGTTAAATGAACATCAGAATTTTAGACCAGCCCTAATTTGACATGCAGTGTGACTCAGTTACCAAAATTAAAGTAACCGTAAGATTACTTCCATTTGCTCAAGGCTTACAACCCACTTTTGCTATGTTCTTCATGTATAATCAAGAGTGTATAAAAAGTGCAAATTAACTGTCTCCAACACATTGTAACCTTGGAAGCGCTGAAATATTTTGTGACATTAAGTATCTGTTCTTACTCCTTATTGGTCCTTACAGTATAAAGTTAGATTCTCCTGTTACTGTTTTTCAGAATATTTCATAACCTACATTTCACACTGAAGCTGAAAGGAGGGGAGGGGTCTGGATTTTGGTGAAGGGTGGGAATGGGCGACACAGGCAGGGAAAGGCCTGATTTTTCCCAGACACAATGAAATCGAAGAATATGGAGCAATTCAGACACTCTGTGTTCCCTGCCAGCTTTGCAGTTCTCCACCTCTAACAGTCACTCTGGGATTTTTTGTAGAAGCAAAATAATACTTTTCACAGAAATGGTCCAAGTTACACAGAGCAATTTTTACATACCTGTGTAAAATTTCCATGGAATTGTTTAGGAATAACTTAGGGCAAAGCTGCTCTTCCCTGTTCCAAATTTTGCCGTGTCCTGAACTATCCTACTTCAATGTCTTGTGTTTTATTTCTTGGGCTCACCAGAGTCACATCTTGCAGTGTCACTCTGCAGCTGAGTTAGCTCCTGTGAAGAAGTGCACCTTCAGGCACCAAAGCTCTACTGAAACAAACAATTCCATATTTACAGGGAGACACCAGGAACTGGAAACACTGGCACTACTGGCTTGTACTTCAGTGGATAACTAGGCTACTGCAGTACCAAAAAGTGAAAGCTTCTGCAAAAATCCTGCATTAATTCCAATCAGAAAAAAAAAAAAAAAAGCAGGGGGGAGGGAACAACAAAAATCACAAGAGAACTTAATCACAGAAAAAGACAACATTAAACTCTTGGTGTAGCTTCATGACAGTCTAGACACTGGAATGCTACTCACCAACCATTTAATCAGTACTTCAAAGACATCACACAAACAACACTGACTCTGGAAACCATGTTTTATGCTGACAGGTTGTGCAAATTCCACACCATTTCCATGGCATAGTGGATTTCCAAATTATTTGCATGAAGCAGCTAAATTCAACTCATTCATTCACTCATTTGATGTTACCAGAATTTAAAACTTCTCCCCTGTTTTGCACAAAATGGGCATCTGGAAATATTTAATGCCACTCTTGGGGGAAAAAAAGAAAAAGAAGTGTTTTACTCCACTATGTAATTTAGGATTGATTCTGATTTAATTCTTACAGTAAATTCTGGGTCCATGTATGAATTAACCACAGAATTTGAAACAACTTCTCTTTTAAGGCATTCTAGTATTTCCTAGGGACACTCAGGGTGAAATCCAGACCCTACTGAACAAAGCAACTCAAAGCTTCGACACAGGGGGATCTCAGACACAAAAAATCAGTGAAGCTCTTAAAGCAATGCATTAACAATAGCAAATCCACCTAATTAGAACTTTTACTTTTTCCATTGCCAGGTGTGCATTGTTGTCTTTTTAAAAACTTTTTCTTTTTTTTTTTTTAACTTTTTTATAGAAAAAATAGAGTATTTAAGGAGCAACCATGACAAATTGCAGTGGATTTTTTTTTTTTTTTTGGAAAGTTTTCTCTTTACATTCATTAAAGTTGATCTGAAATGCTACAAGACTAGATGCCTAGAAGCAAAATCTACAGGAAGACTATAAAGGCTTCTGGTCTCTCTCTATTGCAGTCAGTCTAAAATAAAGGAAAGGCTGAAAGTTTCTTTTGCTAACTAGTAATTTTTCCCAACCAAATTTATAAACCAAAAAATTTAGAGGGGATGTTAGAATGTGTAGAGCATCATTTGTTTGCACACAGAACAGAAGTTCACAATCAGTAAGAAAAATAGGAAGTTAGCAACTGTGCATGCACCAAAGAGTCCAAAGACAGTTCTCAGGTTTTTTGGGTGGGTTTTTTTTTTTTTTGTTTGTTTTGGGTTTTTTTGTTGTTTTTTTTAAATTTATTTTCACAGGCATTGCTAGTTCAAGAACCAACAGTCATAGAATACTGGCACTTTAAGAGGAATGAAGTTTCCACTGTCATTTAAAACAAGCATTCAGGTAAAGCTAACAGGATCATGAAGCAGAAAGTAAAGTAATGCTAAAACAAATGCTAATAATTTAGTGTAATGTACAAAATTACTTCAGTACTTCTTAAGAATAAGGATAAATTGTATTTACATAATTATACACTTTGTCTTTGTCTTCTTTTTCTTCTTTTTACCATCTTTGCTCATCTTCTCTTTATGTTTTCTGATTTCTCGAACTAATGTGTAGAAGGCATCATCAACACCCTGAAAAGACACAAACATGGCCCATCAGAAGCAGGTTCCAATTCAGAGGCCTGTGGAGGTACAGCCTGTGTCCCTCTGAGCTGGCCAGGTAAGGTGGGTTCCATCTGCACATTGTGAATCAATTTTCTTGATTCTTTGCTGCCTTACTCCTATCTTTTAGATAGATGAGAAATGTTACTGTATCACAGCAGCCAAATGCATCGCTGCAAGAACCGAGTCTAGAAATTCAGCCCTACAACTTGTCAACCACACAAGTTTGCCTTCAAGCTGCCAAAAAAAAAAAAAAAAAAACCCACTCTGCATTTACTCCTCTATGCCTACTTCAGTAAAGAACTGAAAGTGAACTCCGAAAAAACAAAAAGCCAAAAATCACCTAATTCATTACTGTTTCAGCCAAACTCCAAGTGGTGGTGAAACTTAGTATGAAAAGTCCAAACAACAGTGAGGTTTTAGAAGCAGCACTCCAGTATAAGCTACATTTATTTAAAACCTTCAAGTTCATAAAACATTTACAAACAACTGATGTTGAAAGTCCTTGGCAGTGTATCTCCCAATATTAATAGCACACTTTAGCATATTACAAGACCTTGCAAACTACTTGGTCTGCATTTTGAGGCATTTTTGACCAATATAAAATGGATGCAGCATGCCTAGTGGGAGAATAGCGTTAATTCTGCAAAAGGTCACGTCACTCATTAATTTTTGAGAATTAAAACCACTTGGTATTACTTTACAGAGAACCAGTGTATTTTGCTTACAGCTTCAGCATTCATGCACAAAGTGAATATTTAGCAATGTTCAAGTAGGAAAATGGTACAGAAGTAGCAACAGTTCAAAGTGATCCCACTGCAGGCTTCAGTATTAAGGAGGAGGAGGACAGCATAAAGACTCAATCACAACAGACAGAACAACAGTTTCATTCTTAAAACACAAGAACCGTATAGGAAAAACCTCTGCACAATGTTCTACAAGACTGTTCACATTCCCTTACAGAATCAGTTGGTGTCTTCAAACCAGACACACTCAAAAATTACAATTTCAGTATTCAAACTAACAACCCTCCCTCATTATACTTGTTTTAAAAGAAATGCAGAGAAAATGACTTGTACAAAGTAATATCCAGGTACTATCATGAACCTTTAAACACGTGACTTCCCAATCAAGTTTGAAATTTTTATTCTACCTAGCAAGATGAAGATCTTTTAAATACTGCACATGTTGCAAAATAGAATCACAGAACGGTGTGGGTTGAAAGGGATCTTAAACATCATCGCATTCCAAACCCCTGCTGTGGGCAGGGATGCTTTTCACTAGACCAGGTTACAGAATTGACTTGGCTTTCATCCTTGCATTTACACCTTTGTACACCAAGCCTCACTAATTATTGATTATGTTTGGTCCTGCCACAATTCATCTTCAAGTCAGGTCATTCATATAAAATGACATACAAATCTATGCTTCGAACATTTGTGAGTTAGAAGTGGAGAACACAAGGTAAGGGGAGGTCTTTCACTTTTCAGCCTGCCCATTAAATTTTCAATGTAAGCAGTGGATACTCTGTCTCCAGAAGGTCCCTGAAGGCATCAATGCTGTCAGATCAAAGGCTGCCAACCTTTCCAGTCTGCTCTTTCAGTAGCAGGGGACTGCAGGCAGCTGACCTTCCTCCCCCTAACAATGCACTTCTTGTGTGCAAGCTTTTGGGGAAGTTAAGAAGTGCTGAATGAGAGCTTTAAATCCAGGCTCAGATTAGAAACTCACAATTCCCTGTGCAGGCTCAGAACTAAACCCCAGTGCCTCACTGGAAGTGCACTGACAGGCCTTGCTCCTGGCCCTTGTTCTTCCAAAGAGCAGAGGGAACAGAAACAGCAGAATTGATCCCATAGGAACAAGCCTGCTCCTGGCTACAAGTTTGCTTTGGAGGCCCACATGGTCCCATGGCTGCAGAGTGGTCTGAAGATGTGGCTGCATGAATTACAAACACACATGAGACAGGGCAGCTAACCTGGTCAGTAATTTCATAAGGAATTTGGAATTCCTTAAAACCCCAGCCCCAAAAATATCCCTTAAACAAGTTCTAAATTGTCGGAGTTGTTTTTTATATTTTTTTATGTATAATATATTTGTACATACACACATGTATCAGTCACGAGGAATAGAAATTATTTGTGCACCTCTGTAGTACTACGGAGAGAAATCATTAAATTGCAGTTTTAATCAAGAATTTAGGCATTTCTAAATTCAAATCTAGAACTTTTCTAATTCAAACTTTTCCCTATTAACCCAGCTCAACCTGAATTACATTATTTAGATGTCTAGATGCCCTAGAGAAACTTGGTTATAGTGTGCTTTTTATGTAAAAAACCTGATGCTTTCAAGAAAGAGTTCTTTTGAGGATTTCACAGGGAGTTTTGGAAATTTCTCCTTGCTAGATGGAAATTACAAATGAAGCAGAAGATGTTCTGTACTTTCTGCTTTACTGTGTAACAGCCAAAGGAATGAAATCCTTGGAAAGCATCAGCAGCTCATGGCAGTCTGGATAGCCAAAGTTTTCAGTTTCCTTGTGCAAGACTAATATAACTTAAGAAGGCATCCCACAGGCAGCAAGAAGATAAGCAATATTCCAAGAGGGAGCAAAACACTCCAAACCATCAAACTTGATTATTCACAGAATGCTATCATAGCAATCTGTGTTATACTGAATATTCTGAAGTCTAAAATCCCAGCTGTAAGGCTCACATCATCAGGTGCTCCTCTCTTTAGCCATCTACTACACATCAGACTGAAACAATGCATTCTTTTACTGACATAAATACAAGCCAGGCTGGTTTAAATGTCAGACTTTTTATTCCACTCAAATCACTACTGAATTACAGCTGTGCAATAATAATTTTGGAATATGCTTTCTCCAGCTTAACTCCCTAAATACAAACTTGCTGAAATGCCTATCAATACCATGTAGAATTCACTCGAGATAAATGCAAGTGTTTCCTTCCCTGAGCAGATTCCTGAAGTTCTAGAGCCTTAGATCCAAGATTATTTTCTAAACAGGGTGCAGGGAAAAAAAAAAACTCAACAACAAACATCTAAAACTCAACAATATCCACTGTTGACAAAAGATTTCTCCCATGGGAAATCTTGGGTGCAACCACCCCCCAAAAAACACTTCTCTTGGACATCACCAGAAAGAAAATAGGAAGCTGGTAGAAAGAAGTGTGTGTTCATTGAGCTACAAATAAGAACCTTACGATCTGCAAAAATCCTTCCACTGAAAACCACAATTCCCACCATCCTATTCTCATTCTCCCAAGAGAAAGGGAAAGCAGAAAGAACTCAGAATCTTTCAAGGAGCAATATAAAAAAAAGTAAAGTCTATTTTGTGGTATGGCTATACATCAGTAACATACTAAGTAACTGCAAAGTTGGTTTCCAGAAGGCTACAGGGCTTATGCAATTTAATTCCTATTGCTTTCATCAAAAGTCATCTTGCCCAGCTTCTGTTAGTTGATTTTTGATAGCTAAGGAAGGATAAAACAAAGTGTTTTGATGGCATCAATTTTATTGATGTTTGGATACAAGACTGGGGAACTTGGTGACTGAAGTTTCTAGTTTCCTGCAAATGAAACCTCTCATGCAAAGAGTATCACAAAGTGATTGACTCGTATAATTAAGGTTGGAAAAGACCTCCAAGAACACCAAGTGTGACCTTTGACTAATCACCACCTTGTCAACTAAACCATGGCATTAAGAGGCACATCCAGTTGTTTCTTGAGCACCTCCAGGAACGGTGACTCCACTACTTTCTTTAGAAAAACGAAGTATCTAAGTAATTAACTCAGAACAATCATTCACACTTAAAAGCTGAGAAGGTTAACGAGCTGGAGCAGATCTACTGAAAACTGATGTGAATCAAAATTTCTCTTCCTGAAAGAGGAACAAAACTCCCCCACTGAAGGGACTATTCCCACAGTTGTGACAGTCTCTGGAAGATACAAGTCACATTCTACTACTTCTCTGCCAACATAATCTGAAGTACTAAAACACACCTTGAAAAGTGAACAGTTTGTCTTTTACACAGTGAGAAACTCCAGGTCATCCTCCTGATGGACAAATATGTAAGGAGTACAAGCCACTCCCTGCACTGGTGCAGTAAGAGGGAAAGGATTAATGGGATAGGAGTATCTGCAAGGAGCTGCTGGTTTGTTCAAAAAGCACTGGAAGTGATTTAGACAAGAACTCCTTGCATATCACAGCTTCTTCTGCCCTCCCCTCTTCCCGTTTTTCTTACAGTGGAATATATGGATAAAAAAAGGATTCTGTGAGAATTTGGGTATCGGGGTTTTTGGTGCTTTTTTGTTGGTTTTGGATTAGTCCCCTCTCTCCTCCTGTGTTACTTCACTTTTGCTTAGGGCCACCTCTTGTAAAGGCTCTAAAAAAAATGTGGAATCTTATTTTGTCCAAATCTGGATCACTCATGGCATTATAGCTGACAAAAAAACCTTAATGTCTTTCTGGAAATGGTAAAGGTATATTTTTTGAGCAGGGGAAAAACAAGCTAAAAATGGCCTGGCATAAGTTAAATTAAATTAAATTAAAAATTAAATTAAATTAAAAATCCTGTACCCCAACCAAATACTGTTTTGCTGGATAAGGAACATCCTATTTCTGCATCTGAAGAGGACTATAAATGTTACAATCTTCTCCCCTCAGTTGATCAGCCTGCAGATTCAATCAATATTCACTTCAACAGCATCTGCAATATATTGCTAATAAAACTTCTTCATCCTAAATTCTTCCCACTCACAACTGTGCTGCCATTTCACAGCTGGAGAATTCAATATGCAGTAAAGACTTCTTGTTAATCCATTTATCAAACCCCCATAAAACAAAAAAAATCCATATTCAGGACACTGAAACGTGATTGGTTTTATATCTGAAATTATGTCATTGATTAGCCACAAAAAGTCTGATTGGCAAGACACCATCAATCAGTTTTATTTGGCAAGTGATTTGCAGCACTTACCCTGTTACATTACAAACTTACCCTGTTACATTACAAGGCATTTTTTAATTTTCAAGCACCCTGGAGTCTTTTCTTCTTTGCTGATTTTTTTCACTCTGTACTGTCGGATCTCTCGCACCAATGTATAAAAAGCATCCTCCACTCTCTGCATTGCAAAACACAACTCCTTAAAAAACTGCTTTGTTAATGACTGATACAAACTGGGACACCCGTGGAAGGGGAAAAAACCACAACAAAACCACTGGAATTATGAGCTTTACTTGAGAGACATTTATGGAGCTTTTTTTATGTCTTTAAAATGCTGGGCTTGGTCATTTGCTGCTTGATAAATACTTCTTAATTCAAGCTAAGGAGAAACATTTATTGATTAACAATTATTGTGAATATCTATGCTCCAAGCTCTGCTTTTTTTCTGTGCATGGTAACACTGAGCCAAAAAAAGAGTAAGACTTATTTTCTTCCATTGCTGAAAATAATACTGCTTGTGTTACTGAATCTATTTGCACATTTTTGTGGGCATGGATTTATTTAGGAGGCATAAAACTTTATTAGATTGTGAACTGGGGGGTACTTACAAACACACACAGTTAACCACCCACTTGCAGTTTTGAGCCAAAGTGAGAACCTGTTACTGTTTGGGCAAAAAAAAAAAGCAAGCTCTTTTATGTTCTGTTCTTCATATAACTAGGGGAACTTTGCAAAAATCTGTGGATAAAGCTAACAAAGTACAGAAGAAGTCCCTCCAGGTAATTTCCTAAGTGGTTATAAAGAAATAAAATTTTCTAAGAATACTAAATTTGGAGCGGTGTTGTTTTCAAAGCTACTTACTTTACAAAGCAAGCACTGTGCTATTAAATTTAGGAAAAGTGATACTTAAGCCATGGCAGCAAATGTTCATTATTATAATCTTTAAGAGCTTGGTTACATCAACCAAATACACCCGATCTGCTCCCTCTGGGCCAGACTCAGGCAACCATGAGGGTCCCATAACAACTAAATGCAAACAGCCTGTGAAGTTCTGCTGTTCAGATTTTAATCTGCTGCAGAAATGCTCCTCAGGTGTTCCAGGGATGACACAGAGCTACATGTTTTACTTCTCTGGTCTCACATCTTACTTCTCTGCAGCTCTGCATTTAAGCCACTTGGATATGATTCCACAAGCATTTACAAAAAAAAAAAAGAAGTGTACAGAGACTGACGATATCTTTAACCAAATACAATATAAAGAGATACAGCACCAGCTCTAAATATTTCAAAATTAGTGTATCTGTGCATAAATTTAAGAATTTAGATCAATCTGTGAGGATGTTCTTATTGGAGCAAGACGGAAAAGATTTCCCTGCAGCTTTTTAAGGGGAGAGCAAATCTCACCTCTGCCTTACTATCAATCTCAGTGCTTGTCTCCTCAATCAGATCAACAGGGTTGTTAATTTAATACACACTCATCGTCTGAAAATAAAACCAGGACAGACTGATAGATCACAGTAAGTAGCACAACCACTTAAGCCCCAAAACTTTATTACTACCAATGAACAGTCTGGGCTTTTATTTGGCAGATTTTCCATAAATTCTCTCTCCATTTCATCTTCATGTTATGCACGAAAAAAAAATCAGCCAACAGTTACTGGGTCATTTTGCATGACCTATGCCATGGGTTATCACATTGAACACTTAACTTTTACCACACTGCTGCTTATCTGAGGGTTCTTCTGAACTACAGCCTCTTCAATTTGAAGATTAAATTAATTAGATTTATTTCTTGGATTGTATTTCCCTGTATATACATAATATGCCCTGTTAGGATGTAGGGAAGTAGGGACAAATCTTATATTCCGTGTCTGACAGGTTGCAAAATTTAAAGGAAGACACTAAAAACGGGCAAAACCCAAGTAAAGCTCATACTTTCATGTTTTTCTGGAAGGAATGGAAGTTTCTTTCTGAAGTGGAAACAGCAAACATTGATCACCTGCTATGTGCCAAAGCACAAGGCTGTACAAGAATCAACATTTTTGCAAATCTACTGTTTTGCAGTAGAAAGACTTAATTTGATTATGGAGCTTTCACATGAAAAATTAGGTAAAAATTTTTGAGTCAAAATTTATTGCCAACTTTCCCATCACCAGCAGGAGCTCTAATTTGCTTTAGCAATGCAGAGAGATGGAGAGACATAGAGTGAGAAAAGAAATTGCTGTTACTGCCACCACCAAGAATAGTCTTATGAACCCTGCTGAAAGACATTATTCTGAAAGAATCAATCCGTACAGACACATATCTGCGTATATCGTAAGTACCAGGTGACATTTTAAAGCGCCAGATGCCAATCCTACAAACTTCAGTAATTTTAATATCAATTTAGGATTCTTCAGTATTTTTTCCTTCAGTGAGCAATGACCATAACATGAGATTAACCAGTTCTTTGAGCGGTCAGAGCTGGTAGCAAAAATACCCTTTGGCATTTATTAAAAAATTCAAAATCTAAAACAGCCTAAGGAACCCAGGACCTTTGAGGCAACGTTTCTGAGGTGCTTTTGACTCCTGAATGACAGCCAAACACCCCATTTAAAATATGACTATGTACAAAGAAAGGCTGTTTCAAACACAGACCAAAGTATTCCAAACAGGAATTTTCATGTGTTCCACTTCTGTAGCACTTAAAGGAAACCAATGAAAGTTAACCTTAACAACTCAAAATTGTTCTGTGCCCATCTTTAAACATTTTATCACAGCTGATCTCCTAAAAGCAACTGTTAGACCAAAACTTTCTTTCCTTGGAGCCTTGTCCTTGGGGAAGACTAAGCCTTTCCACAGAAGTTCTACCTTACAACAGACAACTGACATGAAAAATTCAGCCCCCAGTGTAAAGTCTGACCAACTTAAAACTCAGTGAAAACAAAGCTTTAAGATGAAACCTGCACACAGGAACTGGATTTAAAAAATGGCTTGGAGCAATACAATATCATTAAACAGATATGACAAACCCCTAAAAAATGGTTCAAGCAAACTTAGTTATCAATTAGTCATGAATTTTAAGAGATGTAGGAATGAATTTCTGTAAATACGCCCCAGTTACTTCATCAGACAGGGCACAGGTTCTCAACTTACTTTCTTCACAAGGTTGGGGCCTAACCCACTGTACATCAGACAGCTGAAATAACTAAAATGCTTTTTTAACAGCATCTTTGGGATTTAGGTCAACTTCTTCATTCCACACCTCAAAAGTGTGTTTAAGCATATATTCTCAATAATGAGGCCTAACCATTAGGGAAATGCTTGCTTTACTATGCTTGCAATAATGCACATTTATCTGCTTTTCCTGTGAATCCAATACCAACAGGAAAGCTGAAATGTTCCAAGGGAAACAAAGCCCTACAGTCAAACCACATTGGGGGGGTTTGGCCTTACAGCTTTTCCCTGTGTAACTCACAGCCAAAAGGAAGCCAAATAAAGAAGGAGGGGTGCAGCCTTGGCGGGGATAAATCAAGTTTGTCCCTCATCTGTCATTGATACTATTGTCAATATTGGGAGCTACATGCTCATGTAGCCAGGGAACAATTTAATATAAAGCCTATGTCGAACAGAGAAAAGCCGAATCAGCTATCAAATTAAACCTAAGACATTCATCCCCTTCTGCATAAGGATTGTGAAAGGATGAGTAAATGTTCAGGCCTTACAAAACCACCAGTACTGCCACTTGTTTATGCTCAGAAACAGGGTTATCATTATTTTTCATTAATTACATTATATTAATTTCAGTCAGTAGTCTAATGAAAAATATTAATCGCCTATAGCCTTATACCCTAGTGGTAGGATCCACTAAGCCAAGGTTTCACTGATGAACTCCATGATTTGTATGAAAACTCACAGAGGGATTTGGCTTAAAACACAATCTTCTTGCAGGGAGTTAAAGTGGGCATCTTTGTTGTCAGAACTCAAACACACTAACTTTTAGAACAACTTATTTCTGCAATTCGTTTCAAGATTCTCTCTTCTGACTTTGCCTACGAATTTTTGAAAATCTTCAAAACTTAGTTGAACTGAGACATCATCCTGCTGGGCATGCAAATGCCATCATTGAAAAAAAGTGTATTGGCAATCAGAAAAGTCTACTCTGACAACTCCTTCCCATTTTCACCTTCCCTGTTTCCTTCTGCAGAAACATTCCTGATTCCCTCTGAGCTCCAGCAGAACTGGGGCACAGGGAAGGTCAGAGGCAAGAAAATGGTGCCTTTCAACAGGGCATTAGTGAGGATGTTTCCATGGGGTGGAAGGTGAAGACAGGAATAGAGAAGAAGGTTCCTACTTCTAAATATTCATGGCAGACTTTTCTACAGACTCCAGAGACCTCCAGGTGCATCTCTTCATACCTGGACGTTCTCCATGCAGACAGAGAGGACCAGAGTTTTATTTATATAATAATTTTTAGACAAAGACTGAATAAAAGTACAGCCCATGGGCCACATGCAGCTCACAAAATAGTTTGAATCCCCAAATTTCAAATTACTTTTGAAAAAGGTGTGTGTATATATATGTTTATAGATATATATATATACTTTTTACACATGACAGTGTGACTGAAAAATCATTCTATGCACATACACATACATGTACATACAATCACATACACAAATATTTACATCATCTTTATACAATTAAATTCCAGTTCTTTCTCCAATGCCCTTTTTCCTTCTCAAAAATATTTCATTTACACAGCATCCTACGGAGGAATTCCATAGCACAACATGCTCTGAACAGCACTGGGAAAGCATCAGCAGACATCCCTACTGGTGCCAACTTTTAGAATCCAACAGGTTCAGAAGAGTCTACTGGGCATCTTTATTTTAAAATATCCCTTCTAATAGAAGTAGCTATGCAAAAGAAGTATTACCCCCAAAAAGGTCTGATGATCTGTAAGACAGACTGAACAAAATAAAATCTAAATGTTAGCACAGAACTTCTGTTATTTCAAACCTCAAATGTAATTTCAGAGGGTTTTTTTTACCCTTATCTCCCTAACAGCCACTAACATAGCACCTTCCAAACAAGGCCACTGTCAATATGCCCCCTTCTTCAGGACACTTCTGTGGCCTAATTTATTCTCAGTCATTCAAGTTTTGTAATTCTGCTTTGGTTTTTTCAATCCTACCTAACAGAGACTTTCTTTGTTGCCAGAAGTTAGCATTGCTTTGTGATGTTTTACTAATTAGCCCAGGTTTCAACTTGTCAAAAACTTGGGTAGGTGTAGCAGATTTGCACTAATAAGATGTTCGTTTCTCAGATGAAGAATACCTCACAAGCTATGTAGCTGGATGTCTTTAGCAGTTCCACTGAGCAGTTCCTCAAACTGCAGCATTCTGCCCTCACTGACCTCCTGATTCCTGACTCACAACCTGCACATAACACTTCTGATTAGCAGAGTATGAGCTACTCAGGCCTGATCTAATTTGTACTGACAGTAAAATCTTTGCTCTTAAAAGAGAAACCACCATCCAGCATTCTTCAAAAGACTGCTTTCTTCCAGAAGGACTGAACCAGTCCCACCTCCATCTGTAGAGTTTCTCTTCTGAATGCACAGGTGTGCCACATCCACCTGTGTCCTCACAGACCCCAAGAGAGGCACTGAGAGGACCCGTGGGCTACAATGAAACAACAGTGAGCTCTAAAGCCTTAGGAAAGCATCATTTTACACAGACAACGAATTCAGTAATTTCAAAAACAGCCTTATGGTCACTTGCTTAGCTCTAGAAAGGTGTATCAACCCTGTCTCCCTAATTACAGAATCAATGCCTCAAGGAAAAAATCCTTTGTTATTAATGAAAACACTTAAACCAGAATAAACTAATTAGCCTTTTATCTGTTCAATCCACTTGCTGAGGGAAAAAACCCAAAACATTTCACCTCTAAGCAGAACTGCTTTTATTCTATTAAAACCTCTCACAAGGGTAAGAATGCTGCAACCACTTGACAGAGGAGAGCAACAGCAGGCTAGGTCTCACTCCGAGTCTGCCCAGTTGAAGCCAATCAATCACTCATCAATAAAGAATCACCAATTATCAGCAAGTTGACAGAAAGAAGAGACACCCTAAGGATTTCCAATCTGGAGAAAGATATCACTTGATATGACCAAGTAATTGTCAATGCCTGAAATAATTAACATTATGTTAATTCAGATGAGAGCTCTGCCTTTGCATCTGGGAAGTTTTGAACTTTACCTGTCTTGTCTTTGCTGATGTTTCAATGAAAGGAATTCCATAACTTCTTGCTAAATCTTGAGCTTGTTTTGTGTCTACTGTTCTGGAAGGCAAATCACATTTGTTTCCTACTAGCACCATTGGGACATCTTCTGAGTCTTTAACTCTCTTTATTTGTTCCCTAAAAACAAAGGGGAAAAAAAAAAGATTGGATTTAACAAGTATTAATAGTTTATACGGTAGATTTGAAAACAATTAAAATGTTAAATTAACAGAATCCAACATCATTCTTTATGTTAATTTACTACACATACACCATTAGAAGCACTAAAAAAATTAAATTGACCAATCCTGTCACCATCAAGTTTAGCATCTTCCTAAACAAAACCAAACCAAACAAACAAAAAAAACAAGCCTGACATTTTGTAAACTACTATAGATGGTAATATTATAGATGCCATTACACTGGTTTGTTTTTTTTTTTTTTAATTTTAACTTTTTAGCAGCTAATACCAGAACAAGCTTTACAAGCCCTGGTATGAATCTTACTACTTACCTCTCATATTCAACACTCATAATACTCAATTCATTTGCCAAAACACTGCCAAAAGCTCTGTGTCTGCTGGCTTTATTTTGCTTTGGTTGTGGGGGGAGGCTGTGATTTTATTTTATTCTCTAATTAAAAACAGCATTAAAAATTCTGCATTAGGCAGGGGGTTTATAACTTTGAAGACCACTGATCTGGCTCTCTACAGGGAGAAATTTGGTAGGAGAGTCCTTTCAAGCACTAGTCAGAAAGCCTCTTGAAAGATTTTAGATCTACTTGTGAAGAATCTTGAATAAAAATCTCTAATTTCATTACTTTTGCCTTCCCAAATAATCTAGGATGTTCCTTAATTAATACAGACACTGTTTATAGCTCTTTATGAGCATTCAGCTTCAAGCCTGCAAGGTCATCTACAGCTCTGTCAATGCACAGAAGAAATTCCAGCACTCAACTCCCAACAATCTTTGAAATAAACTGGGAAAGTCTTATGCAAATCTGCAACTCTCTTTCAAAACAAAAATTCCTCATAAAAACCTCTATGCTCCTTCTTCCCCTCACACCAACACCTTTCTTGCCTTTTCCCCTTCTTCCTCTAAAACCAGAGGAAACCAATTTGTGATGATATTATTAATAACAGTAATTATGATAAATGCCTAACTGTGGATACATTAACATGTGTTTGGGACTAACCTTAGGCTGATGCTGCTAAACTCAGTGATCTTTGGTGGGAATTGCATTGGCAATTCCCAGGGAGAATTCAGGATAACAGTAAGGTACTAAGTTATAAATGATCTGCTCCTATTTCTGTATTAGTTCTGTAGTTGACAAAGAAAGCATGTGTTGGAATTCTTAACTAATTATTTTTTAAAAGATAACATGAAGAAACTAACAGGTTGGTTTTCAGTGTCATTTTGGAGCTCTCATTTTGTGTGGCTGTCCTTCTTAGCAATTAGGCCCCACACAGGTTATTCTTCTCACAACATTCCCCAGCTATTTCCCCCTCCAGTCCTAAACAAAACTAGCAATTGACATTACCATCTGTACAATTTCAACAATTTTTTCCATCTTAGCAAACAAGTTTATCTATGGAGTGGGCAGAACTTACCTGTGGATAAGTCTTGACTTGGAATACTAAGTCACATTAGTTTACACCTCATCTATGAACAAGGCAGATTTTCAGATTACCCAAAATTCCAGATAACACATGCACAAATAAGTTGCAATATTGTTAATTTTCAAATTTTCCCTATTTCGTGAGAGACCATTATATTATCCAGAGAAGAACAAGCCCTGTGGCCACCTAATACATGAGCTGGTTGATTATCTTTCCATATACACACCTATAATGGTGAATATCTTCAAAAGACTTTGTATTGTTTATGGCAAACACACACAGGAAGCCTTCCCCTGTTCTCATGTATTGATCCCTCATTGCACTGTATTCTTCTTGACCTGCTGTATCAAGAATATCCAAGAGACAGGTTTCTCCATCAATTACTACTTGCTTCCTGTAGGAATCCTAGGAAAAGAAAAAATACACCTTGGTTAACCACAAACAAGTAAGGTTTTGAACACCAGTAAATCTGGAGATACTGGAATTATTTACTAGCAATACAAATGACTCAAAAGGTTTGACTGTGTTTAGGTTTACTTAATTTACCAATATATTTTTTTAACTAAAATTTGTCTCTCATTCTATGCCACAACAATGCACAAAATAATAAATCAGAAAGAATATACAAGATAACTCCAAAAAATCTATGCCAATGAAAAGGAAGTGAAGAATAAAAAGCCTTCAGTGTTTGGGACAGGAAATCTGTTTTGTGTGCCTAAGCAGGTGTGTATAATGATATCTGCTATTAAGTTATCAAAGCTGAGTTCATATATTTAAAATTCAAGCTTTTTAGCCAGGACAGACCAACAGAGCCATATCAAAACCCTGATGGGTTGGTTCACAGAGATGTCGGAACAAATAATTTCAATGCTATCAAATCAAAGCTTTCAGGTCACTGAATCCAGTAGTTAAAATCTGTACAACCAGCTCGATTTTACTACATCTCTGTTTTGGTGCTAGGCCTCTATGAGTACCCAGCTTTAGCAGTAAGAAGGTGAGCATTACATTCCAAAAAACTTCTATAAACACCTCTGTGTTTGAAATAAAGCCATGGGAATGAGCTCAGAAAATGTGTCATCAAACAGCACCACGAATTATTCCGGTAGGCAGTGCTTGTAACATAGAACAGGTATCAACACAAGCTCCTGCTATCACCTTTCAGCTTCCTTTGGCAGAGATTAACACAACATTGCTGCTGTTCTATCTGACACTGAACAGGAATGAACTTAAGCTACTGGGAAGGGAATTAAAGAATTAAAAGTGCAATTCTAGCCAGCTTCAATGTGAATTCAGAAGAACCTTCCTTCCTTCGGACCCATTTTAGGGCACAGTACACCTACTCTTAGGCACTTTCTATCAATCTGTATTTTTACAAAAGGCTCTGCTCTTTCCTGTTGCTTATGCTAAGAAACAAGCAGGAGACAATTGTATAGAATCGGTATCTTAAACTAAACCAACTCTGTAATCACCCATTTATTGTGAGCCTGGATAACATGTAACAGCATCAGGTAAAACAATACTGAGTGTTTACCTTAAAGACAAAAGTTTGCCTCCAACATGATTTTGGAACTATTTATTTCACAGAAGTGCAAATTCCATGTTCAAGTAAGAAATAGGTAACTTACTTTAGAAACATATAAGCCATGTATAAATATCGATATAGCTGAGAGACACACAAGCTCCAATGTGTTTTAAAATAAAGTTAATATTCTATCTTGCTGCTTAAAGAGAAAAAAAAAATTACAACCCCTCACCCCAAAAACTAAGAATGCATCTTCATTCCAACACTTCCATTAGAGAGCAGATACCCCATGTCCTAGGATACTTTCATCACAGTGCTAGCAGAACTTCGATCATTATACCAGACATATTTACAAAGCTTTCATTTTCTTGCGATTTGACTGCTTGTTCAAAAATATGAAAAGCAGTTCTTGAAAAGCCTGTACTATTCCTTTCTATCTTAGCACTTCAAAGGGAAAGAAATTCCCCTCAACCGATCTCTAAACAAAAGCTTTAAGTAACTTTCATCAAAGAAAATAATTTTTAAGAGAAAAGAAAACGACTTTTAAGAACTGCCTACCATGTCAGCAGTAGCAGCAAATATGCACTACCATAAAGCACTGCAGAGATAGAAAAGTTACTATTTTGAGATGCTAAGTTGTTTCGCCACTTCTGGGGAGAAAACTTTGTCACTACCTAGTAAGGGGATTTGAGGTAGAAGGAAAAGAGAGATGTGGGAGAGAAAATCGAGGCTTATGATTTCCAGACAAGTGAAATAATAAACATTGTGCTTTTTTGCCTTTTTTCCCCTCCCTCTTGCAAAATATCAAACCTGAAAACACATTTGTCACTATTAAGTAATAACAAAATGCCAACTAGAAATAATGCAAGTTAGAAGATTAATTCCTAATTCCTACCCAGCTTCAAATGTGAAATTCTAATTTTCCTCAGTATACAGACTCAGCATATCTATGTAATTTTTTAAAATTACACTGATCATTTAACTTGCTTTTATTGGTCTTTCATGAGGCATAAAAACCAGCAAGAATTATGTTAAAGGAGTAATAATTCCATCTGCTCACAAGCACTGATAAGAAAATGTGATATGAAATCTCAGCTCTACACGACATATGGAATTGAGCTAAAAAAACCCAGTGCTTAATAAATCCCATCTAGGCAAGTAACTATTACTCCACAAAAATCCATTATAGCAGAGATTTAACGTTAAAATATCACAGCTACGGAGACTAAGCTATTACTAAATATTGGTGCTTGTTTCACGAGGGCACAGGTCATTTAAGAACACGGACTTAAATATCAGTATTCCTAAATCAGCTGAAGGATTTGGCTAATCCAATTTCAAAACCTCTGACAAGCAGCTAGGAAAGCTGCTCTTTCTCTGGGACATCTGAAAGACGACACATATTTAGGGCTAAAACATCCTGAAAGTGTAAAAGAGCTAAAAATGAGAAATCAGTTATCACGAATCAGATTTACCCAACCTCAGCCGGTAGAGGGCACTGCCCCAACTGCTCAGGCTGGATTTACAATGGTTACTGCAAGTATAATTTAAAATAAAACACTTAAAATTACTAGGAGATAAATCTGTGCTTGGACATCTACTTAAAATTAAGTATCAGACTGTGAAACACACATAAAGCATCGATATCTGAACACCTGCAGCCACCCAAACACTCATTTTCATTCCTCCCGCCTGCCCTGCCATCTGCTATGCTCAGTAATAAAATACTCAAGCAGGCCCTGAAACTTCACATTTTCCAAGCAGGTTGTTTGTTGAATCATTAGGTTTATTCCACCGAAAACAGCAGGAAAATTAACACTGTAAAGGTACCTGTGATCAAGTAATTAGTGTGATCAAGTAATTAGTGTGTTTTTCCTCTGCTCAACCATATCATGTCTTTACAAGAGGAGAATTTTAGAAGTGTGGAGTTTCATTCAGTTAATCATAGGAAATCTTTAGAATTACTCAGTAGCTGTGTAGTAATGGAATCTGCTATGGACAACAAACACTAAACTGTCTTCTCTGTCTAGCCCAAAATATTTAGCTTGATTATCTACACGGAAAAGGAGTATTTTGCTGTATGCAAATGAAAGAAACAGCAGTAAGTGGCAAACAACAGTAATGACATTACTGAACCATCCTAAATATTCACCAATCAAGGCAATTTTAGACTTGTTTCCTCACACTGCCTAAAAACCCACTCCACAGCTACTGTTCTTTGATCAGCACCACCACTACACCTACACAGGAAACACCATCACCAAGGATTCTGCTCAACTGCACGAACTGGAGCATTTAAACCCATTTATTTTTGTTTGCCACTCCAAATCACTCAATTATTGCTTACCCCCACGTGAGCACACACCAGCCGAGTTACCTCGAGTAGGAAGATACAGTTTCCAACCTCAAGGTCTCAGAATTCACGAGATAAGAACAGGAGATAGTAGACAAGAACTTGTAAGCGTAGCAGAAATTAGTACAGCTGCACTTGACGAGCAGTGAATGCTGGTAAAACCTATTAGGTTGCTTAATAACCAATTAATTTGGTGTCTTTCTTTCAGAAAAATACATGGATTCTGGACCACACTGCTGAATGGCTGCCCCATCCCTGGAAAATTTCAAGGCCAGGTTGGATGGGGCTCTGAGCAACCTGGTCTAGAGGAAGGTGTCCCTGTCCACGGCAGGGGGCTGGAACAAGATGATCTTTAAGGGCCCTTCTAAACCAGGCGATCCTAAGATTCTATGAATAAAAGACACAATCCTGGGATTTTTTGGTTCATTTTATAAGGAACTGTATTTCCATTTTACGGTTTTACATTAAAAATGTATTTGCTATTCTTCAAAACACTCAGCTGGTTACACAGCAAAATCCCTCAAGTGATCCAGGAATACTGGCATTCAAGTTTCTGTGTTCCTAAATTGTTTACACAATGACAACTTAAAAGATGGACCCTGCACAGCACTTTCTGGAGTGCCTAAACACACCTCCAACCTAAGAGGAATCCAGGTAATTATGAATAAGCATCAAAGACCAACAGCCTCTGAAGTTCCTTTTGCAGGAAAAAGGAAAATCCCATCTGGTTTGTTGTCTTGTTCTTCTCAGTAAGTTTTGTGTGATTTCCAGTTTTGAGGAGTGTTTGGGGTTGTTGTTAAGACTTCATATTGTAGTAACTGAAAGAGCTGCTCGGCTGGTGTAAGTCAAACACACTTTTCTGCACAGCTCTAGTCACAAAATCTGCAAGCAAGATGTTATTCCGCCATGCAAGAGAGAGACAAGAAGACACACAGGCACATGAAACAACCTCAAGTTAACACATCTCTGTTTGGGCTCAGGCCCTCACTAAATTTCTGCCACCTCAGGGCACTGGCTCCTCTCTCTTGTGTCTCCCAGAAAATCACTACCTACACACTTCCCAAAGTCTCCATTTCAAGTCCTGATTTAAACCCTTGTGATTCCTTCAAGTGAGCCTGGAAATGCCTCGCTGGATAAACATATAAATGAAGTCATGAGATGCAGAGCTTCAGAGCTGGGAACATAAAAACCTGGGTTAAGTTATGCTATAATTTCTTCTTTTATAGAGTCTGAGGTTATTAAATGCAATAATCCACAGGAGACTTTAGACAACATCAGTATTTTTCTTATATTTAAAAGGCAGAGCTTGCCTGCTCATTAAAAACAGCACAACTTTTAAAGCGTAAACACAATTTCAAACTTCGACGTCCTGAGCCATGTATTTCAAAGAATCCACTACAGAGGCTATCTTATAACATTTTCTCTAGACAGGGAAACACTCACCGGTGTGTTTAAACAGAAAAAAATAAAACAGGTTCCAATATTTTCTTCATTCACTCTAACATTATAGGACACATTTCTCACTGTGTGAAACAGATCCCAGTGATAGGAGCTGAAAAAGACTGGCACATACACTTCACAACGACTAATTTTCCTTCTTATCAAAGAAAAAATGTCACATTTAAGAGGCTGCACAAAGCCATGAAGAGTTTCACCAAGCATTTTCAAGTGAGTTTGCAAATACTTTGTCATGGAGATCCTAAGCTCACGCATCCAAACTGCCCAAGGATACACAGCAATAAACATCATGCTTTTGACTGATCAAAATTGGTAATTTTTTACTGCAGCTGTTGTTCCACAGCCAGAACAAGAAGCACAGTGATTTCTTCTCCAGTGCTGGTCCACTACAGACCATTATCCCTGAGCTCTTTTTACTATAAAGCCTTGTCCTTGTGGTAATGTCCAAAAGCAAACGAGCACGATTATTAACTGATTATCTCCCCGCACAAAAAGTATGAGATCCAAGTGTTTACCTCTATTGTGGGGTCATATTCATCCACAAAGTGATTCTGGATTAGCTGTATTGTCAAGGCGCTCTTGCCTACACCACCAGCTCCAACCACCACAAGTTTATATTCTGTCATTTTTTAGTAGACCTGATGACAAAGAAACCAACATTAAGCAGAGTTGGGCTCCGACTAACGAGGATGCTGCCGGTGCCTTCTCATTCAGCGTCAGGATCCTCTACTATTACCGGGAAGCAGCTCCCTCCCTGCAAGACAAGACAAAAAGGGATGAGGGAATGCTGTTCCTCAAATATTACACACACAGGGAATGTAGCGCGGACACTCGGCCGAGAGGCAGCGGTCACACAGAGATTAAAAGGACACGGAATAAGTAAAAACAAGAAAAAAAAAATCCACGAAATAAATTAAAAAGGCACCAAATTCCGGGAAAGGCCAGAAGAGCATTTCGTGCAGGGAATTAATCTGTGCCGGGATTTAGTCCCCCGCTGCTCCCTCCCGGTGCCTCAGGGAGCCCGCCCGGGTTTCCCGGAGCGTCCCAGTGCCCCTCGGGATGAAGCTCGGAGCCGGGAATGCGCCTCCGATGCCCGGACAGGAGACAGGGAGAGCACGGCTTCCCTCGGTGGCTTCCCCTACACAGTTTAGGGTGCGTTTTATTGATTTTTTAATTGCCGGGAGAGCCGTGCCGGCGGGACCCCCGCGGGCCCTGGGCATCGCCCGCCCCGCCCCGGCTCCCTCTGCCCCCGGCAGCGCCGCGCCCGCGTCGCCCCAACTTTCCGGGTTTA